>CM061534.1:48407322-48830321 GCA_030545055.2 Neoaliturus tenellus | reverse complement strand
TCAATTCAAATGCTAGTCAACGACAGGACTACCGATTACGAAAAAAAAAATAACTCCCAGGTCGTGTCAACTTTTAATAAACATACAACAGATAATAATAATAATAATAATAATAATAATTCTTTATTCATCAAAGTACATGTTACAAAATTATATAAGCACAAATAACATCACATTACACTGGCAAAGTGCATACATAACAGCAAAACATAAGTAGTGTGTTTTGGTTACCGCTGGCTCAGGTCAGCAACCCCGGAAGCCATGCGCCGGGGCACACAGCTTCCGGTCGGTTAGAGAATGTATTAGAGGAGGGGGAGGTACGCATAAATTAAAAGTTAGTTCAAAATTGAAATTCAATTTGATAAGTGGGTTACGGAAAGTATGTCAAGGTCATCCCGAGTAAGTTTTAAAAAAGCCTATCCCGCTACCACAGGAAATAGTTCTGAGAGTCGAACTACCCGGTGATAGCGGGATAGGCGGATTCAATTTTCTTTGAACTTTATTCGTAAAAAAAAAGAACAGATACAATCAATGTGCAAAAACAAATACAATCAATGTGCAATACAGGTTGAATTCTTGTGATGAAACACGGAGTTGTAAAAGCAAACGCCGACGACGAGGATGAGGTAGAGGCAGAGTCCCCAGATGACGTACTTGACGAGCTTGAAGAAACGGAATACCTCGAGTTGGTTTTGCCGTTCCAATTCCAATCGTTTAATTTCCAATTTCAATTTTTCTTCTTTCATCTTTTCCTCTTCCATCCTTGTGACGAAGGAAACTTCATCCATCATATCCATCATTAGTGTTGTTATTTGGTGTTTGAAATTTGGAAGCAAGTGATGTCGATAGTTCAAATGTTGGAGACGAAATGAGAAATTAAAGCGAGGAACGTTAGTTAAACGAAGAAGCGGTGGGGGGAATTTAATTACACCGAAGCGGTGGGGGAGTTGATTTACAACGAAGTGGTGGGGGAAGGAGGTTGCTCACCATTTGTTTCCGTACTTGCTGTCGTCGTGTCTGATTGTGGAGGTGTTAGCGGAGTAAGATTTAGCAAACTATCTTCATCAGAACTGTCAACCTTATCACAAATAGGACAGGCGTAAGTTATTTCCAAACTCATTTTAACAGTGTTGAATTTACTAACAATTTCGTGTAAAGTATTAAATATCTCTTGCAAATCTTCTTTAGAATTTACTTCGAAACTAGAATTCATTCGTGCCAACGGAGAGTTGTTCATCGTGCGAGAGTCGGTGAGTGAATGAAGATCGGTGTTTAGGAAGGAGGCCTATTTTTCGGTGAGCATGAGCTTGTTATTAAGTAAATAGCTAAGTTCCTCTTCTTCGTCTTTCAATTCAAATATCTTAGCTGAAGTAGTAGCCCTTGTTTCGTCTTCACTCGATGACGAAGAAAATCGAAACACCCTAGCTGAAGTAGTCGTTGTTTCGTCCTCACTCGATGATGAAGAATATTCACGAGGACGTAAATAATGAACATCAAGTCTGATCCATCTCATAGGATATCTATCCATGACAGAGAGCAAATTTTGAAATATTTCCTCCAACTCTTCCCTGTCAGTTATTATATGTTGAAACTTGACGAAAGGCGATCCCATGTTGTTAGTCGGAGTGTTGAAAGTGAAATAATTTCAAAGGTGGATTCAATAAGATACAAAATTTAAACAAATGGTGGGGGGAAATCTAAAAGACTTATGGTAGGGGGAAATCTAAAAAACTAATGGTGGGGGAAAGCTCAAGGTCATCCAATTGAAGTTTTAAAAAATAGTGTAAAACCGAACTTACACATTTGATGGTTCTACAGGATCGGAATACCAATCTGATCTGTATTTACATCTCATTATCATATGTGTACAAAAATCATTTTGATGAGACATGGTGCGTTGACAATGAGCTAGATCGAGAGGATGAAATTTGAAACATCTTTGAGGACAGCATGTATGAAAATATCTTGATTTGTAAAATTTGAAGGTTCGCAATTCTGGTGGCGGTAGTTGTTTTGTTTTGCACTTGCAGTAACAAGATCCAAAGAATTCACATTTAGTGCAAGCTAACCCGTCCACCATCATTGGTCCTAAATCTGTACATTGTTGTTCACAACAGTAACGGGGTTCGTATTTGTATTTTTGTTCTTCCATGTTGACGCTGCTGTGTCCAGTGAAAGAATAAGAGCTTATAGTGTTGAATAGCGAGTTTTATGTACTACAAAAAGTGGTGGGGGGGGGGGGGTAATTTCAAGGTCATCCAAACGAAGTTTTAAAAAATTATACCTTACTAATGTAAGGAATGTTGATACTTAAGAAGTTTATTTCTTTTTATCTTCTTCAGACTTTGTCTGTTTGTTTTCTTCAGACCTTTTCTCTCTCTCCGCTTTAGCCATAGCGATAAGTTCTTCAGTTGATAGTGGATGTACTTCAGGAAATTTCAAAATTAACTTAGCTTGATATCCTTCTTTAGTTAATATTTCTAAATCTTCAGTCATTTGTTCAACTGTATTGTAATCTTTTCCATAGATTTTTCCATCAAGTTCAATCATCATTCTGTATAACATCTTTAAAAATTAGGTGTTGACGCAGCGACAGTCGGGAAGCGAATGATTAGTTTTTACAAAATATCACCCCACTTGACGTTGATCACGTGATTCCTTAGTTCTATTTGTTAAAAGTTATTTAACATTGGTAATACTTGTGGAACTTGATGTTATGTTGACCAGTCGGCGATGAAGATGTTGTAGGTTGTGTAGAAAGAAATACTTCATCATCGCAATATTTTGTTTTAGTAAACATCCTTATATTAGTAGCACTAACATCAACAGTTAAATGATAACCACCGGTAAGTAAAACTCGCATTTCGTTTGTTAAATCTTCAAGTTGTTCAAAACTTGTAATGGTGTTGGTATCGTAAGATGCACACTTAACCTTTAGGGACATGTTGAAGTTTTGTATTTAGTGATAGAGAGCGAGATGCGTACGGTACGAAAGGTAGTCGTAGACTGATGAATTTCACAAGTTAATTTTCACTTTTATTATCACACAAAATTGGGTCAAGGTCATCCCGTGGAATTTTTAAAAAAGCAACATATTGCTATGTATAAAGACATAACAATATGTTGCTTCTTTTATTTTTTCTTTTCTGTTTTATATTATCTTTATTGAGAAACCATTACAAACACATATATTTACAATACTATGTACAAACTAATTAGTAGAAGGTGTTACATGAATAGTTAGTTCAGTTGAGTTGTTTCCACTCGGTCCGTGTGAAACCAAATAGAGTGCGCCGGGTTGAATAACACGAAGATCTTCATTCTGTAGAAGTTGTACGAATCGTTTCGGTAGGAATATCTGAAACTTCGGTTCGTCACCAACTGTATACGGCGCCTCGCTCAATGTGCAATTAATAGCATCGCCCACTGAAGTGTCCATCTTCTTGATTGTATGTATGATATAATGTTTTTCTTCTTTTAGTTCCGAACATCTCTTCGTTGGTAAGATTGTTGACTTCGAATGAGCGTTGAATTGATCAACCAAATTCTGAAGGAAGTTCTGCGATGCCATCTTAATGTTATTGTTAATCTTGTTGTTAATAATAATGTCCGTCGGAGATGTTGTCTCTTCGGAGGTTCGAGTAATACTCATGCTGCGTTATGGTAGCGCTCTCGCTTTTATTGTCGATGTTACCCCCACCATTCTGTTGAAGGAAATTATTCAGGCGGTAAGCATTCTTCAAAGCGCACTGTGACCTTCGATGTTTAAAACTCTTTGATGAAATACAAAGTTCATTAAAGTAGCATTGGAAATCTCTATCCATCTTTGCATTAATCACTTCGTTAGTTGTAAATGATTGTATCCAATTAGCTTTTTCCAATCCCCTTGTGTAGATAGTTTTGAATTCTTTGCAATAATGATTCATAATGTGCGGCATCATGTTATAATTAATAAAACCTTCATCCCATCTTAAGTTGTGAAAATGTTTGTTCAACCATTTGTTTGTAACTTTCGCTTTAGTTGTTAGTCTACTGAATGGTAATGGAGGTTTAAATAAGTAATGATAAACTACAGATGTGTTCATATCCAAAATTACTAATTCTTTGATAATAAAGTTTCCATCATTACCTCGAAAAGCTTGAAATTCAATTATACCTCTTTTAACATCCATTAAATGTGGCGTATTAGAAAACGAAACCCGTTTGTTCATGATGAAGTCTCATCAGCAACTGACTACATACACGATTGTTCTTCTTTAACTTCTTGCGCTTCTTCGTCGATATTAAAGTTGGTGTGATAGTTGTTCAATTGTCTCCACATATCCACTTCTTGAGGTATTCGATTAAAAATAGAAGTATCCACAGGACCGTATAAAAGTGGAACGAAAGGTTGTCTGTCCAATGTATCGATTAGATAGTCTTTGATTATTGCACTTGAAAATATTAGTTGTTTTAAATATCTGGTGACGGGACCGGTAGTACAACTTAAAGTGTAAAATTCTTCTTTTGTCAAATGTAATTTTACATCATGTCTAGTTAAATCTCTGAAGCGAACGATATGTCCTCCACGATGTTTGACTATATCAACTTCAATATTTGATTCTAATAAACTTAATCTTGTTCTTCTTCCAAATGTGTTGTTACTTAAATAACATTCCAAAAGATGTAGATGTTTCATAAATGATTCCCAAGAAGTTTCAGTAAATGAAACCATTTTATTTCCATGATTTAAAATAACAATCGGTGAGTAATCCAATGTTTTTAAAATTCCAACTGATATATTTTTCGTCATGCATGCAGAAATGGGGTAGAAAATTCGAAGAAATACTTCTGTTAAAATATTTGTTGTAATGTTAACTTCAATCTTCTTTCTTTTTACTTCTTTTTCAACCTCTTCTTTTTCTTCTTCTTTCTTCTTATGTTTGTTAAACTTGAGGAATTCATCCATTTCTCGTTCAACTTGTTTTTCTATATCAGAACTATTATCATCATCAACCAGAGGTGTATTTTCTTCTCCGTTAGTAGAACTCATCTTGCGAACGATGCTTCCCATACGACGGTCGAAGATATAATGAAATTTCTACTCATTATTTTCTCTCTTTTATGTTTTTTGTTAAATCTTAAACTTTATACAATTACGTTGTACTAATTCTTCTTAAAGTACATTCTTCACAATTCCGGTTAGCGGTGTGTAAGTAACTATTTTATCGTGTAAAATTAAGCAGTATGCCGAAGTTCCATCCGCTACTGGTTCTTCAAATTCCATTTCAATTTTTATATCCACACTTGATGATTTTACCGATTCATTCTGTTTCGAACAATCGATTACAATTATCGGAGCCTTGGAATAATACTGGTCAGGTGATAATAGCGGTGTATTAGTTTTTCCATAATATGACGATTGAAATCTTGCATACATATCGTATAAAATGGAAAAACGTTTTTTGCTGAACATGACATTTAAATTGTCATATGGAAAGAATTGAGAATTTAGGAAAACCTTACAATTCTTTATTTTACAGTGATCAAATTGACCAGCATTTGCAGTGATAACATCTTTTCGCTTAGTTTGAAAACCAAGTATTATATACCTTGCTCGTTCCAAGTAAGTTGATGTCTTGACGGTCCATGTTTGTCGTTCTGTCTGAGGTAGTGTAGGATATTCATGGAATTCCCAACTTCGGAATGGCATTACAATATCACGGTCAGATTTTAACTTCCTCAATAATACGATTCTATGTTCATCGGCCAATCTTACATGAGGTACTCTCCACACAACTTTATCCAACTGTAGTTGCCATTCTAGTTTATCTTCTGTAGTTGCAGGTTCTGCAAGTATCAAGTCCTTGTTAGTTGAAGATCTCAGTAATACCAACTCTTGTTTGACATTTATTATTACTCGTTTGTAATCTTCAGCAAATCCCAAAAGCAATCGTAAAGGTACATGAAAATCAAAGTGACCGTTGGAAGCTGGTGTTATAGTGTCTTTATCAGGGGCAACCCATCCGGCGGTGACTATTGAATTTTTCTCATGCGGTGTTAATGATGTTAATCCTTTCAATGTCGTTGTTATACCAACCTTTTTTGTTGAATCAACCGTAACCCCTGATATTTCATATCTTATTTCATCAAAAAGGTATGCCATCGGGTTATTTATAAAAGGAACCGTTGAAGCAGTTTTTCCATCCAATTTAAGTACTCGTCCTTCAATGTACAAATAACTTTCGCACGGTAACGTGTAAATATCTTGTTGTTGAATGGGAATCCTTATTTCATCGTTATTGTTTAATTTTGATGAAGTGTAAGGGTTGTGCGTGTGATATTCCTTCTCCCATAGTGTTTCGTCGAATGTCGGTCCTTGAGATATATCCAGGATATCCATCGTTGTTAAGTTTCAATCCAATCTTCTGTAGAAAACGAATGTTGTCCGATGTTAACTCTTCCAATGTCGAGGAGCTACTGAGCTCCCGACCCTTCCGTTGCGGTTTAAATGTTAATCCCATGTCGACTTTTATGTTGCCGCTCTGATGTGTAACCGTATAGTAATTGTTTCTCCTCTAAAGTCAACACTAACACCGTCTTGATCCAATATGTTCAGTACGATGTCTGAAATGAAACTGGTGTTTAACGGTAGGTATATTAAGTTTTGTGGCTTTTCAACAATTTTAAAACCGGGAGCTACTGTTGGATAAAATGTATGTAAAATATGCTGATTCACTCCCTCTCTATACGATCCGTGTATAATATTACACGTTACATCGATACTATTTACTTTTAATATTGTTACAGTTGTATTACCTGAATGAGTTGTTCCAGGAGTTAAGATTTTTTTTGTTGTATCTGTAAATCCAAGTAAACTGCCAATCGAATGTTTCAAGCTGACATCAATATAGTATTTCGAAGTTATTTCTGCTTTTAAAGTATTATTGTTTCCTTTAACGGTGATATTTTCTTCTCCGAGTGTTTTCTGTAGTAATTGGTTTATATCATCAATTTCATAAGCTCCAGTTGGAAATGTAATTATTTTCAATTCTGAATATTTTCCTGAAGCATCCTTAGTTTCATAATAATGTAGTAAATTGTTCTTTCCTTCCGTAACATTAGGAATTGAGTTGTAGGTAGTCAAATCAAGTAATGCCGCTTCCCATAATCTTTCTTTGGATAGACGCAATGCTGGGAACAGCGTACTTTTCAATGTGGATGAATTTCCACTCAGGGACACTGTATACGATGACATCTCAAAGCTGACTGACACTCTTCGCTAGAAACTCCAAACATAAATGTCCACATATTTCAGTATTGTCAGGTTGTTCCCTTTTATAGTTGTAAAAAATATTTTTAGAGTTTCGAAAATAATGTTGAAGTTCTTTTGGCGGTGGTAGATTGCCAAAACTGTCAAAGTAATAAACGGTTTGTCCGAGTTTTTTATAGCATACCCAATGAGTACCTGGACCATAGGTGGAATCCAAATTTACTATTCCAGTTTCATTTTTCCATATTGTAATTGGTAATTCATCTTTCATAAAAACTCCTCGAAAGAATGGTATTTTTAAACATTTTACATAATCATTTAATTGATGATTTGTTAAAGCTTTATTTGGAATTATCAATTGATTTTTCTTATTTAGTACACACGGTATGGTCTTAGGTATAAACCTGCTCCGTTTTTTACCATTGACCAAATAGAAGCTTTCTTTACTTTTGCTTTACGAGTTCTACGACGTCTCTTCCTAATGTTTCCTCCTCTTTTGGGAGCTCTTCTCTTTGCAGGTCTTCCTCTGCGACGTCGTCGTCTTCCAGCACCAAATTTAGCTTTCGTCTTCATGGCTGTAGTTACTGCCCAAGCCGATGCTTTTTCTGCAATACTTGCGTCACTTGACTTTACTCTTTGCCAAGCCTTTTCCGCTAGAATTTTATCCGCTATTGATCTATTCGTTGAATCTTTATACTTTGAATATGCTATGTCGTGTTCTTTGCAAGCTTGATCTAATTTATTAATTCCAGGATCTCCTCTTGCTAAACGTTTTGCCAACTTAGTTCCAGGTCCACAATATTGATAACCTCCGGGCAGATGTAATTCGTATGGTAAAGCGTCTATCGCTCGATTTACAACAGCACCAACAGGAATCCGTTTGAGCAGGGATAATGCAGCTGATGTTATACCACGTCCTCTCTTGCCAACGTCTTGACGACGACTGAGCGATACGGTCTTCATTATGCTGTTTTATGTAACCAACGTCTTCACTCTATGAAATACTTTATGATAATGAATCCTTTTTTTTGTGTATTCTATACTTAAATATTCATAAGTTTTACTGGTATCTATCAATGATTTCATCTTTAATCCATTGGTTTCTCTGAGAATCTTCGATTTTATTGTGTTTCATCGATGCATTAATCAAATGATTATGCATATCAATAACTACATTACCTACAAGATTCATTACATACTCTACATTAGTAGCATCTTTGTTACGTGTAGGATTATCAAGATATGTGATACGTTTACCATTACATGTATACGCAGATGGATCGTTTGTAGAGGTTGCTATAACTTGATTAATAGTAGCAACATCATTCGGAGCTATTCCTGCTGATATGTTAGATATTCTTTTATTTTTTCCATCATATACGTTATTTATTTTATCTCTAACTATAGTTTGTTTTACAACAACACAATCCTGATCATCTTTACCAGATTTAACTTCGGTTAATCGTCTGCCTCCACATATAAAGTTAACACCAGTAGCTGATAGTTGTGGCACTTGTGTTAAAATAACAGCATCATGTTCTTCCGTGCCTAAACTTATATTTGACAATCTTTTATTTTTTCCATCCCACTTGTTATTTTGTAGTTGTAGTAAGGTAAACTTTTCACTTCCTTGCACAAACTCATCACCTTTCTTTGACACCACCTGATTTTGTTTAACAAAAGCGGATGTTCCTTTCTTCAAGCTTTCATTCATTTGTCTCACAGTAGCAGCATCCGATGGAGTTGAACCATCTTTCAGATTGGACAACACTTTTCCATGACAATCAATAACAGCACCATTATATAAAATACAATTATCTTTAATGTATTTAATATTAACACCATCACTTTCTTCTTTAGGATATCCAATATCGTTTATAGTATATTTATAGAAGGAAAATCCATCTTTTTTCTTTTCTGGTATTACAGAATGCAAATAACGCTTATTGATTGTATCTGTATCCTCGGTTGGATCTGCCACATTAGTTATTTTATAATTTAAAGCATTGTACTTTTTTCCACTTTTAGTCTTTTCCAACAGTAAAGCGTATTCCATCGCAGATAGAAAATAGCCTTTATTAACAACATCTCCATTGTTGACTGGTTTTGCAACATTAATAACCCTGTGAGATTTTGCATCATACAGTTGGTTGTTGTCGAGTTTCAAACTTGTAGATGTTTCCTCCTTTACTGTTTTTAAATTTGTTGCATCTCCATCTTCTTCTGGATCCTTAACAAACTTTAAACGTTTATTATTTATGTTATAGTCACCTTCGGGTGTTTGCGGTAATCCACTTCTTTTTCTGTTTTCTCCAACTTGAACTCCTAACGCGGAGTATCGTCCGAACTTGTCGACACTCATGTTAGAACTGACACATTATACGCCTGCAACTCTTATATATCCGCGGATAATTATACGATTATGCCGCGATTCCTGAGTTCGTCAATCAGAGCTACCCATTCATTATTTAAACCTGTATGACCGGCTTCCATGGCTTCATGCAATAGTCTCATTCTATCAACCAATTTATTGATGTCGTTGTAGTAAATCACATTCGTATTGTATAGATTTTTCATCAATCCTTTGCCAGATGTTGAAGTATCTCCTTTACTCTTTTTACCATGTTGTTCAAGAAGTGATAAATCCATAAGTGATAAAGATTTTCTTTTCAGTGGTTGTCTCACCGCTGGTGCAGTACGTAATGTTGGCAATTTTCGTGGAGGAAACAACTTTTTTATAACGATGTTATATTTTGTTGCACGTGAACGATTAATCATTGCATCCTTTAAGTAGTTTCTTTTATGAGCGTTAGTATTTTGTAGAATCTCCTTAAAAACACTTAAATCTTTGGATGAATATCTTAGTGGTATGTTTTTAAAAATTAATTCATATAGTCCTTTTGTTCCTTTATATTTATGCTCACCAATAATGATGTAATCGTCTTGTGTTATTTCAAGCTTTGAATCGCCGATCTTTAATTCATTCCCATCAATTCTTGCTCCGTATACATGTGATCTACTCAAATTCGGGTTTGATTTCATGTCATGTAGCATTTTCATTATATATTTTCTTCCAAGAGGTCCATGTTGTAATATATCGCTACTCAATTGAGTTAAATTTGGAATAGATTGTTCAGCTTCAGGTATTGGCTGTTCTTCTTCCTTTTCAACAATTGGTTCTTCTTCTTCTTTTGTTTCTTCTTGTTCACTAGCACTTGTATATGAATCATCATCTTCTTCTTTTTTTATTGCTTGTACTTCTTGTTTAGAAACTGGTAGTAAAACATCTCCTTCATAACGAGGTTTACCAATAGTTTCTGATATTTGTTTTAAAGGTTCCGTAATAGGTTTAAATGTAGTCTCTAGAAATTCTTCTCTTTCACTTAAACCCATCCTCAATGCACGATTTTTCATCCTAATAGAATCACTGAGTGATTTTATTTCTTTTAATAGTTTTTCTTGGTTCGCCATGTTTACACTGTGAAGTTCAACGTATAACTAGATGTAGCACTGGTAGTTCAACGCATAAATACAAATTTATCCAACCCTATACGATATCTACCATTTTTAATATCTTCTTCCTTCATAATAACGAGAAACCCATATTTCTCATTCCATGCTTTGCCGCACATCTCTTTAAATTTCTCAAATGTCATATCCGCATTTACATGATCATTATATATATGTTTTAAATTTGTTTCATCTTGCTTGAAGATGATCAACATATTTGCATTGTCTCTTATGAGTTGTTTTGGAATCTTACTGTATGTTTGACCAATATAAATGCTATCGATATTATGATGTCTTCCCATAGCGAAGTAATTCCTTATAGTGTCGTGATTTTCACAAGACACATCATCAAATATAAAAATAGAAAATGGTTTTGCTTCATTTGGTTGCATAATTGTTTCGCTGGCATTAAACTTGTAGAAATTCACTTCAGGTACACTTGCAAGTACTTTATCCAATAATTGATATTTTGGTTGTTGCAATGATTTTGAAAAAATGTATATATTGTTAAAACGCAATCCTTTAGGATTTGTTATAAGGTTAAAAACAACATTAGTTTTTCCACAATTTGAAGGACCAGTTATTAGACATCTTATCGTATTTGGTAGTAATTCACCATGTTTACCATGATTTAACTTATCATTGTCAACTGTCAATTCATCAATATTATTGATATTAAATCGATCTTTTTGTTGTACAATCTCCATCTTGTGTCAAGGTTAAACACACAATGAGCTATTAAATTACTATACCAAGTCTTTTGAAGGAATCCATGAGTCTTCACTTTTATCGAATCCTAACCACCGGACTTTAACCATATCCTTTTTCCTTTGTAAAACCTTCTCAACAAGATATACATCACCGACATTTGATTTCAACAATTCATGTCCGTAGAATCCACCTTGAAGTAATTCACCCTTGTTATCCTTCAATAAGTAAGTTTCAGGTATAGTTGGTTGCACTTTATAAACTGTAAATACTTCATTAGTCCAATTTGGTAGATATCTTTTACTAAATACACCTTTGTATTTGCTTATACGAACTTTATCGTTGACCTTAAACTTTTTTGGTTGCAACCTTTCCAATTTAGGTGTTGTATTATTTCTGATGCGTTGTAATACAACTTTAGCATTAGCACTGTTTACTTGGATAGGTTTCATTCCGATGGTACGATGATATTTGTTGTTATATTCTTTTATAAGTTGTGGTAATATGTCATACCACACGTATGATCCTCGTTTTGAAAATTGTTTGTACATCGCTCCTTTCAATGTTCTATTGAATCTTTCAATTATTGAAGCTTTAACTTCAGAATTTGTAGAATAATGATTTATTTGATATTTCTTCATCAAAGCTCCAAAGTCTTTATTAAAATATTCTTTTCCATCATCGGTCTGTAGATGTTTGATTTTGAATTTATTTCTTTGTATCGTTGTTTCCATAGCTTTAGTAACACTCTTACCAGTCTTATCCTTCAATGGTAAGGCGTCAGCTATTTTAGTAAAACAGTCTATAATTGTTAAAATATATTTAAAACCTTTGTTTAATTTACTGTGCGGTATCATTTCAATTAGATCAGCTTGATAAAGATCATTCATTCCCTTAATAACTGTACTTCTTCTGGGAAATCTTCTTCTTGCTGGTTTATGTAGTTCATTTACAATCTTGTCCTTCACACTTTCCATCTTTAGGTGTTGCTTTTACACCGCTTGTAAAAATACTGATCCGTACAATAGTTCATTCTCTTTTATATAGTTTGAATATAGGTCAAGGCCATTTTCATATTAGTGTAAAAAAGAGGAAACATGGCATTGAGCTTGCCATGTCCCCTCTTCTTTACGGAAAGGAAAAAGGAACAAGGTAGAGGACGAAGAACAGGTTTACTGGTCGATAGGGTTCAGGGAGTAGTGGCCGAACGGTAAAGTATTAATTTTATCTTCTAAAATATGGCGCTTGTCATCTTTGTAGCTTAATGCCCACTTTGTTTGTTTGACACTAAAAAGTTGATGATTATAACTTCTAATAGTGTTGAACGTTGCAGTTGTTTCAACATCTTCAAACAAACATCTTTTATAATGTTCAAACTGTACGTTCTTCTTCAGGAAAGAGGTTTTTATTCCTTTGGCCTTTTTTGTGACTTGATGTTGATTCCTTTCGCTTATGTACAGTTGAAATGAATATAGTTTGGACATTAATGCTACAATCTCCATCATCGGTACACCATTTGTTTCATCCTTAAATTTTCCCAATACTTTCTTGTTTCTGTCGTTGTCGTAATTTGGATGGTCCTTGGGATAATCTGAAAAGTCGAAATCATCTTTATATATAAAGGTGCGTAAATCTTCGTACATGTCATTTGTTTTAATCCAGTAAATTAGTGCATCCGTATCCATATATGCAATACCAATGTTCTCTCTTCCATAATAGTTAACCATCTTCTTATAATGAAACTCGTACATGTGTGTTTTGGAAATATCCAAGATTGACATTCCAAGATACAAAGGACGATCCATTACAACTGACTTCTTGTTCATGGAAATAACAACTAGATTTTCATTAATAATTACAGATGAACCAAAGTTTGGTTGTTGCACTAATTTCTGTAATTTTACTGGATCAGTTACCAATTTGATATCCTTATGTTTCCTTTTGTTTTCCAAAGTCTTGCCAAATATTGCGTTGTTCATTAGTTTGAAGAAATCTTTTTGAAAACTTGATGTAGCGGCAGCTCTTCTTCTTGTGTTATTGTCAATGTACGGTTTTAACCAACAAGATTGAGAAAATTGTAGTACTCGATTAATTTTTGTAATTTTCAATCCCAAGTCTAAGGCCTGTTGTATCATCCAGTAGTGTCCAACATACCTAGACTTGTTGGTTAAAGTCATCAATAATTTCGGCCATCTTCCAGTTGGAGAAACTTCAGTCTTCGGGAGAAGTGGTAAATCGTAATGTTCGTCGTGAAGATGTTCGGGATATTCAAAATCGACGTCAAATATGTAACCCGTTTCTCCATATTTCGGTATATCCATTATATTTCCAATTGATTCTGGGTCTATCCATTTGAAATTATCATATGGAAGAGGATTCGACATTGCCCATCCGTATAAATTATTTGCATCAAAATAACCCAGGAATGTTGTTGGTTTTGATGCATCATAATCGGGCAAATATTTGTTGTTTGCCTTAACATAACGTGTTACACTTTGCGTCAATCCTCCTCGAACTCCTGATTCTAACATCAACACCATATCTATATCTGTAAGAAGTTGTATTTTACAATTTGTTTCTTTTAACATGGCTTGCCACGCTAGTCCAGGCGAAGTGTACGAATGTAGAGGGTCTAATCCATATGACGCAAAACACGTATTTCTAAATTCTTCCATCACATCACATAATAAAGTCACATCTAATTTAACATAGAAGTCTGAATATTCCCCCAATGTTTTAAATCCTAATTCGTTCCATACTTTGCATGCATGATCATAATCATCTTGAGATATATCCATGTCGTACAGTTTACTTTTAAATTCTTCTTTTGGAGGTAGTGATGTTTCATTAAATCTTTCTAAACTGTCTATGTAATCATATGGGAAAACTCCTTTTCGAAGTACCAGATCCAGTTTATCGCTGTTTACAATCTTCTTCGTTTCGATTAAATCTTGTTTCCTTAGGTTTTCAGAAAGTTTGGACAAACTCGACGGCAAAAATCGGTAGGAGTCCAAGAATCTTAATTTGACGTTTCCAACTTCTTTGGAAAAACTTATAAACTTCTCTGAAGTTTCAGCTAACACATCGATTTTACCGTCGTCTCTTCCTAATTCAGGTATTATAAAATGAGCGTCGTACCCACTGAGATTATGCAGAACCACAGGAATAAATAGTGGTAAACGATAGCTCAAGTTGCATTTATTACAAGCAGCACCTCTGTAATAACCTGTAAGGTGGTCGTGATCTTTAACTTTATAATTCTCAATAGTAAAATCATTTTTGCACAAGAAACAGTGAGTCGCATTTTCATGTTGAATTTCTTCTTCTTCGTCCATCGGTTTCATTGGTACAATATCTGTATATAAGCTTTGTGTATTTCTAGCTATTGAATATAGGTGATCAAGAAATATTTTTTCCGCATTTTCACCACGATATACTAGAGGTTCTGAAGTTAATCCATATCTGTTTAAATGCTCTTCTGATAATGTTGATTTGACCATTAAACAAAAACTGTTTGGTTTGTGCATTTGATACTTTACACTTTTTCTTGCTTCACAATTTTCATCTTCAACTGGAACAAGTGTTGATTCAAAATCTGCATACACAACTAAAGGGATACGGTATTGATGGTGAACTTTTTCAAATGAAACGAATGCTCTGCTTTGCGGAGGTAAAATAATCTTTGCTTCATAATTATTGTTACATAATCTTTTGTGCTCTTGTAACCATTCTCTTCCTTGTCTTCCTTCTCGTTGAAAATTAAAACATCTCTTGCAAATCAACTTTTTATTTCTATTTTTTGAAAGTTGCTTATTAACAAGAGAGTCAAATTTCTTTATGTACACATAGTGAGACACATCTCCTCGCGTTAGTAGTAGTAAATCCGTATGATCTGGTAGCTCTTCCTTTGCAATACGTAAAGGATACACTTTGTTTGAACTATCTAATGCAAAAACATTAATAGACGTGCCGGGATTTTTCTTTTCAAACTTTGATATATCTTTTGTAGAAACGGGGATACGTTATTCCTTGAAAGTTATACCTGTGTCTTGCATCTTCATATTCTTGGTTGGGTCTACATGGATTTCGTAATACAAACTTTGACGTCATAGCATAGCGAAAACATTCATTATTTTCATTTTGAACATTAATACAAGACTTAGAATTTTCAATTCTTTTTGGCAAAGGAATATAACTAGATCCCATTAGTCCGTATCCATGTTTGTGAACTCTTATATCTAATCCTTCAATGCTTGTAAGACTCCATCCGGATCCTCTTCCTTCGTGTTCCTGAAGTTTGGTTAATATTTCTTCTATACAATTTTCTACTATTGAATCAATGTCTGAACTTCCTATGATGGTTCGGTTTTTTGTTATGAATCCTCTTGGTGATAATTCTTCTTGTACATTTATAAACATAGCTTCTAGTAATAAACCAAATTTAAGAAAGTTCAATCTTTTCAATTCATCTTTTAAAGTTTTACTTATAATTGGTTTTGCTTCTTCAATAAATTCTTCTAGATTTAAGTCTTCATTTTGAATTTTATGATGCATTATGACTTTACCAGGTAATGCAAATACTTGTAGATTTGGTAAAGTAGTTGAAGGTCCTGCTAAAATTTCATCTTGTTCTTCTTGTTCTTCTTGTTCTTCTGCGTTGTTGTGAAATAGTTCTTTATGTATTTCTAATAGAATATTATCGTTGAACGATTCCGAACATTTATCGCAACGATACATGTTTACTCTTCCAAACTTCGCCGAGAAATGAAATGGGCTCTTTTGTTCCTCCTTTTATAAAGGTTCCCCCACCACTGTTTCATCTTCATCTTCATCTTCTTCACTATCCGAGGAAAATAGTCTTCTACAAACCGATTGTTCATTCGTATTTTCTATTCCAGTTGGAGTTTCAGTTTGTACTTCTTCATATTCAAACGATGACGAAGATTCTGATATTACTACGCTTAAATCTTCATTCTCCACATCATTGGTGCTTTCAACTTCTGATGTTATTAGATCTATATCCATATCATCTACGCTTTCTACTTGTGATGTTTCACTGATGTTATCCTCTTCTTCCATATTTAAATCTTCTAGTTGAATTTTATACAATATTTCAACAAGAGGTTTCCTTGGATAATCGGTGTTGTCCACAGGAGCCATTTCAAGTAAATGAGGAATAACTTTTTGCGATTCGGCTTATATGATATTTTGATAAGTACGTCAAGGTCATTTTAGATTAAGCGAGAACTGGGAATAGATCACTAAGCGGCATGTTATTTCATTACCACAAAGTGATCTATTCCCCATTCTCTAAGAAGTGTTCAATCAATAGCCAAAGTCCAAATCCATTTCCTTTTTTATTTTAATCTTTTGTTACATAGTTTATTGGTTGACTGTTTGAATTTTCAATGTGTTGTCTTATTATTTGTTCCAATTCTTCTATTTTTGCCTGTTTTATCATTAGTTCTGTACGTAATTCATTAATGTAATCAGCCGCTTTGTCCACCGTTCTTGTTCGTATTTCACCTAACATAACACCAGGAATCAATCTCTGTAATCTGTAAAACTTAAACTTTATTCTAGACTCTCTTGCTTTAGCCATTTCTCGAAGCCTTTGTTTCTTATTGTCTTTACTTGTAGTCAAGTCCATACTCGTTACAAGTTCGCTTTCGGAATAATTCGACTATAGTAGGCTCGTCCTTTATACATTTTCCCCCCACCACTTTCAATTTCCCCCCACCCTACTAATATAGGTCAAGGTCATCCGATATAACGCGAGAACGAGGAATAGAGCACTAAGTGGCATGTTAGTCCATTACCACAAAGTGATCTATTCCTCGCTCTCTATTCTACATCTAATTTTTTTGGGTTTTGCTAATTTTTATACTTTTTTTGTTGTTTTTCTTTGGGAGGAAACGTGTGTGCAGATGTTACTTATGAGAATGTCCATTCTTCTTCAACTCTTCGATAGTGTCCAATAATTTTATCAAATATGCGTTGGTTTTCTGTAAAGTCTGTATTCTGCTACATCCAATTTCAATGGTAGGCACCATTAATTGTAATTTTGTCAATTCTATCTTTTCTCTCTTATATCTTTCTTTCATTCTTAGGTTTTTTCTTAGTCTTGCTGAAGATGGTGTTATTGGTTCATACATACAACTTGGATATGGCTTTGACATTTTCAACACTGATGTAGAAGACACTTGCAGCTGTTGATCTTCATAGTAGTTTGGTGTTGGAGTAGAAAAACATTTTGATTCTGAATTTTGTTGCCAATCTGAAGTTGAAAATACAGGTGTTGCAGAAGGATCAGCCATCTTTCACTGTTGCCGTACAAAGTGAATTCTTCTCTAAACTTCTGCTTCTTTTATCACACTTCCCCCCACCACCGACTTATATGTTCTTCCCCCCACCATAATAATACATACTTGTTTCTCACACTTTGTACCATACTTCTAATGTGACGTCCACATCTTCCTCCTTTAAGTATTTTATAAATTCCGGGCTTCTTGATGACACGCCAGGCATATTTAGATAGCTCATCACTTTGTGATGGCTTTCTTCATTATGTATATAACAATATACTTGCATCAACTTATGTTCTTGTTCTTTTGACGATACGAAATTTGCAACTGAAGTCCATTCTTCATATTTGATCTTGTAATGACGCACTTCAAATTCCATTATGTTTCTTTTAATTCCGAAACAATAATAAAACTCTCCTCAGACAACCTGTATTTATACACGTTTCCCCCACCTAGCTATAACCCCCCACTACTTTCCCCCTCTCCTTTATACGTGGAAGGGGTATTATGGTTTGAATGCACGATACTTAATAAATTCAAACAAACACTGTGCACAAATGTTGCAAATTTTATTACATGTTTGGAATTTCATTATTTGAGCTTTTACAAAATGAACTAACCTACCTCCATCATCTTGGAATTGATCAAAATCTAAAACAGACGCTTTTCCACAATCATGACACATTTTTGTACCGTCTTTAAAAGTATAAGCAAGATAAATAGCAAATCCATAATTTTCTTTCTTAAATTCAATGAGCATTTCACGAATTGCTTTAGGTATTTCACACTCATTTGCTCTTATGATGTAATGGTAAAGAAACCCATTATTGATAATTTCTTGTAAACACAGAACTAACAACCTATCCATCGTGTTAGACTTAAACTGATAGTCACATCTAAAACCTTTTTATTATATGATTTTCCCCCCACCACTTTTATATAGGTCAAGGTCATTGGATATCAAGCGAGAACTGGGAATAGATCACTAAGCGGCATGTTATTCCATTACCACAAAGTGATCTATTCCCCATTCTCTAAAAGGATTGTTTTGATAATTTAGATTCCTAATATTTCTTTTCCTTCCTCCTCACCTTTTTGAACTGTAGTATTACCAGACATGTGTGATATTAATTTCTTCATTTCCCGATTTTCCATTTCCAATTTCTTCAATTTTAAATCTTTTGCTTCGACTTGTAGTTTTAAATACTTGATGTAACTTCCAGCCCAGTGTAGAGTTTTCAATTTCGGTGCTCCCATTGCAATTCCGGGTATTTGAAATTGTAGTCGATTAAACTCCATGTTCATATCTTGTCGGTCTTGTTTTTCCTTTTCTAGTCTTTTTAATCTTTGATTCTCCCTGAACAAAGAGGTTGGATCACAAGGAATAGGACGAAACATTTTGGTCAACGATATCTTGAAGAATGAGCTTCTACGCAGAAAACCAACACATTTATGCACTTCCCCCTCCAACTTTAGGCTAGTAGTGGGGAGAATTACATTAACTTAATACTTATTTCCACTGTTACACTTGCTCCATTTTCAAAAAGGTATGTGTAAAATGGTTCTGGATACTGGTATTTTTCACGTCCTATATTTTCCTTAAGAAAGTTGAAAGCCAGTCTTTTCGAATATTCATTATGATATACTTCTCTTAAATTAACAAGAATTCCATCTTCCAGGAATTTCACTTGAATCATTGGTATTTTGCTGACATCATCTTTGTCTATCAGGGGTAGCCTGTAAGTGAACGTATTTGGTGGTAGACGTAAGGTTCTATTAAGTCGAGAACAGAATACTTTGAACATTTTCTGATCACTAATTGCAATTTCATGAATACCTATCATTTTATAGTATGAAGGTTCAAAAGGTACAGCACAAAACGTTTGTACTTGACAGTTTCTTGAAGAAGATGGTGCGTTAGGATTGAACATTTTTAGTCAACAGTTTCCTGACGAATAAGCTTCTACGCAAATAATTAACACATTTATGAACATTCCCCCACCAACTTTAAACTAGTGGTGGGGAGAATTTTCCCCCACCACTTCTTCAAGATTATTAATTTCAATTTGAATTACAACAAAAGTATTTGATGCAAAATCCCAAAAAACAGAATATGGAACAGTTTCTTCTACATCTTGAGATTCATTTTGCGCTTCAACTACTTCCATCATTGAAGGTTCTTGATCAATTTCTGTTACTTCTATCGCTTCTTCTACAGGATCTTGTATTATGTCGGTTGTTTCAACTTCATCTTCTTCTTCAACTAACGTAATATTTCGTTGTTTTACAATTTCAATTAATTGTATAAAAGAAGTATCTCTAGGAGACATTCTTAACCATACATGCAGCTCCAACAAATGTTGACTTACTAATAATAAAATTCGCAATTTATAGGACTTATTTAAAAACAATAAAGTGGGGGGACTACCTTAGTCCAATTCGGATTCGGATTCAGAAGACAGTAAAGGTGATATGGGTGAATCCAATGATGAATCTAATATGTATATATCAATTGCTTCTTTAACTATGTCTTCGTCACTATCGTTTATCATTTCTTCAAAGATTTCTTGTTCAAACTGTTCCATTTCTTCTTCATCCATCGTTGAATAATTATCAGTTTCGTTATAATTTTCCTCTATATTGTTTTCTTCCATTTCGTCTGTACTGATATAAACATTTTTAACTTCAAAATAATTAACAAATGGAGTATCTTTAGACAACATATTTGTTCACCACTTCTTTTACCTCAAATAACAAACTATATATTGCTTTCTTAGTCTTATATTCTTTTACTCCCCACTCTTTTGCACAATATAAGGGAAGGTGGGGGGAGAGCGTTTTGTAGTTATTCTTCTCTATCTAGGTTAAATTTCATTGCTAGCACATCTACTATAATTTTCTGCTCTTCAACTTTATCGCGAATAAATATTGTCCAGGGAAATAGTTCATTAATATTCTTGATTGTTACTTTTATATCATACAAATAATCAATATGTCTTAGTAATGAAACAATAACAACAACTCCTATCCCATTGTTCGCCATAATTGTTTCTTCAATTTTAATGCGTAAGTTTGTTATCAAACTCCATATATTAATATCATTGGCTGTGAAACCATCAAGTCTAGTACTCATCTTGACGGTGCAAGTACAGACTAAAAACCTGGAGGTTCATAGTCCGCCTTTTATGAGTTTTAAAAATGGGGAGGGGGAAGGAATAAGGATTGGGAGGGGATAGGGTGGGGGGTGAGGGAAGGTTTGTGTGGCTATACTAGCCACTACACTAGCCACATTAGACCCAAGAGCCCACTTGTGCTACAAAGTAGCCACCAATGCTAATATTTTCCTCGTGACACCTCAGTATATCACCCCGCCAAATCAGCATACGTTCTCTAGTATTTGATGTTACACAAAAGAACTTACTATCATGATACAGAATAGCTGAACCAATTATAATATTATATCCTAAATTTAGCCATTTGTGCGCTTCCGAAATGAATCTGTCTACCATATCAAGGGGTCTAGTTCATTGAAATAAAATGGTCTCATTTGTTGATCAAGTTCAATGCGAATTTCATTGTCATCTTCACTCTCACTGCTACTATCATTTTCATTCTCTTCATTTTCATTCTCTTCATTTTCACTGCTACTATCATCTTCATTCTCACTGCTACTATCATCTTCATTCTCACTGCTACTATCGTAGAAATCTATCGGATCTTCTACATGTTGATGGTAAACATCAGCAAATTCGGAAGGATTGAACTCTTCATTAACGTGAGGAAGCATTTTAAAACACAATAATGCTGTCAAAGACAAAACAAAAAGTGCGGCACGTGAAAGCAGAATGAAGGAGAGAACAACGCTTGCTCCACTTATATAGCAATATGCAAATGAGGAGACTGGCGTGGGGGGAGCGTGACGGGATTGGTTCAATTCAGTCCAGTTCATAGCAGTGTAAAAATAAAACGAAGAAGTGGACGCGGCGCATGCGCAATAACGTGAAACCAAGGTTTGAGGTTAGAACTTTCCAAGCGCAGTAGCACTAAATGGGGTAATACAGACTCGGCGCATGCGCAATAGCATGGATTGTTCCTATCCGAAGAACTCGTTTTTCCAGGCGCAGTAGCACTAAATGGAGTAATACAGACTCGGCGCATGCGCAATAGCATGAATTGTTACGATCCGGAGAACTCGCCTTTCCAGGCGCAGTAGCACTAAATGGAGTAATACAGACTTGGCGCATGCGCAATAGCATGGAGTGATTCCGATCCGTATACTAGGGTTTGAGGTTAGAATTTTCCATGTAAGCTGCCATGTTTAATTCAGTTTAACTAGATGGAGTCAACAACCGGTCATAACCGGCCATTAACCCGAAGGAGTGGGGGAAGGGGGGGGGGGATTTTAATCTCCATTTTTTTGGGGGGGGGGGGGTTCCGCTTGAGTGAACACGGTTTCCGCTTGGGTGCTCATGCGGAACGGATCTTCCCACGCGATAGTCAAGGGACCAGAACCTTCCTTCTATTACTACTACACGGATATAATTGGCCGCGTAGCAGAACTTATTTCTGCTAAGTCGCATGTAAGCTAAATAGCTTACATCCCTAAATTTAAGTCTTAGGTGGCCCTGAAAAGGGCCGTTTGTCCCTATGGAGCTAAACTCACACAGGGACTTCGGTGTGTACCCACTTGTATAAAGGATTTGCGCAAATATCGCATTTATCATTTGGAAGATTGAACTTGTATGCCCAATCATAACTTCCTTTGTAGGTTCCACCTTCATTTAAAAAGAGTCCGAGATTAGAATCTGTTGCAGCCAAACCGCACTCACAACACATTTGAATTCCATCTTGGAATTTCCACCAAAAGTATTCAATGTATCCAAAGTTTTCTTTAAAAAAGGAATACAGAACTTCTTTTAGTGGTGCTGGAAAGTTTACATCATTAAATGCAAATTCCAACATGTCTCCATTTGCAAGGATCTCTTGCAAGCATAATGTAAATAGAGTAGTCATAGCTACGTTGTTGCGGTAATGACCTCTCGGATTGGAATGAAGACTGGAGTAGCGAGTGAGTAGACAACCGGTAATGACTGGTCATTCACCCGGAGGAGTAGTAGGGGAAGGAGTGGTGGGAGGAAGGAAGGGGGGGGGGGGGTTTAATCTCCATTTTTTATGGGGGGGGGTTCCGCTTGAGTGCTCATGCGGAACGGTCATTGACCCTTCCTAACACAGAACCTTCCTTTCATTACTACTACACGGACAAAACTGGCCGCGTAGCAGAACTTATTTCTAAGTCGCAAGTAAGCTAAGTAGCTTACATGCGTAAATTCAAGTCTTAGGTGGCCCTGAAAAGGGCCGTTTTTTTGCCTCATAAGGCAACGCTTACCAACTATGAGCTATAGCTTGGAAGCAAGGGATTGTTTGAGGCTCATGCCGCAATGTTGTGCAAAAACGATCGAGCCACCAGTACAGATCGTCAAATCCTAGAGGTTGACGATTTAATCTCCATTTTTTTATGGGGGGGGGGGGGGTTCCGCTTGAGTGCTCATGCGGAACGGATCTTCTCACGCGATAATTGTTGTGTGCTAATGAAGACTAATTAACTTGCAAAACAACAGTCTCTCTCTTTGAATGCTGATGATATTTCATTAACACACAATTCCTTGCACGCTATGTGAACCTACACCGCCAAAACAATGCAAGTCAGAGAGGTCATATAACTGTACATCGACCTCAAAAAAGTAGGTCACGGGACTTAGAGTGTTAAAAAATAATGGGGGAGAAACACAATGCTATAACGCATTGTGTTTCTCCCCCATTATTTTTTAAACAAAATTTGGAAAAGACTATGTGAATTTACTGTTTACGCCCCCACCTTGTAATACGATCCTTTTTATCCCTGAGGAGAAAGTCTTGAGAATCTAAAGTGTTAAATCTTTTCTCTTTACACAAATTGTCACAAACTTTAATTTGATATTTTTTGCCGTTACATTTTGCCAATATGTGTTGGTGGTCAACAACACTTAGAAAAAAATATCTCAAACCTTTCTTAAGCCTTTCTCCTCTGACGGATATTATTTCAGAATCGTCTTCAACAGTGGGGGTTTCTGCCAGTTGTGGTTCGGAAAGATGTTTAACGACATGTACACGGCAGAAACTCTCGTTCTTAACACATTTCCTTCCACAAGCTGATCCTTTCTTAATTCCCCTAGTGAGCATTTCAGGGCAAGTAGTGGGGCGGCTAAATGCCCTACGACGCTCTTCTTTTAATAATTGGAAACGCTCTGAAGGAGCAGACCTGGGTGGTTGATTTTTAGGATAGGTGTGATCTTTAGAAACTGGAAGTGGTGGAGTAGGAGGCATTGGTGAAAGCGGAATAACAGGTGCACTTAGGTGGTGAACTAAGGTTTCAATTGATGGTTCGTTAGATCGAGGAGCTGGCTTCTGCGGTGGCGGCATGGAGTCATTTGAAGACGAAGGCGGTGAAAATATGCTGCGAGATGCGTTATTGCCGGCCGGAGGAAAAGGAGCTCCAGAAGTTGAAGGCGTGGATTGAAGTTGATCCTTACACCAGGCAGGAACATTTTTCAGACGAAGAGTTTTCTTCACCGGAGTTGAAACCGTAGTAGAAGTTGTAGTAGTAGAAGTTGTTGTAGTAGAAGTTGTAGTGGTGGAAGTTGTAGTGGTAGAAGCCGTAGTAGAAGATGTTGGAGGCAGAGATGACATGGTTACAAGTCTGTATTCGCAGCGTAACGTCTGGAATCAGAATAAAACGTTAGCCGTAGTCGGTGCGTCTTTTATAACGGTATGTTAATGAGAAGGGTTAGCGACCGGCCGTGACCGGAAGGTGGAAGGAGTGGTGGGGAAAGGAGTAGTGGGGGAAAGGAGTGGGTGAGGGAAGGGGTGGGTGGGGGGGGATTTAATCTCCATTTTTTATGGGGGGGGGGGGTTCCGCTTGAATGAACACGGTTTCCGCTTGGGTGCTCATGCGGAACGGTCATTGACCCTCCCGAAAGTGGGTCAAGGTCGTTCAACATTTATAAAAAACCAAGGTGATGGGAACAGTAGTAACTGTTCCCACCACCCTGTTTGCCTAACGGTTCCCACTCCCAACCCACTAGTTACGTTCTGCAAGGGCCATCGATGCAATTTTGTTTGGCCCGTCCGGGTCCATCCGTAACGGGCCGGTCCGGGTCCGTCCGTAACCGTTAATTCGAAGGGAAACTGGAACAGTTAATGCAGAAACGCAACTCTAACACCCACCCAACTAAACCCACCCATAATATTCCTAAACAAAATGCAAAAACCTAGTCCGCAATTTGCGGATGTCCCACCCCTTCTAAGTGAAGTTCAACGGAACTTCTGAATTTACAGTTAATCTACCCCCTATCATCTAGCTGTAAGGCAAAACAACAGATTATTATTAAAAACAAAATAATTCAACACAACCAAAATACCATCAATATTCTTAAAAATTAATACACCTTAAAGCTAAACACAACTTATAACTAACATCGCAATGCGCATATTAATTCTTAAAATAAGTGCACCTTACAACTAATACACACACACACACACTACATTGCATTAAAAAACGCAACGTAGTATAAGAAGTTCAAATATATATAGGCCTACTATATATTTGAAACCTCTTACCGAATCGCCAACGACTTTTCGCTATGAAAATTCGTTGACGACTGACGCGAAGATCAGGCTCGTATCGCTCCTCAGATTTTGAGAGGTGGGGGAAGTGGTAGGGGGAGTGAAACACAATGGTGGGAGGAATTAGCGCATGCGCGGTACGGTTATTTTCACTCCAGTACGGTCCAGTTTGCAGCGGTATAAAAGTCAAATAAGGAGTCGGAGCGAAACCAAGGTTTGAGGTTAGAACTTTCCATGGGAGCTGCCATGTTTAATTCAGTTTAACTAGATGGAGTCAACAACCGGTCATAACCGACCATTGACCCGAAGGAGTGGGGGTAGGGGGGGGGGGGATTTAATCTCCATTTTTTATGGGGGGGGGGGTTCCGCTTGAGTGAACACGGGTTCCGCTTGGGTGCTCGTGCGTAACGGATCTTCCCACGCGATAGCCGTTATAAATGGAGATTGTTCATCGCACCGCGACCATTAATTAACTCGCATTTGCGGTGTTCACATCCTTCCTACTCATTATATATACGTTTCGCCAACTTCATTGTACAAGTCTAATTGCTATTAACCTGAAATTTCATTTACATTAGCACATGTCGTCCTGTTTGAATCACCTTCGCGTGCTCGACGTTATATCTCGTTCATCTGTCTTGTTCTCACTCCTACACGTCTGACATACTTCTTGTGATGGATACGCAATGTTTGAAATTGAAACTTTTACGGACACAACATATATTACGGAATAATTCCAAACCATCAGTTTCAAAGACTAAAACGAATTTAACAAAGGTTAGGAAGAAGTTAAGTTTTAACCCGTTATACTCGGCTAGAACTCCGCGGGTTAACGTTGACGATACTGTTATTCACAGTATTTTACGTTCGATGTTACGTTTCTACAACTTCGAACTTGTTACACCTATCGACTGTGTTCAACAGGTATTTCTATTTCATCCCCACCATTCTTTATATAACCGCGCCCACGACAATTCCTGCTTCATTATTCTATACGCTCTTCAACTAACAACAACTCCGCTCTAAGTTACGCTACACAAAAATGGATACGAACCAGGAACAAGTACAAGTTCACGAAATATCATCTACTACCCACCCGAGAGAAAATCCTCCGAGGACTTCGCCTCCGCCGAATCCACAGGACCCCGTCCAAGTTTCGGATGTATCTTCGACGGCGAGGAATGATCTTGAAGCTATTCTTCGGTCGCTCGTCGGTTTCGACTGACCTGTACGACGGTCAACATTAAACTGAACTCTTAGCAGTTCAGTCTTTTTTTAAAACTCCCTCCGGATGACCTTGAAACAATTATCCCCTCTCCTTTTTCAACTAACTTCTACTTGTGTTCAACTGTTGAATTTCGGTTTTGAACTGACTTTTACTTTATGCGCAGGTTTGGTTCAAACGCAAACCCTAACCCCTCCCCCTCATTTAATAGCCGACCGGAAGCTGTGTGCCCCGGCGCATGGCTTCCGGGGTTGCTGACCTGAGCCAGCGGTAACCAAAACACACTACTAGCGTGGCAGCGTTTAATGAGAGTTTAATGATCGAAGTCGCTTTCAAGTTGCTCGATTGGAACTTCTTGATTTAGACTTTTGTAATTATTAGTTTTCGGACGTATGCCTCACTTACATTTCGAAAATAATTATTATTTATTAACTGATAAGACAATTCTATACACCTATAAAACGTCGTCTAGAATTGTAAACTTCAAAGTCCGTTAAAGTTTGCACTAACGTAAAGAATTTTTATTTTTAGGGACACTTTAATTTGCTGAAGTGTATTTTGGATACACAAATGTAACCATTTAATGTTAAATTGAAATATCTATAGAACTGCAATAACAAAATAAACCTTTTTTGTTGTTTGGAGGTTGATCTTAAAACGAATTAGACATACAGTAATATATTAAAAGAAGTACACCTAAATGTTTTTAAAGATAGCAATTTTTTTATACTCGTTTTTACAATCTTAAAATTTTTGGTAATATTTTTTCAATAGATGATTAAATTTCAATACGGCCTTTGATATGTATTAAAATCGTTACTTCGGTATTAAATACAACTCAAATCAAACTTTAAGTTCATTCAAATTCATAAATTATTTTATTTACACTATTTGTAAAGGCCGGATGCTAAAGAGTATACGTAATTTTCAGTATTTGTAAAATTTTCATTTCATGCTTAAGAACTCATAACTAGTTTTGAAGATTTATCAGTAACACATAAGGAAATAAACATATAATTTAGATAGTTCCTTTCAACATAATATACATATATCCCTTGTATACTCCAGGATATTGTATACATATATTGTATACAATATTCTATATGTCATATATTGTATACAATATTGTACAGTACAATATCACATTTGGATTACAAAATGGTATGTACATTTAAACTTGATGGTGAATTAACTTTTTATTTAGAGTAAAGTTAAACAAACGATGTAAAAAGCTTAAGCCAAAAGTATTTTGCTGATTGCAAGTTAAATT
The DNA here is from genome assembly GCA_030545055.2 of Neoaliturus tenellus. Taxonomy (NCBI): domain Eukaryota; kingdom Metazoa; phylum Arthropoda; class Insecta; order Hemiptera; family Cicadellidae; genus Neoaliturus; species Neoaliturus tenellus. Next base: position 48,802,389 of record CM061534.1, on the reverse strand, counting down.
AATAGTTATGAAAATGATAAACATTATATCTATAGGATCACAATTCTTTTCTGAAAGATAAATTGGTACTTTGAAGTTTCTCGAGACTAAAATTTATGTGTTGAAAGGAGTATTTAGTTACCATGGGCTACAATATTCCAATGGAGTTGTGACATACTCTTATGTACTCATTATATTTTGAAGTTAAATTGTACTGTCACATAGCTAATGTTATAAGAAGTTTATATTGATTCTAAACTTTATTTACATTGATTTACATTAATTTACATTAATGATTAAACAGTTATTTACGGATTTAAAACATCTTGAAGCCCAAGTAAAACCACTTAAAAATAAAATAAGGGTTTACTTAGGTGAAATTGCAAACACAAATTGTAAAATGGCACGTAACGTTTTCTATTTTCCACGAAAATAGTTTAACTAAACAGAGAAGCTGGGTGACTCGTTGTAAAATGTCTTAAAGCAGGTCACTGTGGCAATAGGAGTCAGAGTTTAAACAATTTCCTTCTTTTTCACGTGTTTCATTTGAGACCATCGTGGTTGACCTAACCTTTGGTTACACTTATAGTAATTACTAATTACAAAACTAAAATGTTTCATCCGAGGAAGAATACGTACTGAGTCTTCCTAGCATAAGAAGTTCAAATTCTTGGTAAGAGGGGAGATCAATTTGAGTGGTAGGTGGCAAAACGTCTTTTATTTAACGTTTACGCTTCTCAATTTGCAGAACTACTTGCTTTTAAAGTAACAGTTTGTTATTTTGAGGGATCGTCTTATTCTCCTGTGGTTTTCATTTCTCTCGAATATAGGAGCTTACAATTTGAAGCAATCTTATTTAAGCAAAGTTGGTAGAGTTTAAATTTTAGTGTACCGTATTTTGTTATTTTTATAAAATTATTCTTAATTCTATTTGATATTAAACTTAGTATGTTTAATTCTTATCACAACATCTTCGAAAAGTATTTTACACCTCTGGGTTTATAATGTGTTTTTACTTCTTTAGCTCTTAATACGCTGTAGTGAAATACTAAATATACTAAATTAAATATTTAAAATTATTATGTTTTAATATGGATTTAACGTTATTTACAACAATATTAATTAATTAAAACAGTCACATAAAAACATTAGTTTGTACATATAGTTTAAAAATTTTGTTTCATATTTCTGAGGTAAGAAACCTCACATTGAAAAAACTCACATCTCGTTAAATAACCCATGAAAAACATTTGTATCTCTTTTTTATTGGATTAAAATTAGTATAAAATAAAATATTTATATTTCTTCGTGTCTTTGTGTTTATGAACTATTAATTCTTTAAACATATTCTACGTGTCTTTCAATGACTTCAAAGCCTCAAAATTTCATTTTAAGAGCCCAGTATGTGTTTATTGCTGTTTAAAAAAATGTTTGAGGTAGATGGTATAAAAAATTTCTTAGACGAGTAGAGTTTTTTGTAGAGAACGAGATAAGTACGTGACATCTATAATAGTTTTACTATTATTGCACAGATTTATCACTAAAATTGTCTCTTAATTTTAAAACAAAAATTACAAAATGCTTATATATTCATAAAGGTTAGTGTCAAGTGAAACGTTATTTGCGATAAGGTTATCTACAACATCCTCTGGCGTTTCATAATGAATGAGGGTTTTTGGAAGCATCACGGTGTTGTTGGATATTCTTTATAAAATTACACGTTATGAAAGAACTAATTTAGATAGATTTAAATTTAAAGAGTTATAAATCTGTGTTTGACTTTATGGTAACTATTTTAAACAATTGATCAACTATTATATAACTTTTAATTCCTGAAACTAATTGAATAACCTTAAATGAAATATAAATTCGAAACAGTATTGTAATAAGTTCGTTTTAGGATTTTAAAGTTTAAATAGAATTTGTTTTTTATCTATTGTTTAATTCAGTAACAATAATATTGTTAAACGTTAAAAAGTAAACATAATATATATTTATTATCATAATTATGAGTCTATGATGAGACAAATATTTTTGGTGACTTGAAGACTTTCATCTAAAGAGTAGGGGGAATCGCATTACAACAAAAGAGAAGATTTTCTGTTTAATGATATCTTAAAAACAATTTATCTAAAGCTATATTTTAATATAAGGGGGTTTTGGCCTGCGATATAAGGGAGTTTGTTGAATAACATGAAGTTTGGAACATTCTGAGGAGATAAGGAGGAATTCCATTCTCGTTTATTAAAGTTTCTCGTGATTTTGATCAAAACGTGAAAACATAAAACATTAAAGATCTTCCAATAGAGTACTGCTGCGTTATTCAACTCATAATTTATTTAATATAAAGAGGTATTCGTTCTATTATTGATGTAAAAAAAAGCAGTGGAGTTGATTTTTACAGTTTAAGTCAACATGTAAGTTAATTTAAAATAATCAATTGTTCAGTTTTCATTGTATGTGTTGATCCTCTAAAGTCAAAAATACTTTGGTACCATTAGATTGAAAGTATCATTAGTATCAAGTATTTTAAGTAAATAATTGAGTCAGTTAGTAATAGTATTCAACAGCCTTTAATGAAATAAACGTCTGGTCGGGGTGGATAAAAAATTTCTGTAAAAGTAATAAAACTTCATAACATATGGTAGCGATTTTTTTTTGTTATTTTATTTATTTATTTATTTATTTTTTTTTTGTTCTGTGGGTTGCGAGACAAATATATATGATTATAATGTTTATGAGATTAACTGTTAAAATACTATCTTTGTAAAGGGTTGAATCTTGTTGTAAAAAAAATATGTTAGGGAGTTATTTATTTATTTGGATGTAAAAATGTTAAACCAATGTAAAAACTTTTTAGAGATATTCGGGCACAAGCCCAAAGGATCAACTGAGTTAGATCCTCCACACGAGTAATACATCTACAGTTTTGGGGTATAAGTTAAACTGTTGATATTAGTAACGCAATCAAGTCTGTCACAAAAGTTTTTAATATAGAAAAGATATGTTTTTCTTGAATATTTCTAAATCATCGAACCACTATGAAGGTTAAAAATTCAGGTTTTTATTTATCAGGGGATTTTTATTTAATTTGCCGATTGGAATAGTTGGTAATTATCACAAAAATTCATTGAAGAATGCCATTTAAACACATTGCAGTACAGTTTTATGAGAATGATAACTACATAATAAAAACAATAGAATTATGTATTTATTGAAAACACAAGGGAAAAACAACGCTATTATAACTAGCTGAGAATCTTCAACTCGAATACTTTTTCGAAATCACAAAAAATGCAAATGTACAAAATGTGAAATATTCTGGTGTTGTAATATCTGACGATGAATCTTCTTCGTGGGTTATGAATTATGCATAATCCTCCAACATTAAATTACAAAATCTAAACGGAAATTTTTAATATTTGTATTGTAAATTATTTGAATTAAGCCCTTGAGACAACGTTAATGGACAGACAGTTTCCATGAAAACAATGATTAGCAATTATTATTTTTTATAAACATATTCAATACAGGGTGAGTTTTAAGTCCCTTTCCCTCTATTTATTTTCTATACAGTATGAGCAGTACCGTCCTTAGGGTGGAGCGAGTGGAGCGGCCGCTCCAGGCCCCGCGCTGAGGAGGGCCTCGCGCCGCGAGGCCTTGCCCATTAAAAAGTTAGTTGCATAAACGTTTAGGTTGAATAAAAAATATATAATAATGAACAGATACGTACCTAAAATATCGGTTTAATTATCAGCGCAATATGTTCAATAATTGGGATTTAAAAACCTACGAACGCGATTCTTTTTAGTATGTAATAGTAGCGACCAAAAGGATGCAAACGCAAAACATCGTTTGAAAGCGGCGGCGGCGGCCGGCGGGCGGGGTGACGGGACCAAGCCTCACAGCCGCCGAGCCATGCTTGCAGATGCCACAACCATGCATGACCGACTTTGCCTATCTCTAGCCGTTTTTCAACTGTTTGTCTGTATGTGATTTTTTAATTGATCCATTATATCTTTGAAATTATTTAAGATACGGAATTAAAACTTGGCACAACTGTTAAGTGCGTTAAGACACAAATGCAAATGAGTTTGGACATTTATAACATTTATGGTTGCAAAGTGGCGACCATTTAAAATTTTCAAAGCTAAATATCTTAAAAATTGCAAACAAAAAAGTTGAAACTAAGTTTGGTTTGTAATTATCAAACGAGAAACAACGGATTAATCTAAGTTTTTACATTTTTTTAATAATAAAGATTTACATAGAGCTAAGATTACGAGGGAAACCCGTGTTTTCTCAAAATAAGATTTTAATTTCTCCACTATCCATTGTTTTATCTTAACAATCTTAGTATTTTTACTCCGGTAATTAAATCATGCAATTTTTTGTAAGTTTGCAAAAGTTTGTAAAATTTACAGCTTTTAAAAATATTTAGCTCTGAACATTTTTAATTACCGCCATCTTGAAACTTGAAACAGTAAATGTTAGAAATGTAAAAAATTCACTTGCATTTGCGACTTAATACATTGTGTCTCTGAACTCTCTACCTTCCTTTTCAGGTATTATTCCTGGACCAAAGACAAGCCAAAATCAAAATATCATATTTAAAAATTCCAAAACACCTTAGTTACTGGTACAGCCGCCATTTTGTATTTTTTTAAGAATAATTTTTAATTTAAGAACGGCTTAACGTAATAAGTTGAAATTCGGCACACAGCTTTTTGAAGTAAAGACCTAGCTGGAAAAAATAATACACTTTTATAATTCATGTTTTCAAAATAGTGGCCAATTCTTTAACCTTAAATTACATAAAAACTACCTATATAAGGTAGCAAAGTTTATGGTCTTATGTGTTTTTTGTAAAATTTAATTTAAAATCTAACGATGTCATGAAAATTGGTTCATAAATAAGCGAGATAGAGCGATATAACTGAGGCTAGTCACGGTCGGACCGCTTCCCCGGGAGCAGTTTTGGTATGAAATCCATTGTTGAGCTGGCGCCGCAACCGAGCGCTTTTTGCGCGGCAACCGGCTCATATGCGTGACTATTTGTATTAAAATCACTAAATTTTAAATATGATATTTTGGCTTGTCTTTGGTCCAGGAATAATACCTGAAAAAGAGGGTGGAGTTCAGGGAGACTCTGTAATTAATAGTTGTGCCAAGTTTCATTCCTGTAACTCAAACAATTTCAAAGATACAGAGGTGTAATGGATTGATTACATACATAGACAGTCGGAAAACGTCTAGACATAACTTGGACACATGCTGTCGTAAGTTCCATACCCCACAACCCCCCAGCAATCACCGTTAAATAAGGCCTCGCAAAAATATTTTGCTCCAGGCCTCGCATTTCCTAAGGACGGCTCTGAGTATGAGTTAGAAGGTTTAAAATCCTCATATCTATGTTAGACGTAAATATTTTGTTTTAGAATTGTTCATTGACTCTCCACCTCCAATAGGGGACGGTTCACGAGGAGTAAGCCGAGATTCGTAAATGTAAGAATAAGTCGATATTTACATCAAATTAAAGTTCTTAAAGAATATAGAACAATGCCGCAAACCCGACTTTAAAAGGATGACCAAGTCAGAAATGGTAGGCGATCAAACTTTGCATTAATGTCATATCACTAAAAACAAAAAACAAAAACAATAATTCCCGATACACTCAACCTTTTAAAGTTGGATTTGTGGCAAATTGCTCACAAAGCAAAGACGTTAAAAATGATGTATCATATGAATTAGGCCAATGCAGTTTTTCTGACGACTTCCTCTAGGGACTTCCATAAAGAAAGTCAAAACAACCTTCATTGGCCTACGTCATACGTTACATAATTTTTAAGGGCGTTGCATTCTGAGTAATTTTCCAAAACCCGACCTCAAAAGTTTGACTATTTCATAAGTTATTGCATTTTTTTGTTTTGAGCAATGTGATTAATGCAAGCAATTTTTTACTCGGTCATTTTTTGAGGTCCTATTTTTGTTATTGTATTCTACTAACAGAGACCTTTAATTTGATGAACACATGAACCTATGCTTACATTTAAAAATCTCAACTTAGTCCTCATTGGACCGTCCCCCATTGGAGGTTGAGAGTCAATGAACCCATGAAAAACAAGATATTTAGGTCTAACATAGATTTGCGGAGTTTAAACCTCTAATTTATACCGTATAGAGAATGAAGATGGAAGGATTTTAAAACTTACTATGTGTATTAATTATTGTTTTATGTTTTGTTACCAAGTTTTACAAGTTGTTTACCACTTTGAAGATTTTACTTTTGAAGATTTTTTTTTATTGACACTACTAGTTGAAAAACAACAAAAAACTTTAAAAAATATATTAAAAACGATTCATTAATAAGAGCCAATACAAATAGTATACTCCGTAGAATTTCAGACGGCATTTAATGCTAAATGCATTTAGGCGTTAAAAAATGGATAGTAACTTCTAAAGGGGCATTTTGCCTAACAGAATTACTAGTATTTACTATAAGAAGGACTTGGAAACCTGGAACACTTTTGAAACATTTATTTTAACCTTTGTTTGACTTATTTATTATTTTTGTGTAAGATAATCAAACCAATGCTCTGCAATATGTATTACATGTTACCGTACCTTTTAAAAATTAATAAGTCCACTTAAATTTGAGAAGATAGTGAATGAAGTGGAAAATAAGCCTTATTGTAGAATAGATATTTTGTCGAAAGACAGATTAACGAGGAAGAAAATTAAGACAAACAGTTCACCCACAGATGAATGAAGATCGATGAAGGTTTGATCAAATGGGCGGGTACAGATTTGTTTTATTAGTCTTTGATTGTTCAAAAATATTTCCTGGAACTTAATTCAAAATTTACTGTTTATTTGAGTTTTTATGAATTATTAAAAATTTTCATTGGTAAATATTATAAACTATAAAATTATTTCATATAAATGTAAAGATGCTAACAGTAAAATATGAATTCAACATTGTCAATTCATAGTAAGAGGTCTTTAATCACAAAGGATTGACTAAAAAGTGGAAATCTATTTTCCGTTAAATAGCTTCAAAATTTAAGTAGATTCCAAGGAAGTCGGTGGAAGTACTTTCATTAAACTCTCATTAAAGCGGCTTTGCTCCAATCACGTTGTGTGGCTCTAGATTAATTAGCCGCTTTGTGAGTAATATACAAAGCTTCTCAGCGGCTTATGTTTCGATATACTTGTTAATCTATTAATACAGTATTCATTTCACCTTTAAAATATGATACGTTGATTGTAGCCTCTTTGTGAAGTTAATAGTTTGTGACTTACAGGAACGTGTAAGGAAATATTTATGAGTATTTGGATAAAAAAATCAACTTTATTTTGCTAGTTGATTTGGTTTTAATGAATATAGTTTAGGAAAAAAATTCTAATCAGTTTTGGAACAAGCATATAATCAGATGGAATAAGCAGGCTTTTAAAAAGGGAATAAAACTAACCCTACTTGGTGACATCGGTTAGTAAAGATTATGAAAAGGTTTATTGAAACATTAAAATACATAAAAGTTTACATGAAACCAATAGAATTACAGCGCTTAAGTGATTTTTTCAATTGGTGTAATCCTCATGTTTACCCAGTATTGTCAGCTATTGTATGTACCAGTCATACAAAACCAGCTAATAACATCGACCGCAGTGATGACGTCATTGTGCCGTGTTGTTATCGGTCTGTTATCAGCTTATCTGATGCCATTGTGTGACGACAAGTCTGGTATTTCACACAATGCCGCTTTTATTTATCTGTGAACGGTTGAAAAACTTCTGATTCACTTTGAGTAGAAATAATAACAGATTAGTGTTTATTTGATATTGATATATTTAACTATTTAAAGAAAGATTTTATAGGAGGTTATATATATTTTTAATAAAACATTATGTTAGTCATAATTATTACTAAATTTAATCTTACTGTATTAATTTATAAATTTAAATAGGTGTGTTAAATATGCAATAACAATACAGTATATAAATTGGACTTTTGTAAATGTTACGGAAATTTTATATGTATTGGTTGGGTTAATGGTTTTGCCGAAAGAATTTTTGCATCCCATTTAACATCGATACATCTATTGCATCGATGTCGTCATTGTAACGCAATTGTTCAAAGCAAATGCTTATCTTATCTAATTGCGGTATCTCCATTGTTGTGAGGCTTTGTTTTGATGTGAATTTTATCTCATTTGGCATTTTGTGGCAACAATAGATTTCGTTCAAATAATAGACTATCAATGCTAGCAAGTCATCAATTTATACAATTTTTCATTATAAAAAATTACAATAATCGTTATTCAGTAACTAATAACTTTTTATGATAAGATGAATACAAAGCAATCACTTTATCGTAAGATCTTGGAGGTGTTCACGTTATGATGAAAATCACGGGAAACTTTAATAAACGAGTGAAGAATTCCTCCTCATCTCCTCGGAATGTTCCAGATTTTCATCTTATTCAGCAATCTTCTTTATATTGCAGACCGAAAAATATTTATATTAAAATGTAGCTTTAGGTTAGTTTATTATTAAGATGTCATTAAACAGAGATTATTTTAGTAGTGCATTTCAACCACTCTTCAAATGAAAGTTCTCAAGAAACCAAAAGTATTCATCTTATTGTAAACTAATAAAAAGAAAAGTAAATAATAATTTTTTTATATATATTTGCTTTTATACTGTAACTGAAATAAAAAGTGACCATCAAAAAAATTCTATTTAAATATAAAAACTTAAAACTATATAATACAATGCAGTGTCGCATTTGTATTTAATTTAAAATTACATTTTGCGACTCGCCTGGGTTCAGCATCAAGTGGCGCTCCGGTTGTGTTCCGCCTACCGGACAGTGCCCGAGCCTGCCGTCCTGGTGGTTACAGGGATGACCCCTGTCAAACTCTTTGCAGAAGAGAGGAAGACGATTTATCAGAGACAAGGCGAGATTGGCAAAGATACTGCAAGAACAGAAGAGCGCTCCCGAACCTTCCAGTAGTGGCAACACAGCTGGGAGCACGACACACGAGGACGATGGACTGCGCGATTTATCAAGCAGGCCAACCATGGGTGGAACGGCGGCATGGGGAGGTGGACCTAACCCAAGTACCTGAACCTACCTGCCTACCTGAACCAGATGGGCATTCACCGGACTGCATTTATTGTCCGGGCGCTCCCGACTTTGCGGAGCACACCTTCTTCCGCTGACCCCGTTGGGAAGGGCCCCACCTGGAGGCCACAAAATTGTTGTTGTATTTTCGGTGGACTCGGTCTGCCAAAAGACTTTGGAGGGTGAGGGCAACTGGGATTATATATCACAGTTCGTCTGGAGCATCCTCCTGGAAAAGAAAACCAATCTGGACCGTGAAGTGGCCTAGATCCCTTGATCAATCTAAAGTATACTTTAAAGTATGAAAAACATGTATTGGAGGGAAGCCAACAAAAATGAAATAAAGACTCCAGAAGATATAAGTAATGTTTGGGTTTTTCTTTGATAACAAACAAATTATATGTAACGTTTACCTTGCTTAACACGTTTTAAAAATAATGAAAATATAATGGTCCGAATGTTAACAAATATTATTAAATATAGCTTATTAAAAATTATTGCAATCTTGATCATTACAGTTTTTCTACAAACTTACCTATTTTCTATATATTAAAATATCTACCAGTATTTTAAAATGTAAGTACAATTATAGCAGATTTTTAAATGAAACAAAATTTTAGCCTCTGAGAACCTTTGTAATGATTCGTAGAGCGGCTGATTAACATAGAGAACGGTGGTTGATTGGAGCGTGGCAGCATATAATGAGAGTTTAATTATTCCACCCCCTTTCAAGTTATTTAATTGTAACTTCTTGATTTAGACTTTTGTAATTATTAATTTTCTAATGCATTCCTCAATTGCATTTGACAACACTAATTATTTAATTGGCTATTGGATGTAATGGACATTCCTGAAGGGAAAACTGATGTAAGCGCAGATAAACTTTGAAAACAAAAATCTTTTATTCTTCATATCTTAACTTGAAGTTATGTCTTAATGTACAAAATTGTATTTTAGACAATGACATGTAACAATTATACTGAAAAAATATACAATAACCTCTAAAAGTATAACTAGACTAACATTTTATGTACGTGTTAACCATGGCAACCTTTATATTTACCTACAGACGGGTAATCGATGCAGGGACTAACGGTGTTGATGTACATCAGATAATTGTTATGCTATAAATTAAAATATACACTTAAAATTTAGAAAAATTTGCTTTGATGTTGTAGCAAAATTAACCTAATAAATTTGATAAATGCCTTATTAATGATACATGAAAATAATTTCCTTATTTTTTGTAAGATGGCTGTTCTTAAATTTTTATACGACCTTATATTATCGCTATATGTTTTCAAGAGGTGTCTAAATTCCGATATAGCCTTTGTTATACGTTTAAATCGAAACTGCAATAACAATTGTAACTTAAATACATCTTTATTTCTTAACAATCCATACCAGATCTAATGGACCAGTCGCTAAACAGTGTGAAGAATATGCAGTACTTGTAAAAATTTAATTTTGTTTTTGAATGTATATTTGTAATAAAAAAAAAATCACATGTAAGTTTAATTTCGATCGTTCTTTTTAACATAGTATACATATATCCCCTGATACACTCCAGCGTTACCTATGCTGCAATGTAACAGGTGTGATTCACAGTACAATATTACATTTGAATTACAAAGTGTGCTGTAGATGTTAACTTGGTGGTGCATTAAATGTATATTTGAAATAAAGTTATACATAGGATAACTTTTAAACTTTATTTTAGAGCAGTCCATAAATTACGTCATCGCTCTTTGGCCATTTTTGGACCCCCCCCCCCCTAAAATCATCCTACCATCATAATGTGTCTGACTTTACCACCGCTCCCAGAAAAATGACGTCATTTAAGCCTCCGTTTACAGTAAAGATAATGCTTTTTCGTCAAAGCTACTTAAGTTCTAGTCTTTATTGATTTACTAAGACTATCAATTAGATTTTGAACCCCATTTTGGCGGCAGTTTGTTAAAAGAACTATTCACACAGGATATTTTCATTTACAAACCACTGTAGTACCACATTATTTATAGGAACGAATTTATCATTGTTTTACAGTCAAAATTTGGTCAAACTATTACATAACATATTTTACCGTCAAACATATTTTTTTAAATGACGTCATATCGAAACCGACCCCCCCCCCTTTTTCACATCACCCTACCGTCATTTTCAATCTGGACCCCTTACCCCTATTTTCAGATGACCTAATTTATGGACGGCCCCTTTGCATACATAAAGTATGTAACAATATTACTATTAATATTACTATAACAATATTACTATTACATAACGTAGTATATAAAGGGATCAACTTCGTCTCCAAGATAACTGGGGATTTCTAAGTTATTCCAGTGTTCAAATTGTGTGCTGAAATACATCATTAAAAAAAATTCCAATTTGCTACAATAACATATTGCAGTTCTTGCGTATTTAAACTTACTTTAGGGCATTTGCACAAATAAATGATAATCCGGATTAAATATAATCTAGATTATTTCCGTTCAAAACAGCTGGAGGTGTAAGTTTAAACTATGCATGTGCAACTGACTTTTAGGTTAAACTTAAGTTTAAACTGAAGATCAGGTTTAAACTAAAATGGTGCAAATGACCCTTAATGTATATAGTATAATAACTTTATTTTTTGTAAAATTTGTACTGGGGCAAAGTTAATAAAATACATAGTTTATAAATATCAATTATTTGCTGAGTTAAAAACCGCATGATAGAAATCTAAGTAAAACAACTTTAAGAGAAAATAAGGGTTTAATTAGTTGAAATTGCAGGCTCCAATATTCAAACGGCACGAAACGATTACCACGAAAATTGTTTAATTAAACAGAGAATCCGGGAGACTTGTTGTAAAATGCTTATTGAAGCAGGTCACTGTGACAATTGGAGTCATAGTTTAAACAATTTCCTTACTTTTGGGATTTCAGAGTTTCCCCCCCCCCCCCCATCACAGATTAAAGTTTTGTTTAAATAAATACATTTGTTGACAATAGCAAGGAACCTAAAATAAATAAAGAGAAGGTAGGGGTCAAGACACTCAAGGCGCTCTATGCACCAGGTGTTCTTTTGCACCTCTGACGTCATCATCAAGTATTAGTAAATGGTGATGTCATAGGTGCAAAATAAAACTTGGTGCATAGAGGGCGTTGCATGTCTTGACCCCTACCTTGTCTTTATTTATTTTAGATTCCTTGGACAATAGTTTTAATAAGGGAAGTTAACAGTCGATTGGCTTTCATATTTAAACATTATTTTATATTTTTGTGTATGTATTTTTCCTTGTTGTAAGGCCAAATGAGTTTGATTGTAATACCACATTGTTAAAAACCTTTTACTAGAAACGACGTGTATGATGTCTCCACGAAAAACTTACTGTTTTAAGAATCATCCGAAAAGTGCAAGAGTTTTAAGACGTTAATGGAAAATTGTTTTGACTACAACTTATTCATCAATCACCCATTATAGTCCATTTCTTCTCAACCCATTACAACATAAAGGCGATAACAAGGTAATCTGAAGGTAAGCTCAATTGTCGAAACAATCTAATCCTAAAGTGAGATTCAAAAGAGTTCTTCATGTCAGAGTTCACGTTGCTGAGTTGGAGCCTTTCTCTAATGGTCAGTCTTGAAACCTTGATTCTCAAGTGTAAATCCCAGTTTCACAATAGATTTACCATGCCCGGTTTAAAGAGTTTCACTACTAGATTTTTGCCTGTTTCAGTCCTCCTTTTCTTCTGCAGCCACGCAGAAATTTGTGGTTATTATTAATTGTTAATGTATTATGAATTTATCCGTTGGTATCAATCATCATTAAAGGCCCCAAAGGAATTGAAATTTATTCTTATGTGTGAAATTGACAATAATCTCAAAACAGGCTTTGATTCCATAGAAGGAAAGCTATAACTCAAATTGTGGGTTATTTTAATGCAGTATAAAATTTTGAAGTTATGTGTAAAATGTATTTCATATGTGGCTATTTTGTTACACTTAATAATTACTAATTACAAAACTGACAAATATTTTACCCTTGATATATTTTTACGTACTGAGTCACCCCATAGTAAGAACTTAAAATTCTTCTCAGTGAGAGGAGAAATCGAGTTGCCCGTGGTAAAACGTCTTTTATGTAATTCTCTTACTTTTCACTTGCAAAATTACTTGTTTTTAAAATAACATTTTAAGGGATTGTCTTGTTTCCCTGCCGTTTTCGTTTAGCTTAATAGTTTGCTACTTTTGTTTTTATCGATTCATATTCTAGAGCTTAACACCTTCGAAGAGTGTTTTAAACGTATGAGTGTATTATCAATACAAATTATGAAGTTCAGAACACGGTATATAACACAAAAAATAGAGAACTAAATGTTTAAACTATGTTTTTTATACAAAATCGACGTAAAAATAACACGTGCAAAATATAGATTTTAATTTTAATTTCATAGTGGATTAGGCGAAACAGTGGAGGCGAAAGGACTTTTCATGGATAATTAAAGTAAATAATGATGCAGCTATACATGACTCTGTCATATTATGAAATACTCAATATAGATAAACCTAACAAACATGTTAACCTTGTTAGAAAAAAGCTCTGCTACTCTCTCGTAGTATAGCCTAAAAGGGGCCCTAATTAAGATGAATAGCTTGGCAAATACCCTTGGCTATTAGCTCAATCAAGGTAACAAACTTTCAAATAGTTCAATACCAATTTGTTATTATTATAATACACTTATATTTTTAAAAGTTATTTTATTTGACCTTATTTTATTAATTACTATTTCTTATAACCTAAAACAATTATAACAGATAGAAAGGTGGAGCTCCCATAAAGCGGTATTCGACTATACTTGATACAATTACATGTTATGAAAGGATCATTTCACCTACTAATTTTAACTTGGCATTAAAAAGATGTTTTTATTTTTATCTAACATTATCGTAGATACTTTAATTTTTAGATTTTTTAGTTCCTGCAACTAAAAGAATAACTTTAAACGAAATATAAATTCAAAACAATGTTGTATTACCTTGAAGGTTTTTAAATTTAAATAGAATGTGTTTAGTTAATCAATTTGTTTTGTTTGCAAATTGTTTAATTTAGTTAAATTAGTACAAATAATATCTTTAAAAATTTATATTTTGAAGAAAACAAATATTTTTGTTTGATTGAGAGCCAACATTTGAATAGGTGAAAAATGTATAAAAAAGTATTCTATTTTAATGATATCCTAATAACCAACTGTAATAAAGCTATATTTTAATATAAGGGTTTTCTTGTCTGCGATATAAAGGAGATTGCTGAATAAGATGAGGTTTGGAACATTCCAAGGAGATAAGGAGGAATCCCCCCTCTCTTTTATTAAAGTTTCCCGTGATTTTGATAAGTGGTTTTTTTTTCGTAACGTGAAAGCCATTAAGATATTCAACATTAAAGATATTCCGATTGACTAATTCCTGTGTTTTTCAACATATAGTTTGTTTAATATAAATCCTTTTAATTTCTATTATTTATGAAAACTCGCAATAAAAATCTTAAATGAAAACATAATAAATTTATAAATAAATAAACTGCTAGCATTAATTACTTTGATGAAATTTATTGTACTGTGGCAATGCCATAAGATTAAATCCACATCGAAACACTCTGTCTCATAACAATAAATAAATTATAAATATATAAGATAAAAAGTTTCTTTTAACACCTGCATTACATTGACAACAGTTGTAGTAAATGTATCGATATTAAATAGGTTTCCTCTAATGCAACAACTGCCTCCGAAAACCGTTTCTGTAAATTAAATACATGGTGAGTTCGTTAAAGTTATCCAATAGGTAAATTTTTTATTCTATACATGACAGTATGCTTCTTATGGGGGACCCCCTTAAAATTTTGTATGTTGCTTTCAGGAATGTATTTCACTTTTCAAAATTTTACACCATTTTTCCAATATGGCGGCCAACTTTAAAATTTCTTACGAAACACCCTATATTTTATGGTAACATGTAATTTTAAGACTTTAGTATTTTGCAACATTTTTCTCTAAACCTAATGGTTAGGGAGCTAGAGGCAATTACAGATAATTTTTATTTCCATAACAATAACATGGGGCAAAATTTATCTGCCCGTATCTCCAAAAACATTTATTAAAATCAAAAGTACTTAAGAATAAAAATGTCTAAATTTGATGTTTTAAGAAAATTTTTTCTTAGAATACAATTAATTTTTTTTGGGCGGCATATTAAAAATAAGTTAATGTATGCGTAAATGATCATTTTATGAGCAAAATGAAACTAAGACATTTTTATTCTTGAGTATTTTTTATTTTACTGAATGGTTTCAGAGATAAGGGGAGATTATGTTTGTCCCATGTTATTCTTATGGAACTAAAGTGAACTTTAATAACTTCTATGATAAAAATGTATCATAAAAATGTTCTTACAATACCAGTATAACTTTAATATATTTATTTGAAAACAAATCATTTCTTTATAATTTAAACTTAGCACATTATTCTGTATGTAAAAAAGGTAACTGGTTAAATAAGCTCGAGTTTAAAATAAAATGATGGTACCTGAAATATAAAAATATTGAGTGTAAATATATATTTTTTCATCATCGAATAAGCAATGACATATTTTATGACATACGCAACAGTGTAGGTTTTTTAGAACCTTTTACCGGTCGATAAAAACAGCATTGTGTGAAATTTGACCAGACCTGTCGCGACACAATGGCATCAGATAAGCTGATAACAGACTGATAACAACACGGCACAATGACGTCATCACTGCGGTCGATGTTATAAGCTGGATTTGTAAGCCTGGTGCAAAACAGGCTGATAAGGATTAAACCTAATGAAAAAAACATAACTTAAGTTGACCTTTTAATTGCTTTCATGTAACTTAATATTTCGTGTAACTTAAGAGTATTTTAATATTTTAATATATCAATTAAACTCTCTTGACTTAGCAGGAACTAGTCTCGACTTATACCTTGGACTTACCTTGTACTGTAGGCTGATCAGTTGCAATAAGCGTTTAAAGTGAACCTTTTCTTCTTTACAAAGTAATGTTAGCCATTTTTCAAATTTATTTTTGTACTCTTTGTTGCAGATATATTCAGCTTTATTCCATACGTATAGGGGCCTGTATGTGAGCATCTACATCCCACTTTGTAATTCAAATGTAATATTGTACCTGCAAATCGCTCCTGTTAGTTACAGCCCTTAGTATACAGCCCTATTGTGGTTCAGGAGATCTAAATATAGAGTGTTCCAAGAGTCAAAGGATGTTTTTTTTTTTTAGATTTTTATATCTTACGGCTGCTTTCCCCAATACATTCAACTTAAACTCAGTATTGAACATATAGATATTTCAAGTGATATGCAAAGAACTATTTACATCATTAGGTTGAAGCTATTTTCCCTTGGTATCTGACTTTTTGAAAGCGAAAATTAGTTAAATATTTAAGAATGTAGATATAAAGTTAAAAGCTTATAACGTCACATTTTTAGATATTATAAAATCCACTTGTTTCTTACGTAATCAAAGCCTTCAAGAAGAAAACAGGATAGAATAATATTGCTATAATATATAATATGAATAAACAATGTTACTTATTATTTTTATACTATTATATATCATTTATTGGGTATCAAATAATATAGCAGCATATATCACTAAAGATTAATTTTAGTACAACCTAATGTAACGAACCCGACCTTAGGTAAAGGGCGAACTTAGAATACAAGCTATAAAACTTTCTGTCAATCATACTAATGTTGTTTACAATATTCAAAGAGGAATATTTGACATATGCTTTAAAATCTTTGTATCCTCAATGATTTTAACTGATGAAAGCTGTTTACTTTTCATTTAGTAACATTTTTAATATTTGATTTTTAAAAATTACCCCCTGGTTTGGAAACACGTTCGTCTCCAAGTCTCCATGTGTGCCCAACGATAAAAAAAAACAGTTTCTCTTACTCTGATGTAAAGCTTGATGAAAAAACTATTAAGAGCAAAATAGGCACTAGTCATTATCAATTCATATTAAGAAATAATTAATTGGCTAGGTTTTTGAAACCCTATTGATTTAAGCCTATAGACATTATACAATCGGCTTTCTTTACATAAACCTAGAGAGAAGTTTTAGTACATGCGTCCCTTGTGACATTTATAAAATTTGGACAAGAATAATAATTGAAAATCTGGATGTTTTCGTTAAGTAACTTCAAAATGGAAGCAAGTGGGTTCATTAAACTCTCATTAAATGAGGCTTTGCTCCAATCAGCTGTGTGGCTCTAGATTAATGAGCCGCTTTGTGAGTCATTTACAAAGCTTCCCAGTGGCTTGGGTTCCGATATACTTGTCAAGCCGTTATTACAGTACTAATTTGTCCTTTTAATATTTGATATTTTGATGGTAGAATTAAAAAGCTTACTTGTGTGTTCAATAGTTTGTAGTATATAGAGATATTTCAAGTGATATGCAGAGAAATATTTACATCATAAGGTCGAAGCTACGTTTCACTAGGTATTTTCATTTTTAACTTCTGTAGTTGTCTTTATTTTAGTGACTATACTTTAACTGGAATTGATTAAAGCTATTCTTTTAACAGGTCAGTATATGGAATAATTATAAATGTAAAAAGCAAATAAACCTAACCTCATTTTACAAGGCAGTCTAAGGTTATAAGTCGAGACTGGTTCCTGCTTAGTCAAGAGAGTATAATTGCTTTATTGAAACATTAAAATACTCTAAAAGTTACATGAAAGAAATTAAAAAGTCAACTTAAGTTATGCATTTTTATTAGGTTTAATCCCCATATTTTCCCAATATTTTTATCCTGGTTTTGCATCAGGATCACAGAGTCAGCTGATAACATCGACCGCAGTGATGACGTCATTGTACCGTGTTGTTATCAGTCTGTTATCAGCCTATCTGGTGCCATTGTGTGGCGACAGGACTGGTCAACTTTCACACAATGCTGTTTTTATCGATAGGTGAAAGTTTATAAAACACCTTCACTTTTGCGTATGTCATAAAATATGTCAGTTCTTCTTATTCGATGATGAAAAAAATAAGTTTTACGTTCAATAGGACTACTTTTATAGCTCAGGTACCATCATTATTGTATTAAAAGTAAATTTATTTCACAAGTTACTTTTTACATACAGAATAATGTGCGAAGTTTAAATGATGAAGAAATGATTTATTTCCACATAAATTTATACAAGTTATACAGATAGCCTATATTTGTTATTATACATTTTTATCATGTATACTATAAAGAGTATGTTTACTGCTATAAAATTATTGACACAAATAAACGTAGTGTTTACTAGGGATTTTATATTTTTTATTTACAGACACAGTTCACGGAGGGAGTTGTTACATTAGATGGAGAAAACCTATTTTATATCGATACATTTACTAACTGTTGTCAGTGTAACGCAGTTGTTAAAATAAATTGTTCATATTATATATTTATAATATCTTCATTGTTGTGAGTCAGTGTTTCAAAATAAATTTAATCTTATGGCGTTGTCACTGTACAAAAAAAAGTTTATCAAAATAGGTTAATGCTAATAGTTTATTTATTTATAAATTTATTTAATTTTTCGTTTTCTTTTAAGTTTTTTAATATAATCTATAATGGAAATTAAATGGATATATATTAAACAAACTATAAATTGAACAACACAGCAAGCAGTCTATCGGAATATCTTTAATATTGGAGGAGGTTTTCACGTTACGATCAAAATCACGGGAAACTTTAATAAACGAGAGAGGGATTCCTCCTTATCTCCTTGGAATGTTCCAAACCTCATCTTATTCAGCAATCTCCTTTATATCGCAGAACAAAACACCCTTATATTTAATTATAGTTTTAGGATAGTTGTTTATTAATATGTCATTAAAATGGAATATTTATTTTTTATACATTTTTTTCCTATTAAAATTATGGTTGTCAATTAACAAAAAATATTTGTGTTATTAAGGAACATAAAAAGTAGAGTAAATATTGAAAATATATCTTTTTAATTATATTAATTGTACTAATTTAACTAAATTAAACAATATGTATACAAAACCAATTTTTTAATTAAACATATTTTATTCAAATTTAAAAACCTTAAAACTAAGGCAATACATTGTTTTGAATTTATATTTGATTTAAAGTTATCCTTTTAATTACAGGAATAAAAAAAATCAAAAGATTAAATTATCTACGATAATGTCAAATAAAAATAAAAACGTATTTTTACTGCTAATTGAAAATTAGTAGGTGAATTGATCCTTTCATAACATGTGGCCTAATTGTAACAAGTATATTCTCCTACGGTTTAATGGGGGCTCCACCTTTTCTATTTGTTTTAATTGTTTTGGGTTATAAGAAATAGTAATTAATAAAATAAGGTAAATTAAATAACTTTAAAAATATTAGTGTATTACATAATTTATTGGTATTGAACTATTTGAAAGTTTAGTTTGTTAACTTGATTGAGCTAATAGCCAAGGGTATTTGCCAAGCTATTCATCTTCATTAGGGTCCCTTTTAGTCTACCACGAGATAGTAGCAGAACTTTTTTAAACATAGTAAACATGTTTGTTAGGCTTATCCATATTGAGTATTTCATAATATGACAAAATCATGTAAGCTGGATCATTATTTTTTTTATATTCATAAAATTTCATTTGACTTTTATTGTTTCTCCTAGTTCACTATTTAATTGAAATTAAAATCTTTATATTTTGCTTGTATTATTTTTTACGTCGATTGTGTATAAAAACATAGTTTTAACATTTAGTTCTCTATTTTTTGTGTTACATACCGTGTTCTAAACTTCATAATTTGTATTGATCATACACTCATACGTCTAAAACACTCTTCGAAGGTTAAGCTCTAGAATATGAATCGATAAAAACAAAACTAGTAAACTATATTTAACCTAAATGAAAACGGCAGGGAAATAAGACGATCCCTCAAAATGTTATTTTGAAAGCAAGTAGTTCTGCAAGTGAAAAGCAAGAGAATTAAATAAAAGACGTTTTACCACCTTCCACTCGAGTTGCTTTCTCCCCTTACTGAGAATAGTTTTAACTTCTTACTATGTGGAGGCTCAGCGCGTTAAAATATATCAAGGATAAAAGATTTTTTAGTTTTTTGTAAGTAGTGTGATATTGGGGATGCTGGGCCAGTTCAAGGTCACCTGAGGGATGACGTCATCGAGGTCAATGACCTCACCGATGACGTCATCGATGACGCAATCGATGACGTCATCACCAATGACGTCACTTCCATGACGTCACACCCATGACGTCACAGAAATGACGTGCTGATGACGACATCACCCCTTACGTCATCAAAATGACGTCACCGATGCCACTAAGGTCAAGGTCACGCCGAAACTTAAAATTTTTTAGCACTTTTGCCGTTTCTCGCACTATGCTCCGAGTTTCAGTCCGAGTCCCCGTGACCTTGACCACTTGGAGCGAATTTTCGACGAGAAACGGCAAAAGTGCCAAGTTAAACTCGAGTTTCTGACATGACTCTGCCTAAATAGCCAATCGGTAATCCCTCAGGTGACCTTGAACTAGCACAACACCCCCAATTTCATATTACTGTGACCTTGAAAACCTAACAACGGAGCGCCGACACCGATGCGCACCCCACGACAGCCACCGAGTGACTGACTGTCAGGCTCTGTGTACGCTAGGTATATTGGTTTGAGAGACTAAGACTCTAAACTGTCAGGAATGGGAGTAACTAACTGAATTTTGCAAGGAAAAGTCATTTCATCCAATATTTTAAACAAATCCTCATCAGTAAAACTGACATTAGTCTGTTTTGTATAAAACTTAGGGTGTCCGCGCAACAGTTTGCGCCACTTAGCTAAAGTTGAAACTCTCTTAACTTTGAGTGGTGGACAGTGAGCAACTAATAAAGCCTTAACACGGCTAAGTTTCCTACCTAAAGTGTCCCGCGACATGGCTTCTCCTCACAAAAGTCCGCACAATACTGAGAGACTGCTTGTAGCGCATGAGTCAAGGGCAAAGAGGTGGGGGAAACAGCAGGAGTGGGGGAAGGTCACAGTGGTGGGGGAAAGTGAGGTGGTACGCTGGAGTATCGCATCACTTCACCATGAGCTGTCCTACAGTGAACACACTGTTCTCTCGGCCCGAGTTGGCATTAGAAGAAACATTTCTGTACAGCTTAGGCTGTGAGAGCCGAGGAAGCAAAGTCAAAGTGGAAATTGTGTTAAACTCCAAGATGAAGAGTCTCCTAAATAAACTAATTGTATCCCTGCAATCCCCTATAACTTTAGAGAAATACCACTTTATTAAGCGACACCTTATACTTTGGCAAAACGAAGTGGAAATGGAAAAGATTACAGTAAAATTAATTTAACTTATAACTTGGACTGGACACTCATGGCGATACTACGTGGCGTGCAAACGCCACCCTAAACATTACAAGTTAGGTTATTAAGCACCTCTGGTACGATAACCGATGTGCTAGAGTTAAAGTGTGATGACCTCGAGTCAAAACACTGAAATACTACAAGTCGATATCGTCCCAGAGTTAAAGTGTAGTGACCTACATTCAGAACTTGTAAAATTACTTACATATAGAGAGCTAGAGAACAGCGAGACGGCACCGCATGGAAGCCGGAGACATACTGGCGAAGCGGTGTTGTGCAGCCTAGGGACCCAGTTGTGGTGGGGGGGTATAGCCAACACTTAGAGTACAAGTGTTGTGGGTGACCTTGACCTACTTAACTTACTAGACCCCCCCCCCCGAACTTTTTTTCGGAAAATTTTTTGACCTTGACCAAAAAGTTTTTTGCTCCGGACGAGAAGTGACCCCCCCCCCCTCCCCCCCCCCCACCCCCACCCCCCACCCCCTCCCCCACCCCTGGGTGTGGCAGCCCCGGTGGGGATATAAGGCGGCCCGACCACAGCCGGCTCGCAGTCCGCTCCCGCGCGTTGAACGTGAACGATCGGGACGGACCGCCATAGGCCTCACTAAACACTGAATGGCGCCTTCACTGTTTAGCGAAGCCTACTCTAACTTTAAGACTTATATTAGTTATAAGGTATTGCGCTTGCGTTTGGGTATTGGGAAGTGTTTTATATTAGAGTGTTTCACTTGTACCCTATATCCCCTTGTGTGTCATGTTTGTCTTTTATCCTGTGTGTCTTGTTTGTTATATGTGTTTAATGTGCTTTTTCCAGCATTTACTATGTTGAGCTCAATTGTGTGTTGTAAGTGTGTTATATTTATCTAAAGTGTATACGCTTGTTTTTAGCATTCCCCCTTGAGCTTTTCCAATGCTCAAAGTAAAGTGTAAAGACAGGGAACGGGAGTAGGCCCCCGTGTAAAAGTATTTTATACCAATGTTAGCATGGGTCCCCTCAGGCATGCAATATTGCGGCTGGGTTTGGGACTCGGTCCGTTTGTACGCTGACATGCAGACCACAGCTGTGGCCAATTTGCGGTGGCCTCTGCACTCGGACCGAGGGCGTAAGCCACTAGGGCTGTCTTCAACCTCTTGTTTCCCTTCTGGAAACTCAAAATTATGTAAATGAATCTTTGTTAGCTATTTGTGTTTTTTAGTCCCCAAGGCCCCCGAACATTCGTGGTTCGCCATGGATGTACGGGGGCCGAAATTTTTTAATGTTCGTGTGGCCTTGACCCACAAAGGACTTATAAAGATTCACTGCATTGATAAAGTTAAATATTAAAGATAGGGTACGGGAGTAGACCCCCGTGTAAAGCTATTTTAAACCAATGTTAGTATGGGTCCTCTCAGGCATGCAATATTGCGGCTGGGTTGGAACCGGTCCGTTTGTACGCTGGCATGCAGACCACAGCTGTGGCCAATTTGCGGCGGCCTCTGCACTCGGACCGAGGACGTAAGCCACTAGGGCTGTCCTCAACCTCTCTCAAAATTATGTAAATGTTTTGTTAGTTATTTGTTACCAATGCAGTAAATATTTAAAAGTCTTGCGTGGCGAAGGGTACACGACATTGGATGTTGCTCTGTTGTCCTAGTTGGGTCTCTTCGGAGGCTACAGCGATGACAACCCAAGTGCTCCACACCCCCATAGGGGGTGTGGGGCTTAATTTTTTAAAGGTTTTTCGTGACCTTGACCTAAATATATAAAAGTTTTCAAAATCTTTAACAGTCAGGTCTTATTAACACAGTAAATATTCCGGACGCGAAGTGCCCCCCCCCCCCCATATCCTGGGCGTGGTCGCCCGGTGGGGATATAAGGCGGCCGGGTTGCACGCACTTCTCATTCACGCTCCAGCTTTCGTTGGAAGTGGCTGTCCAGGAGCTCATTCTTAAGAAGACCAGTGATCAATGAAATGTCTCGTCGTATACCTTATAAACCTTCGTATTATAATCTGATTGGTATTAATAGTATTACAGACAATGAGAAGAAATTGTATAAAAAATTTTGTTGTTTACTTGACAGAACGCGAAAACTACCACCAAATACTTTCACCTACAAGATACCCCTGATAGACAAGGATGATGTAAGCAAACTAACATCAATTCAACTGAAATTGGTGGAAGAAAAAATTCTTGTTTGTGTGAGAGAAGTGTTTCATAATGAATATTCAAAAAGAGTGGCTTTTGACTTTATTAAGGAACATGCAGGACGTGAAACAAAACAGTATCCGGGATTATATTATTTATATCTTTTTGAGAATGGAGCAAGTGTAACGGTAGAAATAAGCATCAAACTAATGTTAATTCTCCCAACCAAGTGTTAAACTAGGACTCGAACTTGGACTTGATTGAGGTTTTGTAGAACAGAGCGGGGGATAGATCACTTTGCGGCAATGGACTAGCATGCTGCTTAGTGGTTTATCCCCCGCTCAAAGGGTATCTTTACGTGACCTTGACCCACATAAACTTGCTCAAAAAAGACATCTTTGAAAAAACTTGTACAAAGTAGTGATATAGATCAAACATCATTGGTTTATCAAGCCTGTTGAAGAATATAATGAAAATGGGTGTTTAAAAGCC
The DNA here is from genome assembly GCA_030545055.2 of Neoaliturus tenellus. Taxonomy (NCBI): domain Eukaryota; kingdom Metazoa; phylum Arthropoda; class Insecta; order Hemiptera; family Cicadellidae; genus Neoaliturus; species Neoaliturus tenellus. The sequence continues at coordinate 48,778,243 of CM061534.1, read as the reverse complement.
AAATCTACTACATGATTGATAAACCGGATGTATATGACGTCACCTTCCCCCACCCTTAAACCTCGGGTATAAAGGGACCCAGTTGAGCGCGCTGCTCATTATTGCGTGGACATTCACCGAGTGCACACTCATAGCCAAACTGTAAAAATGGCTCTTTGCGATATTTGTGGTGAGTTTTTTCAAGACGAAGACATCTTTGTTTTACACGAGAATTGTATCATGAAGAGGACAGAAAAGAAGAGATTGTAGTAAGTGAAGAAAACCTGGATGCAATTGATCGGTTGTTGGAAAACTACCATAAGTAGATGGACGACTACGATAGCTATCTACAGTTACACCGAGAATTGCATCATGAAGAGGACAGAAAAGAAGATATTGTAGTAAGTGAAGAAGACTTGGATGCGATTGATCAGTTTTCGGAAAAACCCCAGAAGCAGATGGACGACTGGGCTAGCTATCTACAGCTAATGCAGAGAAGAAGACCAAGTGTTATTCAATTTGCTGGAGCTGGACCATCTACAGCTGGAGGATTTATTGAAGAAGATACGAAGAAAAAGTGGAAGATGTAAAACAACTGCGTACCCAAGAAGAGGATACAGAAGAAGTGGAAGATATAAGACAACTGCGCACCACAGCATTACCAGGACCAGTTGTAACTCATTTCAAAATTAATAACGTGCAATTAGAATTGGAAAATTTTATAACTCAAGCTAAAAAACTAGTTGTAAAAACATTGACGGAAGAATTGACAAGATTGAACTTTATTAAATTTGGATTGGTGTTGGAGGCTATGTTTACTAATACCGATGGTGAAAATTCACCGAGAGCATTCATTGCTAAAAACCGAACCCTTACAACCACATCTGATATCAACGAAATCTTAAAAGAATGTTTGGTTGAACTGCTAGTGAAACTTCAAGAACATGAAGGAAGAGGATCCGGCTGGACGCTATTATCAATTGAAGGTATGGATGTGAGGGTTCACAAGCATGGGATATGGTATGAGAGGAAGCAGCTTTATTCCTCTACCAAAGGTGATCCGAGATACAAGATCATGTATCAATGTGAAAAATGAGGATAATGAATGTTTCCGGTATGCAATGTTAGCAAAATATGTGGAACCTAATGCCTGTAGACCTAGCATAGCATACGAAGCTGTTCAACACCCGCTATAACTTCCAAGGTATGTCGTATCCTGTTAGTCTTAATGATGTTGCTAAATTTGAAAGAAAAACACCCAGGAGTGTCAGTTAATGTGTTTGGTTTAGACGAATCAAATAACGTATACCCATTACGAGTTACAAAGACTGAACGTCAAAAATCATACAGATTTGCTGCTATTGACCAAAGGTGAAATATCACATTATGTTTACATCAAGAACTTTGAAACTTTGGTTGGACGACAAGTGACTAAAAAGAAAATTAGAGTAACAGTGTGTAAGAGATGCTTTTGTTTCACAAATAAAGACTTGAGACATGGAGGTTCAGAATGGTTGATGGAACACCAAAGACTTTGTAATGAGAACTATGAAGTGAAGATTAGTCTGCCACCACCATCTCGAGCGTTTATCCAATTCAACAAAACAGTTCACCAATATCGGATTCCAGCAGCCGTCTACGCAGATTTTGAATCCACGTTAGTACCACAGGAGCTTCCGGATGGTGAGGTGACTAGAAGAACCAAATATCAATTGCATCAACCTAACAGTTTTTGCTTATTGGTGAAATCTACTTTACCTGAAGAACAATTGCAAGACTATGGCTTAACATCCACTCCAATACTCTACCGTGGGGAAAAAGCTGCTAAGCAATTTGTAGACCAGTTGTATGACATTGCTGAAAAGGTGCAACGCTTATTCGATAATGTTTTACCTATGGAACCTTTGAACAAGAATCAACAAGAAGAATACAATTCGGCAACAAGATGTTATTTATGCAAGAAGAGCTTCAGTGAAGAAAATCATAAAGTAAGAGATCACGATCACCTGACAGGGTTATACAGAGGAGCTGCTTGTAATTCATGCAATATAAATTACAAACTGCCAAACTTTATCCCTGTCGTGTTACACAATCTTAGCGGCTATGACTCCCACTTCATTATCCCAGAGTTAGGACGAGATGATGGAAAAATCGAAGTATTAGCTGAAACATTGGAGAAGTACATCAGTTTCTCAAAAACAGTAGGTAAAATTAAACTTCGCTTCGTAGACTCTTATAGATTTATGTCATCTAGTTTGAGCAAATTGTCTGAGAACCTAAGAAGAGAAGATCTAAAAGAAACCAGCAAAATTGTACCTGAAGATAAATTGGACTTAGTAATGCGTAAAGGAGTGTTCCCCTATGATTACATAACTTCTGCAGAAAAATTTGAAGAAACCAGTCTGCCACCGATTGAAGCCTTCAATAGCAAGTTAAATGAAAGTGCAATCACCGTTGAAGACTACAATCATGCTTGTAATGTTTGGAACCAGCTCAACATTCAAACCTTAGGGGAATATTCTGACTTTTATATAAAACTGGACGTAACTCTGCTGTGCGATGTGATGGAAGAATTTCGAAACACCTGCTTCTCCGCCTATGGACTGGACCCTCTACACTCGTACACATCTCCAGGATTAGCATGGCAAGCTATGCTAAAGTCAACCAACTGTCGATTGGAACTTCTAACAGATATTGATATGGTGCTCATGATAGAATCTGGTGTACGGGGTGGTTTGACACAAGCTGTAACACGTCATGTCAAAGCTAACAACAAGTACATCCCAGGCTTCGACGAGAGACAAACATCGGTCTACCTAGGCTACTTTGACGCAAACAACCTTTATGGTTGGGCAATGTCAAATCCGCTTCCCTACGCTGACTTCAAATGGATCGACCCGGCCACCATCGGTGACATCTCACAGATTCCAAAGAATGGTCCAAAAGGCTATATTTTGGACTGTGATTTCGAATATCCGGAGCACCTTCATGACCATCACTACGACTTGCCTCTCCTAGCCAAGACTGAAGTTTCACCGACAGGAAGATGGCCGAAATTGATGATGACGTTGGAGAATAAAGATCGGTATGTGGCTCACTACTGGGTAGTTCAACAAGCTCTTGAATTGGGTCTACGTGTAGTGAGAATTCATAGAGCAATTGAATTCACCCAGTCTTGTTGGTTGAAACCATATATCGATTCCAACACTACAAGAAGAGCTGCAGCGACAACAGCATTTGAAAAGGACTTCTACAAATTAATGAACAACGCCATCTTTGGGAAGACCTTGGAGAACAAGAGAAAACACAAAATTGTAAAATTAGTAAGTGATCCTAGGAAATTGGAAAAATTAGTGCAAAAACCAAATTTCGGAACATCAATGATTATAAACGAAAATCTAGTTGCTGTCAGTATGAATAAAACAACAATAGTGATGGATCGTCCGTTATACATTGGAATGTCGATTTTGGATATAAGTAAAACTCTAATGTATGATTTCCATTACAACAAAATGGTTAAACACTACGGAAGAGACAACATTGGAGTTGCATACATGGATACCGACGCGTTTATCTACTGGATAAAGACTTTGGACATGTATGAAGATCTAAGGAGTTTCCCATACAAAGACGACTTTGACTTCTCTGACTATCCAAAGAACCATCCAAATTATAATGAAAAGAATAAAAAAGTAATTGGAAAATTTAAAGATGAAGCAAATGGAATGCCTTTGGAGGAAATAGTTGCGCTAATGTCCAAACTATATTCCTTCAAGATGTATAAGGAAAATGACATACCGACAGTGAAGAAAGTTAAAGGAGTCAAAACATCGTACTTGAAGAAACATGTGACATTTGACCATTACAAGACCTGCTTGTTTGAAGATTCTACAATGTCTGCAACGTTCAACACTATCAGAAGCTTTAAACATGAGGTCTACAGTGTCACTGAAGTTAAAAGGGCACTATCAGCTCGAGATGATAAAAGGCATATTATGCCGGATAAAATTCACACTCTTCCTTTTGGCCACTACTCTCTAAACCCTATCGACTAGTAACCTATTCTTCGTCCTTCTACAACTTCGACCTTATTCCTTTCTCCTTCCGTAAAAAAATGGGGAACACGGCAAGTCAAACGCCGTGTTCCCCATTTTTTTACTCAAGTTTGGATGACCTTGACCTATATAAATGATGTGAATATTTAAGACAACATTCATTGTGATTATACATGTGATACATGAAACATTCAAACCTGAAATATGAAGGACTTGAAGCAAGAAATTGTCAACGAACTTCATAAACCTGCAAGAAGAAAGTTTCCACAAAGAAATACAGTGATAAAAGGAATAAATGATTTATATCAAGCGGATTTAATCGAAATGATTCCTTATAGTAAACAAAATAGAGGATTTAAATACATATTGACTATTATTAATTGTTTTTCAAAAATGGCAGATGCTTTACCACTAAAAGATAAAAGTGGCAAAGGTGTTACAAAAGCAATGGAAACAGCTATACAAAGAGACAAACATACTATAAAACATGTACAAACTGATGATGGAAAAGAATATTTTAATAAGGAATTTGCAAATTTAATGAAAAAACACAACATTAACCATTACTCAACCAATTCAGAGGTAAAAGCATCAATAATTGAAAGATTTAACAGAACTTTAAAAGGTGCGATGTATAAGATGTTTTCCAACAGAGGATCACACGTATGGATTGATATGTTACCAAAACTTATAAGCGATTACAATAACAAGTTTCATAGAACTATCGGTATGAAACCAAGCCAGGTGACTAATAAAAATGAAAAACTTATATTAAAACGTATAAAAATGAATACTAAACCAAAAGTTGAAAAACTAAAACCTAAAAGGTTTAATGTTGGTGATAAAGTGCGAATAAGCAAATACAAAGGTGTATTCAGTAAAAGATATCTTCCAAACTGGACAAATGAGGTATTTACTGTATTTAAGGTGCAACCTACAATACCAGAAACTTACATTTTAAAAGATAATAAAGGACAATTGCTGGAAGGAGGGTTTTATGGACATGAAATGTTAAATTCAACAGTAGGTGATGTATATCTAGTTGAAAAGGTGTTGCAACGGAAAAAAGATATGGTTAAAGTACGATGGTTAGGATTTAATAAGACGGAAGATTCTTGGATACCTAAAAAGGATCTAATATAACGATAGAGAATCATTTTGGGTTGAACCATTACAAAGGATGGAGATAATACCGCAAAAAGACAATTTTACTATTAATAATATAGATGAACTCACAGTGGATGGTTCTCAATTCAATACTGGGAAACACGGTGTTTTGTTACCAAACACGGTGCGTTGTCTGGTTACCGGTCCTTCCAATTGTGGAAAAACAAATGTAGTATTCAATTTGATTACAAACCCTAAAGGATTACGTTTTAATAATTTATATGTATTTTCAAAGTCACTACAACAACCAAAATATCAGTTATTGGAACAAATACTCAATAATGTGCCTGAAGTTAAATATTTTAAATTTAACGCGAGCGAGAGTGTCATGCAACCGCAAAAGGCTAAACCATTCTCAGTATTCATATTTGACGATGTATCTTGTGAAAATCAAAATACAATAAGAAATTACTTCGCCATGGGTCGACATAACAACATAGATAGCATTTATATTGGTCAAACTTACAGCAAAATACCGAAACAGCTCATTAGAGACAATGCAAACATGTTAATTGTATTTAAACAGGATGAAACCAACCTAAAACACATATATTATGACCATGTAAGTGCGGATATGCCATTTGAACGATTTAAAGAGTTGTGTGGAAAGGCTTGGGCTGAAAAGTATGGGTTTTTAACAATTATAAAGGAACAACCGCTAAACAATGGTCGATACAGGATAGGATTTGATAAATTTATACTAATACACTGATCATGATGTAAAACATTCATTGTTGTACAACACGTCTTGCTACAAACATGGTTAACCAAGAAAAGTTAATAAAGGAAATAAAATCACTTAGTGATTCTATTCGGGATAAAAACAGAGCATTAAAATTAGGTATTAGCGAAAGGGAGAAATTTCTTGAATCTACTTTTAAACCTATTACTGAACCCTTGAAACAATTAAACAAAAAATTTGCTAAACCCGTTTTGGAAGGAGATGCAATTGCACCTTTTACAAAGTTTGAAAGAGAAAATGTAAAATCAGAAGATTTTAGTGATGAAGACCTGGAATCCTCTACATATAGTGGTTTTACCGGTGAAGAACCTGAAAGAGAGCTAGAATCACCAGACTATAGTGGTATAAGAGAATTATATGAAGTAAAAGCTAAAAGAGGACATGAAGATGTATCAACTGCTAGTGAAGAGGAAAAAGAAGAAGAAACAAGGGAAGGTCCGTCAAACATAAGCTTGTTGGGTGAAAACATTCATAACAAAGGACCTTTAGGAAGGAAATACATGATAAAAATGTTAGCTGGAATAAATCCTAGTAAAAACTACCATAGTTATGGAGTAAGATTAACAGAAGAAGGTTTAATGGTTGGTAATAGCCCGGTAAACATTGATGAAGATGATAATATTATTGTTGGTAATCAAAGATATAAGGGCACAAGAGGATTATTTGAATTATTATTTGAAAAAAAGCCTTTAGAATTGTTAGTTAAAGAAGAAGATATGGAAGCATATAAACAGATTTTGGAACACACCAATGCATACAGGAGGAAGTATTTAGCTGACCAACCAGTTTTTAGATCTAGGTCTTTAAAATATAGAGTATTTGTATCCAAGTTAATACCAACAACGAGAAGACAACCAATGCCGATAATGCCAAGAAAACCTGTAAAACGAAGGTTTGTGTCATCCACTTTGGATATAAGTGCTCCAGAACCAAGAAAAAGAAACAAATCTGTTACAGGTACGGGTTTAATGAAGAAACTATATAACACAAATGTGATTTATTACAATAATATCAATAAATTGGTGGATAGAATGAAACTAATACATGAAGCTAAAGAAGCGGGTCATACTGGATTGGAAAACGAATGGGTGGCTTTAGTGGATGAACTCCGAAACCGTGGGGTAATCTCATAAAAATGCGTTACTCCCTAGATTACTATTCAGTTGCACCATGAGTGTCGACAAGTTCGGACGTTACTCCTCGGATGGGTTATATTACGCAAATAATTTAAAAAGAGGTGCTGGTTTACCACAAACACCTGATGGGGATTATGATATAACTAATAAAAGGTTAAAAAACATAAAAGATCCCACAGATGAAAACGATGCAATAAATTTAAAAGTATTAAAAGAAAATATATCACCAACATTAAGACTACAGAAAAACACATATGACGCAGGTAATCATAGAATTGTCAATGTTGGTAAGCCAAATCAAAACGCTGATGCAATAAACAAAGGTTATTTATCATCAGAATTAAAAAATACGTTAAAATTCAATGGAAAAACGTATACTGCTGAAAATAAACGCATATCCAACGTAGATGATCCTAAAGATGCAAAAGACAGCGTAAATAGACGCTATTTACATTCATTAATACCTGAAAAGACAAAAGATGGTTTTTCTTTTTATAAATTTGTTATTAACGATATAGGTTATCCGAAAAATGAAAATGATGCTGTAAATTTAAAATATATAAAAGATCATTGTATTACACGTGATGTAGGAGTTATTGATTGTCTAGGTAATTGTTTAGCGAATGTTAAAGATGGTTCGGCACCATCAGATGGTGCAACAGTGGGTCAAATGATGGAAACCTTAAAACAAGAAACAACCTCTTTTGTAAAACAAGATCAAGTAGTATCAAAGCAAGGGGATGAATTTGTTCAAGGTAATGAAAAATTTAATTTATTAACATACAAAAATAATGCTTGGGATTGCATGGGTAAAGGGTTATCAAATATGAAATTGGGTTATACTGCTCGAGATGCAGCTGCTTTATCACAAACCGTACATCTAGATCCAGATCATTCTTTTAGATTTTTTACATGTAAAAATAAAGTAATAAAAAACTTGCATAATGGAAGAGATCCAAATGATGCTGCAACTGTAGGACAAACATTACAATATGACAGTGCAAATAAAGAGTTTATTTATAATAAGCAAAGATTTAAATTAATGGATGTAAATGATTATCAAAATATATTAATTGCAGATCCAAATTCATTTAGCGGATTTAGAAAATTGTCTGGTGAACAATTTATTCATAAAAATCATGTATTTCGAAATGAATCAGACGGAGCATTAGTTAGTGGAAATTTTAAATATTTTAAATGTCCCGGGAGCGATGAAAATGTAACTGATAAAGACTAAGAATTTGTATAAAAACTGATACGGGTTAGACATCGAGACTAATATTATAAAAATGGGTTACACTCTAGAATGTTATTCAGTTGCACCATGAGTGTTGACAAGTTCGGACGATATTCCTCGTATGGATTATATTACTTTAATACTTTAAAAAGAGGTGCTGGCTTACCACAAACACCTGATGGAGATTATGATATTAGTAATAAATGGTTAAAAAACATTAATGATCCCACAGATGAAAATGATGCAATAAATTTAAAAGTATTAAAAAAAGAGATATTACCAACACTGAAACTAGACAAAAACACATATAACGCGGGTAATCATAGAATTTCCAACGTCGGTAAGCCAAATCAAAACGCTGATGCAATAAACAGAGGTTATTTATCATCGGAATTGAAAAATACGTTAAAATTCAATGGAAAAACGTATAATGCTGAAAATCGACGTATATCTAACGTAGCAGACCCTGTAGATGAAAAAGACAGCATAAATAGACGTTATTTACATTCTATAATACCTGAAAAGACAAAAGATGGGTTTTCTTTTTATAAATTTGTTATTAATGATATAGGTTATCCAAAAAATGAAAATGATGCTGTTAATTTAAAATACATCAAAGATCATTGTATTACCCGTGATGTAGGAGTTATTGATTGCCTTGGTAATTGTTTAGCGAATGTAAAAGATGGTTCTGCATCGTCAGATGGTGCAACGGTGGGTCAAATGAAGGAAACTTTAAAACGAGAAACATCTGGTTTTGTGAAACAAAACCAAGTAGTAACACGACAAGGAGATGTATTTGCACAAGGAAATAAAAAGTTTACTTTACTTGAAGAAAACAATAATGTTTGGGATGGTAAAGGAAAATTATTGACAAATTTAGGTATTGGTGAAAAGCCTGGTAATGCTGTTACTTATAAACAAATAATACAATTAGAGCCAAATGGAAAAAAATGGTGGAATTGTGATAACAAACGATTAACAAATGTTGCAGACCCTGATTATGCTGATAACGCTGTAACTGTTAATTTTCTTGTTAAAGTAATAGGTAATTTATTATTTGATATGCATAATTATATTGCAGCTGGACAACATAAACCTATTGATGAAAAAATGAGAAATACATGGATTAAACAAGAAATTCTTTATAAATACTTTTTTAATCGTAACACACAAAAGTTTAGATCATCAGATTGGGGTACTTTTGATATTTAATTAAATAACATCATAAATTACATCATTTCTGTGCAACCTATCATAGAGGTAACACATAGGTTACGCTTTTCGAATATAAAAGACAATCATGACGTTTCATTACACCAGTCCATATCGAGACACTATACGGAAGAGAGGCGGTATCACGTCCACAGCGGTTTCTCTGTTAAGTAAAGCTTTAAATCGTATTCCAGTAGGATCTATCGTAAATAGAGCAATAGACGCTTTACCATACGAATTTCACATACCGGGAGGTTATCAGTATTGCGGACCAGGAACTAAATTGAAAAAACGACTGGAAAGAGGTGATCCAGGTATAAATAAGTTAGATCAGGCTTGTAAAGAACACGATATTGCATATTCCACGTTTACCGATTCAAAAAATAGGTCAATCGCTGATAAAAAGCTAGCAAATATAGCTTGGCAACGAGTAAAGTCTAGTGACGCTAGTATTGCAGAAAAAGCAGCAGCTTTAGCGGTAACAGCAGGTATGAAGGCTAAAACAGCGGTAGGAGGTGGTAAAAGGAAGGGTAAGAATAAAAAAGGATCAACCATGAGGAAACATGGTGGTAATATTAGACTAAAAAGACGTTCTCCGAGGAAAAATAACAAAAAACCGACAATATGGTCAATGGTAAAAAACGGGGCTGGTCTATACCTAAGACCGTATCGTGCATATTAAATAAAAGAAATCAATTGGTTATACCACATAAAGCGTTGACTAATGTTGAATTATTTAAATATATTTCCTGTTTAAAAATACCATTTTTCCGCGGAGTATTTATGAAAGACAGTTTACCAAAGAAAATATGGAAAAATGAGACTGGAATCGTGAATTTGGATAATACTGAAGGGCCCGGCACTCATTGGGTGTGTTATAAAAAACTAAATAGCAATGTATATTATTTTGATAGTTTTGGAAATTTGCCACCACCTAAAGAACTTGAACATTATTTTAAATCTGCTAAAAACATATATTACAACTATAAAAGAGAACAACCTGATAATACTTCAATATGCGGCCATTTATGTTTGGAATTCCTAGCTAAAAGTATCAGTCACTATTGAGATGTCTTCCTATACGGTATCATTAACAGGAAAATCGTCCACTTTACGAAGTATTCTTTTTCCAGCGTTACGCTTGCAAAAAGGAAGATTTTGGGAGGCAGCACTGTTAGATTTTACAACTTACAACTCTATTCCCAATGTTACGGAAGGTAAAAATAACTTATTGCATTATTATAAAGGAAAAGATGCCAGTGGTAAGTTTACAGACTTAGAAGAGTGCAGTTTACCCACAGGTTCTTATGAAATTGATCATATTAATGAATTTTTGCAAAATAAAATGGGAAAAGACAATATATCGCTAAAAGGTAATAATAATACAATGAAAGCTGAGCTTACTTCAAAATATTATATAGATTTCACAAAGCCAAACTCAATTGGTGATTTATTAGGATTTCCCAAAGATGGAGCAATTTTAGAACCAAATAAAACACATTCTGGTAAACAAACTGTAACAATATTAAAAGTCAATAGTATAGACATTACTTGTAACATTATACAAGGAGCTTACAGAGATGGAGCAAATACTCATATAATACATACTTTTTACCCAAGTGTACCGCCTGGATTTAAAATTGTTGAAAAGCCACAAAACCTGGTATATCTACCGTTGAACACCACTTTCATTTCAGACATCGTGTTGAACGTATTGGATCAAGACGGTAACTTGATAGATTTCCGAGAAGAGCCTATTACGGTTAGATTACATTTAAAATCGACACTTTAATACAAAACCATGGGTTTAACATTTAAAAGCGAACAACCTACGGGAAACCGCATTAGTAGCTCTTCAGCTGTGGAGGAGTTAACACGCGAAAACATTCGTTTTTTAGAGAGAATTGGATTAAAATTAACCGATTATGGATATACTGGATATAGCGCAGGGTCCGACATTCGACGAAACCCTATGGGAAAAAGAATATCACACCCACAACCCTTACACTTCATCAAAATTAAACAATAACGATGAAATTCGTATTCCCATACAAAATCAGGACTTTTACACACTACCATGTGAAAGTTACTTATATATTGAAGGAAAAGTTACTAAAAAGGACGGTACTACTACTGGTACAACAGTTCCATTTATAAATAATCCCATGGCTTTCCTGTTTGATGAAATTAGATATGAAATATCAGGTGTAACAGTTGATTCCACTAAAAAAGTAGGTATTGCAACAACTTTAAAGGGATTAACATCTATATCACCTAATGAAACCAATCTAATACAACCTGCAGGATGGGTTTTACCTGCAAAAGACACAATCACTCCAGATACAAATGGAAATTTTGATTTTCATATTCCATTACGTTTGTTGCTTGGTTTTGCTGAAGATTATAGAAAAATTATATTAAATGTTAAACAAGAATTAGTTTTGTTGAGATCTTCTAACGATAAAGACATTATTAAAGCCCCAGACGGTACAACAGATGCAACTTTAGAATGGAAATTAACATTAGACAAGATTGTATGGAGAGTTCCGCATGTTAAATTAGCTGATGAGCATAGAATGCTACTATTAAGAAAATTAAAGGCTGATCGTGATATTGTAATTCCTTTTAGAAGTTGGGAATTTCATGAACATCCCAGCTTGCCAGCTACGGATCGTCACACTTGGACTGTTAAAACATCTAATTATGTGGAACGAGCCAGGTATATTATATTTGGTTTACAAACAGGCAGAAGAGACACCATCACCAAACATGCAGGCCAATTTGATCATTGCAACTTGAAAAATATTAAAGTTTATTTAAATTCACAATTTTTTCCATACGATAATTTAAATGTGTCATTCGCTAATAAAAAGTACAGCATATTGTACGATATGTATGCAAGATTCCAAAGTTCATATTACGGTAAAACAAATGCACCTTTACTATCACCAGAAAAGTACTTAGATGGTTACCCGATAGTTGTAATCGATTGTTCTAAACAGAATGAATCGGTAAAATCATCAAGTGTGGATATAAAAATATAAATGGAATTCAACGCGGCTATACCACCTAATACAACTGCATACTGTTTAATTCTACATGATAAAATCGTAACATACACACCTTTAACTGGAATTGTTAAAAATGTATTGTAAAAAAACCGGTTTTGTTACATTCCAATGCATTCCGCGAGTATAAAAGCAGAGTGTTCAGGTCGCTCCTCATCAGTTTGTTGCCTGTTCTTCTATGGGTAGCATCTTATTCAATATGGCTTCTCCTAGTGGTACACAAGAAAATGTAGTAGATATTGAGAAGGAGATATCCGACTTTTTAGATCTTCAAGGTCAACCGGAGGGAGATGAACACAACACTTGCGGACAACTCCACGGCAGTAATAATGTTGAGGAAAAAGGTAAAAGAAGAAAGAATGCACAGAAGAAGAAAAGGGATATTGAAGATAATATTTCTCCTAACATATTGAGTGAGGTATTCTTGCGAATATTTTATCCAATCTCATCCAGTTTGGACAAAAGTGTTTTAATCGGTGTTATGAAATCGACGGATTATTCACCTACTGTAATTTTGACTCATGGACCCAAAATGATTTTGTTCACCGATAGTGCTTGGGAATCTTTTATGAAGCACTTGCATCTGCTAGAATGCTATTTAACTAGTAACATGTATGGAAGAAAGACAAGAGTAGGACTTTTGGATTCAAATGTGGAAATTGATATTATAAAGAATCGTGGTGACCATCAATTGCGGTTTAGAGACACAACAAGACATGATACCAAGATTCAACTTAATCGAGAAGAGTTTTTTATTCTAACCTGTGCAACTGAACCAATAACAAGATACTTGAGACAACTAGTGTTTTCAAGTTCTATTATTAAAGATTATTTGGAAGACACTTTGGACAAACAACCGGACGCACCTATATTGTACGGACCTGTGGATACTTCTATATTTAATAGGGTTCCTCATGAAGTACAAATGTGGAGACAGTTGGAAAAATACGCTCAACTACATACGAAATCAGTAAAACAGGAAGAAGAGGAAGAAGGAGGAGAAGAATCAAGTGTTAGTGATGAAAATGAAAACAAGGAGAATGTAAAGATGGAAACTTAGATGACAATGGTTGGTTTTTAAAACAATATCAAAGACTTTGTGGGGTTAGGCCTACCGGGGACGGTGCCCACGTTAAATATACACCAACGCGCCAACAACTGTACGGCCTGGTATAAAAGTCGTACCTACCGTGGTGTGGAAATCAGTTGATCTTTGGACTTCGTTATGAGCAGACGAGTGGCCTTCGCAATGGACAAGGAAGAAGAACAAGTAAAGTCCAAACCTGGTATAATTGAGTTCCAAGCGTTTCGGGGTAATGACGATAGATTTATCATAAAAGAACTTGTGTTTTTCGACGTCAATACAAGTGTTCCATATACATTTTTGTTCAAACCACCATGTTCTTATTCATCATTAACTAGCAAAGCCGCTACTACCAACAGGTGGATTTCAAAATATTTCCATCATATCGATTGGTATGATGGTTTTGCAAGTTACACAGACTTGTATTACATCATGCATCAGTTTTCAAACAGGTTTACCAATATTTATACAAAAGGACTGGAAAAGAAGAGATGGATTGAAGGATTTACTCATGTTCCGGTTAATGATGTGGACTTGGATAAAAACTACAAGTATACGATGGAAAATGTTTGTATTTGTACTAAAAGTCCAGAACATGAAAAAGATAGACATTGCGCTTTAAAAAACGCCTATAAACTCGCATCTTACCTTCAAAGTGGGGAAGTGGGGAGTGGTGGGGGTGACGGGGGTTATATAAGTGAGGAGCAGACTGGGACCTGGCATGAGTATTACTCGAGATTCCGAGACGACAACATCTCCCAGCAAGAAGACGAAGAAGACAATTTTTAACTCAACCATGGCATCTCACCAGTTCCTGCAAACTTTGGTTGAGCAGTTCAATGCTCACTCCAAATCTACCATACTACCTGTCAAGAAGTGTTCCGAACTTAAAGATGAGAAGCACTACATTATCCACGCCATGAAGAAGATGGAGACTACAATTGGAGAGGCCATCTGCTGCAGTCTAAGCGAGGCACCATTCACTCCGGGGGATGAGCCCAAGTTCCAAGTCTACCTGCCGAAACGATTCGTCCATCTCCTCCAGAACGAGGATCTGCGCTCCATCCAACCCGGCTGTCTCTACCTGGTTTCCCACGGTTGCACGGGTAGCAATTCCACCGAGTTGACCATCCACATCGCCGACAAGCAGCAGTGTTAGATTTAAGTTTTACTGTTGTACATATGTTATTGTAATGTTTTATAGATAAATAAACCATAAAAGACAAAAAAACAAAAAAGAATCAAAAGACAAAAAATGCAACATATCAATATGTGAAGTTTGTCACATATTGATATGTTGCATTTTTTTTTTAAACTTCGCGGGTGACCTTGACCTTTGACCTTTGCATTTCACAGTTACCCCCCACCACCAAGCTAAAGGTCAAACCTGCTTCGATGCAAACACCCCCACCACTTTTTCATAGTACCCCCAAGCGCTGTGCCTCAGCTTCATTTCAACTCCAACGGTCAACCGTACAACATCAAGATGTCTCTCAATGTAAGTTGTGCTAGTTACGAGGAGGTTACCATTAAGACTCAGCAGGAGCTGAACGACTTGTACAAGGAGTTGCAGCTGATGGTGGCGCGAGGCTACCGTATAAATGTGCAAGTCTACGCTTGCAATATACGCAATCTCCGACACCCAAAAGAAGAGTCTGAACATTACTCTTCTCCAGCGACTTCATCACCGGCGTCCATGAAGACTGAAGCGAGCCAGACTTTGGATTATTTCAGCTGACTAACAGTTGTCTTTCTTCTTCTTACCATTGTAGAATATGTTTATTTCTTTATTATATTAAAGATGTAAAAGAGAAAAAAAACACCTATCTTGTTACTGACATATGTACTCAGTAACAAGATAGGATTTTTTAAAACACAATTTGGATGACCTTGAAACTTCCCCCACCACTTTTTCCCACTTTTTTATAGTACCCCCAAGCGCTGTGCCTCAGCTTCATTTCAACTCCAACGGTCAACCGTACAACATCAAGATGTCTCTCAATGTAAGTTGTGCTGGTTACAAGGAGGTAACCATTAAGACTCAGAAGGAGCTGAACGGTTTGTACAAGGAGTCCGAAAAGGAGGTTGTCAACAAAACCGATGATCAACAATTGTGGGACTCCTCTATTACAGAAAAGGAATTACATGCAGCCGTCGAAGCTGTCGAGGAAAAGGAAAAAAACCTCAGGCAGCTCTGGTTGGCTCAGATGGATATTTGCGGATCTGTGCCGCGTGATGATTTTGAACTTCAATGTCAGATGGCGATTACCCAGCAACTAGAAGAAGCCGAAAAGGAGCTAAAGAGTGGAGGTACTATCCAGGCGGAGGTGAAAACTGAGAAACATGAAGAATATAACGAATATGATGATTAAACGTACTGTTGATCCCAATCCTTTTAGTTTAAGTGGTTATGTTATAAGTAAATAGACAAGGTTTCCTTTTTTTAAAACCCAATAAAACCCAATTTGGATGACCTTGAGATTTCCCCCACCACTTCCCATATACCTAGAGTGCGCAGGGCCAGACAGTCAGTCGCTCGGTGTCCATCGTAGGGTGCACATCGCGGTTGCTACTCCAATTCCTGACAATTTGGGGTAGTTCAAGGTCACAACACTTCTACAACTTTGAGGTCATCACACTTTAACTCTGGGACGGGATCAACTTGTAGTATTTCTGTGTTTTTACTCAAGGTCATCACACTTTAACTCTGGGACGGTATCAACTTGTGGTATTTCTATGTTTTAACTCAAGGTCATCACACTTTAACATGTAACTTTAAGGTAGCACCAAAACGGTGCTACCCAGCTTGACATTTTCAAGTTTCCCAAGGTCATCGCAATTTCCCCCACCACTTCCCATATACCTAGAGTGCGCGGGGTCGGACAGTCAGTCGCTCGGTGTCTGTCGTAGGGTGCGCATCGCGGTTGCAGTAATGGTCGAATGGGGGCTTCTGGGCCAGTTCAAGGTCACCCGAGCGGTGTCACATGACGGTTTAGGCAGAGTAACGTTGCAAACTTCAAGTTTCCTCGGCACTTTTGCTGTTTCTCATCGCAAATTTGCTCCAAGTCGTCAAGGTCATGGTAACTGTGACTGAAACTCGGAGCGTAGTGCGAGAAACAGCAAAAGTGCCGAAAAATTTTAGGTTTCAGCGTGACCTTGACCTTTTGTGACATCGATGACGTCATCTTGGTGACGTAAGGGGTGATGACGTCATCAGCACGTCATTTCTGTGACGTCATGGGCGTGACGTCATGGATGTGACGTCATTGGTGATGACGTCATCGATTGCGTCATCGATGACGTCATCGATGACGTCATCGGTGAGGTCATTGACCTCGATGACGTCATCGCTCGGGTGACCTTGAACTGTTCCAAAAGCCCCCATTTGCCACTACTTTTGTAATTAGTAATTACTAAGTGTAACAAAAAAACCAAACATTAAACACATTTTGCCTATAACTTTAAAACTTTACACCGTATTAAAATAAACCACTATTTGATATACAGCTTTTCTTTTATGGAATCAAAGCCTGTTTAGAAATTATTGTTAATTTCGTACATAAGAATAATTTCGTTTTTTTTCAGTTAATGATGATTGAGACTAGCAGCTAAATGCATAATACATTAAAAATTAATAAAAACCACAAATTCATGGGTGTTTGCACAACGTTTCTTGACAATGTGGAATCACAATCAAACTCATTTGATTATGCAGTAATTAAAGCAAAGATACATACATAAACATATAAAATAAGGTTGAAATATGTAATGTGATTGTTAACTTCGCTTATTATAACTATTGTCAACAATTTATCTAACTTAACACAACTTTAATATTTGATGGGGAGGAGAAAAGTCAGAAATTACTCAAATTGCCACGGTGACCTGCTTCAATAAACATTTTACAAGTCTCCCGGGTTCTCTGTTTAATTAAACTATTTTCGTGGAAAACTGAGAACGTTTCGTGCCGTTTGAACATTGGAGCCTGCAATTTTAACTAATTAAACCCTTATTTTCTCCTGAAACTGTTTTACTTACACTTACATTCATGCGGGTTCTAACTCAGCAATTAACTGATATTTATAATTTTTTTTCAACTTTGCGACACTACAAATTGTACAAAAAATATAGTTATTATACTATTTACATTAAAGTATATTGACACATGTAACAACTGCAATATGTTGTTGTAGCAAATTGGAATTTTGTAAATACTGTAGTTCAATACACAATTTGTACACTTGAGTAACTTTGAAATAGTAAGTTATTTTGGAGATACAAGTTGATCTCTATAGATACTACTACGTTATATATTTTAGTAGTTATTATGTTTTATTTAAAATCTCAAAAAGACAGTAAAAAATATCCTATGTTTAACTTTATTACAAATATACATTTAATGCACCAATAATTTTACGTCTACAGTTCATTTTGTAATTCAAATGCAATATTGAGCTGTGAATCACACCTGTTACATTGCAGCCTAGGGAACACTGGAGTGTATCAGGGGTATACAGTATATGTATACAGTTTAGTATACATGGAGTGTATAGGGGGTATATGTTAAAAAGAACGATCGAAATTAAACTTACATGTGCATTTTCTTATTACAAATACACAATCAAAACTACTTATGAGTTCTTAAACACAAAATGAAAGTTTTACAATACTATATACTTCATACTCTTTAGCGGCATGTCTACTAGTTCTAGTATGGATTGTTAAGAATTAAAGATCTATTTAAATTATTATTGTTACTGCAGTTTCGACTTAAACATATAACAAAGGCTACATCGTAGTTTAATCACCTCTTGAAAATATATGACGATATTATAAGGTTGTATACAAAAACAGCTATCTTACAAAAAATAATGATATGACTTTTCATGTATCATTTTAATACGGAGTTCAACAAATCTATTAGGTTAATTTTGCCACGATATCAAAACGAAGTTTTCTAAATTTTAAGTATATATTTTACTTTTTTTCATGATGTTATATATTTTAATTTATAGCATAACAGTTATCCGATGTAAATCAACACCATTAGTCTCTACATAAATTACCCGTCTGTAGGTATATCTAAAGGTGCCATGGTTAACACGTACATAAAATGTTAGTCTAGTTATTATAATTTTAGTGGTTATTATATATAGCTTTAGTATAATTATTACATGGCATTGTCTAAAATACAATTTTGTACATTATGACTTAATTTCAAGTTACAATATGAAGAGTGAAAGATAATTTGTTTTTAAAGTGTTCTCGTGCTCACTTTAGTTATCACTTCAGGTATTTCCACCACTTACAATGGTCAATTAAATAATTAGTATCGTCAAATCCAAGTGAGGCATGCATTAGAAAATGAATAATTGCTAAACTCTAAATCGAGAAGTTCCAATTAAGTAACTTGAAAGCGAGTGGAATCATTAAATGCTCATTAAACGCTGCCACGCTCCAATCAACCGCTGTTCTCTATGTTAATAAGTCGCTTTACGAATCATTACAAAACTTCTCAGAAATTTGTTTCATTTCAAAATCCGCTAGAGTTCTACTTACATTCTAAAATATTGAAAGGTAATTTCATATATAGCATATAGGTACGTTTGTAAAAAAACTGTAATACTCAAGAATGCAAAAATTTTTAATAGGCAATATTTAATAATATTTGTTCCCATTCGGACCAACATAATTTAATATTTTTTTAATATTTAGAACGCAAAGTCAACTAAACGTTATATAAAAATATTTTTTTTAATGAAAGGAAATCCAAACAATTATTTACATTCTGTTGTGTTTTTCTTTTATTATTTTTTTTTTTTTTGGTTACCCTACGATACATGTTTTTCATACTTTAAATTATTTTAAAGCCTTTTAAATTATGTATTAAAAAAGTGTTCAGTATGTAAATACTTTACGTATAGCACTTTGAAGTTGACATATACTTTTGAAGTTTACTTTTATCACAATTACATTACAATTTTAAAAGGATATACTTACTCTTATTCTTTGAATTAGCTTTTTAAATTTGTCGTTGTAAAATAAGATTAAAAATTAATGCTTAAATATTCTTAAAGTATTCTGCAAGTATTTTTTGTTTCGATAAGATCATCCACAACATCCCGTGGCGTTTCATAATGTATGGGGTGTTTAGAATAATCACTTTGTTGTTGGTAATAATTTGAAAAACTACATGGCATAGTGGAGATTTTTTTACCGTCCCATATTAATAATGAAATGGATTAAATGTATTTTTAAAATATACTTTAAGAAAATTTTCCTTTGACAAAAGTATACCTTAGAAGTTCTGCAACAAAATGCAAAAAATAAAAATAAAATTAAGCTGTAAACAATGCGGCATTTGCTTCTATCGAAGAATTTTTAAATATTTTTCAATTTTGTTTGCATTATTTTTTTGCATTTTAAGCTTTTTGTATTTTTTATATAAGTTACAGTTTAAAATTAAATATTTTTTTTTTATTATTACTTTACTTTTTATCAGTTTATAATAAGACAAATATTTTTGGTTTCGTGAGAACTTTCATCTAAAAAGTGTGTAAAATGCATTACAAAAAAAGAATCTCTGTTTAATGACATCTTAATAATTAACTAACCTAAAGCTAAATTTAAATATAAGGATTTTTTGGTCTTCAATATAAAGAAGATTGCTGAATAAGATGAAAATCTGGAACATTCCGAGAAGATACTGAGGAATTCTTCACTCGTTTATTAAAGTTTGCCGTGATTTTCATCGTAACGTGAAAACCTCTATTAAATATCTTACGATAGAGTGCTTGCTTTGTATTCAACTTATTATAAAGAGGAATTTAGTTATTTTATTGAACATAATTAATAACTTGTTTATTGTAATTTTACACAACGAAAAATTGTATGAATTAATAAACTGCTAGCATTGATATTATTTGAACTATTGTTGCTACCAAATGCAAAATGAGATAAAATTTACATCAGAACAAAACCTCACAACAAAGGAGATACCGCAAATAGATAAGATAAGCATTTGCTTTTAACAATTGCGTTACAATGTCGACATCGTTGCAGTAGATGTATTGATGTTAAATGGGATGCAATAAATATTTCTGTCAACCTTTAGCATAACCGAAATATATAAAATTTCCGTAAAATTTACAAAAGTCCATTATTTTTATTGCACATTTAACACACCTATTTAAATGTATAAATTAAGATTAAACCTATTAAAATGCATAAAACAGTAAGATTTAATTTATTAATACTTTTTACCAACGTAATTTTCTATTACAAAAATATAACTTGCTTTAAAGTCTTTGTTTAAATAGTAAAAATATATTTTTTTCAATATCATACTAACAGAGTAAATCAAAAGTACAAGCTACAATCAACATATCACATTTCAAAGGAGAAATGAGTAAGCCTACTGTAATAACAGATTAACAAGTATATCGAAACATAAGCCGCTGAGAAGCTTTGTAATCACTAAGCGGCTAATTAATCTAGAACCACACAATGTGATTGGAGCAAAGCCGCTTTAATGAGAATTTCATGGACATATCTACATCCATTTGAAGGTATTTAACGGAAAATAGATTTCCCCTTTTAAATCAATCCTTTGTGTTTAAGAACCGCTTATCACGTGAATTGTTACTATAAATTGACAATGTTGAATTCCTATTTTACTGTTATTGTCTTCAAAGTTTTCTTGAGGTTTTCATCAGAGTAAGAGACAGGTTATGGAACAAAACTGAACTAGTTTTATATTCTTTGCCCCTTGCCTGGGGTCAGTAACTGTAGATGACCACGTCGTAGATGACAGGTAACCAAGTCGTAGATGACAGGTGATGACGTCGTAGATGACAGGTGACCACGTCGTAGATGACAGGTGATGACATCGTAGATGACAGGTGATGACGTCGTAGATGACAGGTGATGACGTCGTAGATGACAGGTGACCACGTCGTAGATGACAGACGACCACGTCGTAGATGACAGGTAACCAAGTCGTAGATGACAGGTGATGACGTCGTAGATGACAGGTGACCACGTCGTAGATGACAGGTGATGACGTCGTAGATGACAGGTGACCACGTCGTAGATGACAGACGACCACGTCGTAGATGACAGGTGACCACGTCGTAGATGACAGGTGACCACGTCGTAGATGACAGGTGACCACGTCGTAGATGACAGGTGACCACGTCGTAGATGACAGGTGACCACGTCGTAGATGACAGGTGACCACGTCCTAGATGACAGGTGACCACGTCAAAGATGACAGGTGACCACGTCAAAGATTATAGGTGACCATTTCGTAGATGACAGGTGACCACGTCGTAGATGACAGGTGACCACGTCGTAGATGACAGGTGACCACGTCGTAGATGACAGGTGACCACGTCCTAGATGACAGGTGACCACGTCGTGGATGACAGGTGACCACGTCGTAGATGACAGGTGACCACGTCATAGATGACAGGGGACCACGTCGTAGATGACAGGTGACCACGTCGTAGATGACAGGTGGCCACGTCGTAGATGACAGGTGACCACGTCGTAGATGACAGGTGACCACGTCGTAGATGACAGGTGACCACGTCATAGATGACAGGTGACCACGTCGTAGATGACAGGTGACCACGTCGTAGATGACAGGTGACCACGTCGTAGATGACAGGTGACCACGTCATAGATGACAGGGGACCACGTCGTAGATGACAGGTGACCACGTCGTAGATGACAGGTGACCACGTCGTAGATGACAGGTGACCACGTCGTAGATGACAGGTGACCACGTCGTAGATGACAGGTGACCACGTCGTAGATGACAGGTGACCACGTCGTAGATGACAGGTGACCACGTCGTAGATGACAGGTGACCACGTCGTAGATGACAGGTGACCACGTCTTAGATGACAGGTGACCACGTCGTAGATGACAGGTGACCACGTCGTAGATGACAGGTGACCACGTCGTAGATGACAGGTGACCACGTCGTAGATGACAGGTGACCACGTCGTAGATGACAGGTGACCACGGCGTAGAAGACAGGTAACCACGTCGTAGATGACAGGTGACCACGTCGTATATAACATGTGCCCAAGTCGTAGATGACAGGTGACTACGTCGTAGATGACAGGTGACCACGTCATAGATGTCAGGTGACCACGTCGTATATAACAGGTGACCATGTCGTAGATGACAGGTGACCACGTCGTATATAACAGGTGACCACGTCGTAGATGACAGGTGACCACGTCGTAGATGACAGGTGACCACGTCGTATATGACAGGTGACCACGTCGTAGATGACAGGTGACCACGTCGTAGATGACAGGTGACCACGTCGTAGATGACAGGTGACCACGTCGTAGATGAAAGGTGACCACGTCGTAGATGACAGGTGACCACGTCGTAGATGACAGGTGACCACGTTGTAGATGACAGGTGACCACGTCGTAGATGACAGATGTCCAAGTCATAGATGACAGGTTACCACGTCGTATATAACAGGTGACCACGTCATAGATGACAGGTGACCACGTCGTAGATGACAGGTGACCACGTCGTAGATGACAGGTGACCACGTCGTAGATGACAGGTGACCACGTCGTAGATGACAGGTGACCACGTCATAGATGACAGGTGACCGCGTCGTAGATGACAGGTGACCGCGTCGTAGATGACAGGTGGCCACGTCGTAGATGACAGGTGGCCACGTCGTCGATGACAGGTGACCACGTCGTAGATGACAGGTGACCACGTCGTAGATGACAGGTGACCACTTCGTAGATGACAGGTGACCACGTCGTAGATGACAGGTGACCACGTCGTATATAACAGGTGACCACGTCGTATATAACAGGTGACCACGTCGTAGATGACAGGTGACCACGTCGTAGATGACAGGTGACCACGTCGTAGATGACAGGTGACCACGTCGTATATAACAAGTGACCACGTCGTAGATGACAGGTGACCACGTCGTAGATGACAGGTGACCACGTCGTATATAACAGGTGACCACGTCGTAGATGACAGGTGACCACGTCGTAGATGACAGGTGACCACGTCGTAGATAACAGGTGACCACGTCGTAGATGACAGGTGATCACGTCGTATATAACAGGTGACCACGTCGTAGATGATAGGTGACCACGTCGTATATAACAGGTGACCACGTCGTAGATGACAGGTGACCACGTCGTATATAACAGGTGACCACGTCGTATATAACAGGTGACCACGTCGTAGATGACAGGTGACCACGTCGTAGATGACAGGTGACCACGTCGTAGATGAAAGGTGACCACGTCGTAGATGACAGGTGACCAAGTCGTAGATAACAGGTAACCACGTCGTAGATGACCGAAGACCACGTCGTAGATGACAGGTGACCACGTCGTAGATGACCGAAGACCACGTCGTAGAGGACAGGCGACCACGTCTTAGATGAAAGGTGCCCACGTCGTAGATATTTGATTGTTTTTTTCTGTTTCTTTTTTTTCTTTTTTTTTTTTTTTTTTTTTTTGAACCATACGTGTCATATATTTGTTTGAATTCGACCAGACTTAGCGAAAGAGAAGGAACTTTTAATCAATGACTTGCTGCGAGGAGTACCCGTCGATGGAGTAGCCTCCGAAACGGCCATCGTACGAGGACTAGTTAGTTGTGAATCATATTGATGGTAAGCAATAAAAATACATTAGTACTGTATATCTGCAAAACGATCCGCCACACTCAGAGATTAAATATTATTACTACGTTAATTTTATTTCATATTTTGAAATTTCTTTATTACGTAAAAAGTCACTCACCGACTATCTAAAAATGTTAAGTTATAATTTTTAGTTTCAATTATTATTTTCTTCACTTATTTCTATCCCCAAAGGGTGTTTTCAAAAAGTCATTTCAAGCATAAACTGAAGTTGCAATAATATGTTTAATACTAAATTTAAGTTGAATGTGTTTGTGAAAGCAGCCGTCAGATATAAAAACAGAATAAACCATCCTTTGAGCTTTGAGACACTCAATTTTTAGATCTCCTGAACCACAATAGGGCTGTATACTAAGGGCTGTAACTAACAGGAGCGATTTGCAGGTACAATATTACATTTGAATTACAAAGTGGGATGTAGATGCTCACATATAGGTCCCTGCCGACGTGTATGGAACAAAGCTGAACTTATCTGCAAAAAGTAGTATAAAAATATTTTGCAAATAAATTACTAACATTCTTTTGTAAAACTTAACAGAATATTTTCACTTGAAACGCTTACGAAAAATTGGTTCAACTTTAAACCAGTCCCTTTTGTAAATTACGCATATTTCTATCTTTTATCCTCTTGAATAAAGGATAAACTGAAATGTTTTTGCAGAATTTAAATTGTGTAAGGTAATTAAGGTTGCAAATTACCATTAGTTAAAATTTTTCATTATTTCTATTAAAACCAAAAACAATTTTTTTTATATTCAAAAATTATACACTCAAAGGTATTCTAATAGCATTTTTATATTTCTTATGTTGTCACTCGTCAGAGTACTAAGAATTTTTAACTAATTTTTATATAAAATTGTTTTGCAATTTAGATTATTTTAAAAATACTGTAGTTTAAAGTTGCTAAAATTGGACATAAAATTTGTCGTAAAAATGATTCGCACACAAATTTAATCATTTTATATAGACTATTTTATCTCTTAGGCAAAGATCAATATTGTTTAGCCATAATTCAAATTCTAGCAATAATAATTCTTTAATAAGTTTGAACTAAAAACTGTATTAAGGCTACATAAAAACTAACACAAAACATATTTTCTAACAAATTACTATAACTTTTTTTGTAAAACCTTTCCAGTTTCTTTAATGACCAAAGTTTACAAATTTTATAATTGGAATGTTTCAGATTCCTGCAACTCTCCATTTGAATACAATCATCGATAAAGAGGATTTAATGAAGACGAATGAATAGGTCTACTTTAATATTGTAGAACAAAACGTATTAAATCTTTAAAAAGGCTTTTCTCTGCGATTTATTGAATAATTATATATTAAACACTTTAGGGAAATTTTTTCTTAATATACTTATAACAATGATAAAAATTTGGTCACAAAAAATTGTCATATTAAATCAATGATGTAAAAATATATTACAATGTCATTGGCTGTATACAGTAATTGTTGCCTTGGACAACAAAAAGCCCCGGCGCCACCAGTTGTCAGGGAGACTTATCTCCATTATAAATGTGGCCCTGGAGTGGTTTTGTTCATTGTTATGTTAAGACTACGTTAAGCTGATGATGTACAGCGGGGAACAATGTTCGTGAACTTGTTTTTTTAATATTTTACAACAAATTCCATAGTACAGTTTAATAAATTATAATAACATATTTAAAGATTTTATTATAATACAAAACATATGTATTTTCATTGTAAACGGTACACCTTTTTATCCTATCTTCATAAAAATTATGTCAATATGTTGATTTTACAAACGTTTGTAGTTACTACCAACAAATTATAACTTGGTTTATTGTTTCCTAATATATCCAAATGTACAGTTAGCTTAAAGTGCACAATATGACGGGTTTAGTAAATTTTGGCCTACTAAAATATATTGTGTACTTATAGAACTTACAACTAAAATTGTGTCACAAGATAGATTTATCCTTACTTCTACTCTGTCGATCATGTTATATCAGAGAGTTATTTGTTATAGAATCCTCTACACAATAAAATCTAGCAGTATGAGTACCTTTGTGTAATGATCCTTCCATTTATCTAGCTCATAAACAGTTAAAAGTCATCCTATGACTCCAATCAACTTCCAAAGGCGTTGATTTTGTTCAGTAATTACTGGAAATCTTTTCAAAGACATAAGAAGTGTTTTAATGTTTTATGCACAAAATGGCGACCCTACATAAATATTAATGTTTATGAGCAATAAAATATAATTACTTATAAACAGGATACTGTGAAAAATTCCAGAAAATATACTTGAACAGTCAAAGACCATATCGATAAGACAAATCAGTAACCGACCATTTTATCAACCGTCGTCAATCTTTCGAGGGTGAAATGTTTCTCTTAATTTTCCTCCTCGTTAATCTGTCTTTAAACAAACATCTTTTACTTTCGGGAATTATCCTCATGTTCATTCTTAATCATCATAAAAAATGTTTTGAGCTCATTTGGCTAAATGAGAACAATTTAGTTGCTTATTGATAGACTTGACCTTGACATGAATGTTCTATTGCCCCAGATTATGGTGTGACCAACAAAGGGTTCCTTACCAATTGAAAAATTATTAAAATCAGCTATTGAACTATAAAATATTATTAAATCCTCTCCATAATTTTATTTTTACAATGGATTACTTTTAGCTATAATTAACAGTTATAAAATTAGAATGCATAATGACTGAAAGAAAAGGTTCCATATATTAAGGATAACACATCCTTATTTTATAGGTTGGTAATACTACTATAACATTTATTTTATGTAATGTAATTTAATGTGTTGTTTGTATTTCATAATTGTTTTATTAATCCTAAACTCCTCAACAACTAAGGTATACTTGTATGAATGTATGTATGTATGTAGCCTATTTAGTTTAACATTGCAAGCAGCTACTAAATTATTAAACCATAGGGATAATATACTAATTATAATTTTATATACTAAAATCGTACTTTATACTGCAGATTATGATCATATAGAGAATTAAAAGTTATTCAAAAGTATAAAACAAATAATCAATTTATATAATTGCAATTGAATAAATAAATAATAGGTTAAAATTTTTTAAATCGGCTGATAATGAAATAATTAAAATCCAAGTGTTACAGATTCAACGTGGGTTTCAAAAAATATACACCAGGGTCAGGACCCGTAGGCTAACGTCAAAACAGTCTGAAAGGCGAATGAGTGGAGCTCGTCACGAAGGTGAGTGAGCGGAGCGAACGAGTTCGTCGATCAAGAAACAAGCCCTTTTACACTTAGTATTTTAGCTCACAGTCCGTAACTGTTATTACTAAAAATAAATGTTTAAGTTTACTCAGCTAAGGTACGACCGCAAGATAATCTAAATCAGGACACCATAAATAATATGGAATTATAAAATAAATAATTGATATGTCAATGGAGTATATGTAATTATTACGATCATAGATGTTTGTCCACTAATTTCGTCCCTTGGGTTTTATTTCAATTGACAAAACAAATCTTGAAACGTCTGTTTAGCTTGTGTAATTTTATGTTGCAAGATTGTGCATAATTCATAACCCACGAAGAAGATCCGTCGTCAAATATTTCAACATCAGAATATTTTACGTTGCCAACATTTACATTTGTTGTGATTCATGAAACAGTATTCGTATAGAAGATTCTCAACTAGTAAAGATGTCGTTCTTTTTTTTACTACTTTATATCGTTTTAAATAAATGTATAATACAAAAGGTTTATCGTGTGGTTTTTATTACTGATATGTAGGACAAAAACATTGTTTTCACATACATTTGGTAAAGCCCATCCTTCTATGAACATTCATGACGAATATTCGTTAAAGCTGTTAAAATCTGAAAATTGAATACATATATAATAAATGAAAATATGAGTTAAATGTTTTTGTATTCTAAAGCAGTTTGAAAATGGAGAAAATCTGAAGTAAAACCAATGGTTTTCGTTATCAACTTCGTTGTGACAGACTTGATTATATTACTAATATCAACAGTTTAACTTCTGCCTCAGGCTGTAGCTGTTTATCGTTTGTGGAGGTCCCAGCTCAGTCAGCCCGTCTCAGGGGCCCAGCTCAGGGGCTCGTCATTATGTGGCAGGTGATTTGCTATTATTTCTCAGCTAATTACATTTTACGTTGGGTTAAATATATTTTTCATCAAAGAAATCGTTTAATGACATTAATGTTTACAATGTTTATCACCCGTTGACAACTACACTTTTATTTATTTAATCTAAAAAATTTGAACCACGTCCTAGGTTTGCAACAACCACACCCTCTGCACAATACAATGTATGTGATGGTGTTTCTTTTTTTACTGGCTTTACGATAGAATTTTACAAAATTATTTTTGTTTGATCTACCCAAACTAGGTGATTATTTTATCATACCACTTAAAAAAAATCAATAACTAAAAGTATATTAAATTTTGTATTCGGTTGATACTATTAAAAGTTTGGATACAAAAGTGATTTTGACATTATAGTTTAATAAATCTAGAGTGTTAATACACCGTATGTTTCGCACAATGTAAATCCAATATATGATTATGTTTTTAATGTTGAGAATGTTATCCACATTGGTAATATAGTTTTTTGTTTGAGAAAAATCTCCAAGACAAAAATATTGCTTTACATTAGATAGGTAATTAATCATTTCACTCTGTTTAGTTTACCAATTTGTAGCTAACCTTAAGGAATTTAAAGGATGCATATACATCCGCTGATGCGATGACGTCCTAGTTACCGCGTTGCTATCAGAGAAATAATAACACAATTTTTGACACGATGTGCTTTTCACACAATATGTGGCAACACTGTATTCCTTTTGGCGATACTGCAGATAATATACACTGCAGCGGTGAAATCATTGTGACCGCATTGTTATTGGGGAACCACCAACTTATCAACCAGTTTGTGGCAATACTGTATTGGGTTTTTAATCCTGATGGTAGCATGTACTGCAGCTATGACGCCACAGTGATAGCGTTGATATCGGGTAAAATCTCTTAAAAACAATCCAATGTCTGTCAACACTGCTAATTTTTGAGAAAGGCTGCGGATAACATATACTATAGCGACAACCTCGCATTGACACCGTTGTTATATAGTATACAATCAGCCTATCATTCAATGTATGGCATCACTGTTTTTTTTTTTTTTTTTTTTTTTTTTTTGTAAAATATGATATGATGATTATACTGCAGTGATGACGTCCTAGAGATGGCGTTGTTATCTGATAAACCATCAGCTTATCACCCGATGCGTGGCAACACTGTATTAGTTTTGATAAAGTATGATGATTATACTGCAGTGATGACGTCATAGAAATGGCGTTGTTATCTGATAAACCATCAGTTTATCACGCGATGCGTGGCAACACTGTATTAGATTTGATAAAGTATGATGATTATACTGCAGTGATGACGTCATAGTGATGGCGTTGTTATCTGATCAACCATCAGCTTATCACACGATATGTGGCAACACTGTATTAGTTTTAGAAAGTATGATGATTATACTGCAGTGATGACGTCATAGTGATGGCGTTGTTATCTGATCAACCATCAGCTTATCACGCGATATGTGGCAACACTGTATTAGTTTTGATAAAGTATGATGATTATACTGCAGTGATGACGTCATAGAGATGGCGTTGTTATCTGATAAACCATCAGCTTATCACGCGATGTGTGGCAACACTGTATTAGATTTGATAAAGTATGATGATTATACTGCAGTGATGACGTCATAGTGATGGCGTTGTTATCTTATAAACCATCAGCTTATCACGCGATGTGTGGCAACACTGTATTGGTTTTGGTAAAGTATGTTGATTATACTGCAGTGATGACGTCATAGAGATGGCGTTGTTATCTTATAAACCATCAGCTTATCACGCGATGTGTAGCAACACTGTATTAGTTTTTATAAAGTATGATGATTATACTGCAGTATTGACGTCATAGTGATGGCGTTGTTATCTGATAAACCATCAGCTTATCACGCGATGTGTGGCAACACTGTATTAGATTTGATAAAGTATGATGATTATACTGCAGTGATGACGTCATAGTGATGGCGTTGTTATCTTATAAACCATCAGCTTATCACGCGATGTGTGGCAACACTGTATTGGTTTTGGTAAAGTATGTTGATTATACTGCAGTGATGACGTCATAGAGATGGCGTTGTTATCTTATAAACCATCAGCTTATCACCTGATGTGTGGCAAAACTGTATTAGTTTTTATAAAGTATGATGATTATACTGCAGTATTGACGTCATAGTGATGGCGTTGTTATCTGATAAGCCATCAGCTTATCGCCTGATGTGTGAAAACACTGTATTGGTTTTGGCAAAGCCTGTGGATTACATGGGCTATATTGATGATTTCATAGAGACGACGTTGTTATCCAATAAACCGATGCGGGGCAACACTCCTATGGATTTTTATAGAGGAAACATTAGTGAATTTGTCATCTGTGGCAGTATCTGTGCGATGTTTTGGCATGTGTGTAATTTTCTGCTCAATTAACTTCTCTCTACATTCAAGATTTTAGGAACGTCCGCATTCCTCAACCGTTTACGTTTATTTTGCATACAATATCGTATTTATTTATATGTATAAGCTTTATGTTATTTTATTTAAGACCGTGGGGATTTATAAAAGTGCTCTGAAAAACAATCACAATAATTTTAACAGCTATGTTGTCGCGAATCGCAGTCTTCGTATAGTTTTGTAATTTCGAATGACATTACGAACTGGTGACGTTGCTACTACAGCTGGGCTATGATGTCGTCACGTGATAGGTCTGTCGTGCCAGATATTTTGGCCTGTAATATAAAGTAAACAAATTATAAAAGTGTGGCTTATTAAAAGTTTTATGTAAGAGACCTTGATATGCTTATTTTAGAATAATTTGAATAAGTAATTGCAGTAACCCTAATACGTGGAATTGAAACATTTGTTTTATTTAATAACAGATCAATAATTGACTTACAACAGAACAAGGAAAAACGGTTTCTGATATTTTTAGTCTTTTGATAAACTATAAAACTGAATAAAAAATGTTTTACTTTCCGAATCTAGTTTAACATTTTTATAAGGCAGAACCATGAATCTTTCTGCAAAAAAGTGTCGTATATTGTTTTTATCTTAATTGTTGTCGGTTTGTTAACATTTGTTGTTTTTATTACCCGAATCTGTAGAAAAACTTAAGAAAAGATCCATGGAAATAATTCACCCCCCGAAATCAGGGATTGCAAAAAAACTTTGTTTAATGCGGTTATGAATAATCCTGTTATGGATTGCATAGAACTATGCCTAAAAAGCCTATTTAGATAAATTTTACCCTTCCCAAGTAAATTGAATATTTTAAATTTTTTTCAAATATGGTTATAAACTATAAATTTTCTAATGGTTTTATATTAATCCAAAGTTTATTAGTAAAGTAACAGTTTTGAATTAAATGGAAAACAAATAATTAAGTTGTAAAGTGTTATTATTCAACTTAATATGCAAGTCTAAAACATTGGCGAATCAATAATATTGTCTCTTACTTAAAGACAAAATTGAAATAGATGTAATATTTAGATTTATTCGATGTTATAAAATGTACTCACAAGGTTTTGGTTTACTATTAGCTGAAAACTTTTTGAAAACGCTAAATGTTAAGAATTAAACAGTTTGTTTCATTATTATTTATTCTTGTAAAAGGATAAACATAAAGTTGGCAAAATGTTATGCAATATGTTTGTTGAAAAGTTTTATACGTTGAATAATATATATATTTTAATTTGTCACACTTCATAAAGAGTTCACAGATTTCAATTTACTTATCCTAAAAATACGTATATACTTTAAGTGTATAGAAAGGACCACCAAGCGTAATGTGTGCATTTTAATTGGGATATGAATGGTTCAAAAAGCGAACTTGAAGAGTATTTTTATAAATTAAAACTTTCGTCTTCATTGGACATTTTAGAATTTCTAAGAACTGTATTTTTAGGGGCCAATAACTAGTTTGTAATAAGTTACTTGATAGTTTTAAAGATTTTAGCCACTGTGTCTTGGTCCTGTCTCAGAGGTCCTTAGGGAGTCGATAATGAAGACTAATATGTTGGCAACCTTAACTAATAGGGTTTAAGAGACGAAAGTACTATTACATTGGCGAATTCTTTTACATGACTTATATAGTGTGCACAAATTTGGTTTGCATCATGAAATAAAAAAATAAAAAAATTATTATTCGTTGAAATGTACTGCACTCATAAAACTATAAATAATATTGAGAAACCTAAAAGAAATACTTTTTAAAAATCAGTTGTATATTATACAGAAAATCTCTTGACATTGAAAAAAAAATACTATGATGGTCAGGGAGACTTATTCCCATAATAAATGTGGCCCTGGAGTGGTTTTGTTCATTGTTATGTTAAAACTGTGTTAAGCTTAAGATATAACGGCAGGACACAATGATTGCGAACTTTTTTGTGACATTTTTTCTCAAATTAGGCTTATGCAAATTAGTATTACTATGAACTCATATAATATTAAAGATAAATCTTATAGTAGGCCTAGACACCAACTACTTAGGTCTCAACATTCTAGCTGATTTATATAAGAAAATGAACATTCAAACCACTACCAGTCTACATTGCACACTTCATTTTGTAATATATTACACATCTTGATTTTGGGAATTGGTATCTTCAATTTCATTGAAATAATTCCTTCTTTTATTTATTTTTTTTAATAACTATTGTGCCTTTGGTACGGAAATTCCAACAAAACCTATTATCAGCGATCTTTCAAATCATAAAATACACTACATATTATAAACATAACATTGATAAAACAGTAAAGTATTTGCCTCTTGCTATTATATTTCAGATGGATTAACCACATTTCTGTGGTAATTTCTATTGATGTTTGAAATAAAGGTAAAATATTGTGAACCAAATCCACACCTTTTAAAATAACTTTTACAGTAAAAAACTCGATTATTATATATTATTTTACATCAATTTAATATGGTATAGGATTATTATGGTAAAACGGTAATTTAATTCATTTAGATGTTCAAATTAATTTGTTCCTACAAACTTATACATATCTCCTGACGTCTTACCTCTGATGTTTTAATGAAATAAGTTGTTAAGTATATCTTAAAAATCACTGTTTACGTTTTGTAATTGATATAACAGGTTTATAACAAATTCAAACGATCGAACTAAATTCACCTTCCCATATTCAAACATTCGAATAATTTACATTATATGCATTTACAATGGTTATTTTTCATCTAAATGTATTAGCTACAAGGGCTCTCAAATACACAGTAATTTATTACAATCACAATTTATTATTATTAAATATGGAAAATCGTTAGCAAATCGTTCAACTGTAAATTACGCTACAAAAATTACACTTTAGGTACTTTTGAATGCATTGCATGTAGTTTTCATCGATTTAAGATGACAAAAAAATAAAATATTATTACTAGAATAATTAATGAAGAATATTAGACCTGTATGTATGTGTCTGCATGTAAAAATAATGGGTAATTTTTACGATTCAATGTACAAAAATACTGTGTTTGCTTAAACAATTTTATTAATCACAATATTTCCTGAAAACACAGATAAAATAGGGTTTCATTTATTTTTCATTTATGTTTCATTAAAAGGGTTTCATTTATTTTTAAATATGTATATTTATTAAGATGTATTGATATGTATTTAGATGTATTAAGATGTATTGTAAGATGTATTTATGATTATTATTATTATGTAAACTTAATCAATACTCAATCACATACTCATCACATACTCACATACTCAATCATCTAAAATCTTGTAAACCTCCTTATTACTTGCTAAATTTTTGAATTACCATTAATATCATTAATGAAACATTTTCTTATTTAAATGCTACAGTGTCTCGGGCCAAAACATCAATTAAGATTATCCATTATGATGTTATACCAAAACGTAGATTTAGACAGAAACTTAAACAGGATTTATACCGAACATAAAAGCTCCTTAAATACTGGGATGAAATAAAAAAACATGGAAAGTAAGGTATTGTATTGGTTTAGGTAAAAGGAAAAGTAACCTAGGATTATCGGCTAACAAAGTGTTGGAGTAGCCCCAACAAGATTCAGTTGTAATGATAATGACTTGGCAATGGGTCAGCCAGAAGCTTACATTAGCTTAAGAGACATACAAGGCGTCTGGTAGGCTTATAAGGATTCAATGAATCTTACATCACTTGATTTAACAAAGGTTTTTTGTATTTGTAAAATTAAAATATCGAAATTTTTGTTTAATTTCAAAGTTGTATTTAAATATTTAATCTTTATACAAGAAACAATCTTTTTAGGAAATAACATCAACGTCACAAAATTGTAAAAAAATGTTTTGTTTTCAGTAAAAATTTAAAAACAGCTGTGGTTTTTGTACAATTCGTCATAAGTCAATGCCAGAAGGAAGTCAGCTATAAATATCATTAAAAGATTTAGCTACCATTAATAGAATTTTTAATCAATAACCAAGTTGGAATAAAACAGATTTAATCAAACATTTTCAAATTTGCATTTAAATTTTTAACTGATACACTATACAATATATTCAAAGTTAAATTTTCCATAAATCAAGTTAAATTCAAATTTAAATAACTGACCTCTTTCCTTGGAAAATATGTTAGTTTGAATAATTCCAGTCCTTTAAGTAAAAAAACCAATTGCTTAACAAGTTTGTTCTTTCCTCATCTGCTTTAAGTTTGTACACAGGTAGAATTTAAAAAACGCTATGATTCTAGGATTAAAAAAGATTATTCATTTAATATACATAAACTTCCAACTTTGGTTTTCAAAATTACCTGGACACCCTAAATAACCAACATTTAAATTGTTGTTTGGGCAATAATAAGTTATTAATTTGTCTATGATTTTGTAGCCTCTCTTTTTCCACTCATATTGATGATGTGTTTGTTTTCGAAGGCAAAGACATAGCCTGTTTTTCAATAGAATGTGAACGACCGGGCTAAACCAATTGTCTGAAAATATTTGGTTATTCACATTTAAAACATGATAGTATTAGTATAATCATAGATTGTGACTCTTAGCCTAGATATAAGCCGTAGTAAATGATTTATAAATTTAATTGATACTTCAAACAATCATTTTTAAGTAAATTAACCGATACGAACTTAGTCTATTGACGTAAAACGAACATATTGCTTAGAACACTAGTTATTGGTTGGCATTAATTTACATGTACTTTAACTTATGGGGATTTTTAAGTTTTCTCAACGCTTTTATGTTTAAACAATGTATTATAATCACTTACTAATGTGGTCAGGCTGCATGGCGAGTAGCCTATATTTGTCATTTGGAACCTCTGAGTAGTCCATATACTGCTTCAGCAATCTGAACTATTCTAAGGCCTTGGCCAGTTTTTCCTACAAATCAAAATATAAATGTACAAAAAAAATTTATTCTTTGCCTTAGACATTTTACTATACATTTTATTGAATAAACAAGAACGATATAAATAGGTATGTTATCACAAAAAATAAAAAAAATTAATTTAATTAATTTAAAATTACAACCCTTATTTTGTTGTGGACGAGTTCTGCAAAATCGCAACAACACTCAAAGTAATGTTATGTGTAAATTAACCGACATCATGCAATGTTTAGTTGTTTTCAGTGTTATAAGCTTGGTTTAACTTTGGTATGTGTCTCCAGCTTGGCCTGTATGGCAGAAGCTGATAAACTACGTAAAGCACAGCTTCAACGCAGTTAATACCTTTTTTAATAATGGAGAGTCAGAAATTTAGTAACTAAAAAAATACTTTTTATATGGTAAAGTCTGGTTATATTTCATATAGTATGATACACCGTGTATAATACACCGTTGTTGTATAGTATATTGGTGACACTATATTGGTCATACACTCTGGTGGAGAAACGGCAAACTACCAAAGCGTGCGCTGGTGGCCGACAGTGATTTACTATTATAAAAAAAAAATAGCCATTTTAATAATTTGTCATTCCATCTTGTTTATTATCTTGTTGCTTTTTACTTAACTTGGTAGTTAGTTGATGTCGATTTTGCAATCTAAACTAAAAATTCTTATAGGTTACTTCCGTGAACTATAAGCTATCATCGAACAAAGTATGGTGGTAAATTACAACAGCATAATTTTATAAATGTTCGTTGAACTAATTATAAAACTTTGGTTTACTTAAATTACTATTGTAGCGAACTTTCAATTGTTAATTCCAAATTATGTACGTAATGGGAGACACGGGTTTTAAAAAGACTTTTTAAATAACAGATATTAAAACTTTGCTAGCACAGAAGTCCCGTGACGTCGGCAGGTAATGGCAGACAATTCAACATGTGCGCTACAAATGATCAAACTGTTTCTATAAAGTTACATGTAGAGACCTTGAAATATTTAATTTCAAATAATGTAAATACGTAATGGACACGTGCTTTTGAAACAATTATTTATTAAATAACAGATCAATAATTATCTTAAAATAATACAAGGAAAAATGAATCAAAACCATATAAAAAAAAACCAGGGTTAAAAATAACCCTTCTATATTGGGGACAATTTAAATATTTTTTCTGATTTCTATTCTGGAGACGGCAGTTCTGCAACACTTGTAACAGGAAAAAGATTTAAATAATTCTTGAATACTATGAAATACTATTAAATTTGTCAGTGTTTAATATTAAACAGATATAGAACATTCATTTTCAATATTTTTAAGTTTCACTTTAATCCCAATAGGTTATAGAGTGTTTTTTATTATATTTTCTTATTTAAAATGCAACCAATAAAATGAAGTGTAATATAACAATTATTGTCATACATTGGTAAAAATTTATAAATTTAAAATGTGTTAAAAACATTAACTCTATAATTAATTATGTTTTAAAATATTTAATCAAATAATATAAAAATTTTAACAAAAATATTTATTTTATAAGGACGTCTGGCTTGAGGAAGGCATGTCCTCCTTTATTAACCCGTCAACAAACGCTTGTCCACTCTATCTTTGTCCACTCTATCTTGTTTCTAAGCATGTTAGGCATCAAAACCCTAATTTCCAGAGTATGAATGGATCACGAGAGAAGGGGCATCATAAGAGAGATTCAAAATATTTGGCCAAAGTTAAATAATAAGCAATGCCAACTTAACTTACATATTTCGGTTATGTAGACTTTGGTTTTTCATTTCTAACTTAACAACTCATATATGGCAGTTTTAAAAATACAAGGATCCTTAGAGCGGATTAATTTGATGTAATATATAATTAAAATTGGGTAAGTAATTCAACACAAATCATTTTCATACTAAATACATATAAAAACATGTTAATACTGTTTTTTATTATACAAATTTATCCT
This sequence comes from Neoaliturus tenellus, assembly GCA_030545055.2. Taxonomy (NCBI): domain Eukaryota; kingdom Metazoa; phylum Arthropoda; class Insecta; order Hemiptera; family Cicadellidae; genus Neoaliturus; species Neoaliturus tenellus. Next base: position 48,740,401 of record CM061534.1, on the reverse strand, counting down.
TTATTTGAATTTTTATAGGAATAAGTTATCTATACTTATTTAATACGCTAAGGGTTTTTTTGTCTTGAGAACTCCTCCTACAATTTTCAACCGATTTTCAAGTTTTTGGTGTCGTTGGATAGGGCTTGGTTTGTAGTTGTTTCCGCCAAAAACTGATGAGAATCTGACGGAAAATAAAGGCGTTATCCACCATTGAAATCTCAAAATTTCCCATTTAAATAACATTGGGATTGAATAAAGCATTTTAAACATCTGTTAATAATCAGCTGTAAATACGTGTAGTTTTGGTGATTGCAGATATTCACAATATTGGATTGTTCGGACGTCAATGATTTAGAGATAAAAGTAACATTTGTAATGTATTAAAATTAATTGCTCGATTTCGAGCAACACGTTTACTAGTCTTATTAAAAGAGAGTAAAATTTATTTCATACCTTTTAAATACCTTGGGCTTATCGTAGTCAGCTATCTTCCTCATACTGCACACAACAAAACGCCTTATATTATTTTACCATTGCAACCAATATTGTTTTAATTGATTCCTAACTTTATTTGGTACATATTTGAACATTTGGTTTATTCCTTAAAAGCAATTTATCTTTTATTTCACTACATAAGATCAAACTAAAATTACTTTTCATTAATTTTCCAAAGGTTAAATGGATGAGTTGTTGAAGGTTAAGTCACCTCATATGTTGGTTGGGAGACGCCCAAATGAAAAGGAGACGCCAGGGAAAGGAGAAAGTTCAAGGAAGGAAGAGTAAAATTAAAAACCAAACAATAATAGGGGATAGGCAAAAAATGTGATTAAATGTAGGAGATGGAGAAAGAAGAATGAAGAAAGAAGAAGGAAGAATAAGGAAGAAAGAAGAAAAAGAAAGGAGCGAAAAGCAATTTAAAAATGATTGAAAAGACTTAAAGAAATCTTAGAATATTAAATAAATTAACAAAAAGTCTTTTTGAAAAATCCGGAATTGTAATTTATTTTTATTTTGAAACAGATTGAAAGACTTTAGGTAAATTCTTCTTAAAATGTAAATTCCTATACAATGTTAATTATTGTCAGAGAAATAAAATTTATTATTATTATTATTATTGAGTCAAATAATGAATAAAAACAGTTAGATATAGATGATATTTCGTTCACTGTTTCAATACCGAAACAACTGTTTTCACAGTTATATTAGCTGTTCTTTGGTGTTTTCAGAGTCTATCATATGATAGCCACCCCATTGATTTATTTTAAACATTTTTCATCATACCATTGCGATAAACGTTGTTTTCGGAACGGTCAGCTGTGATCGAAACTAGTTGATTCCCGGTGGGTTGGATAAACGTGTTGGTAAACAAATTTTTTGGGACTAGACCTCGAAACAGTGGTTTTCGGGACTAGGCCGGAAAAAAACTTCCAATGTTTGACACCACTAGCGCTGCTATTCTGCTTACAGTAACTTAAACCTCGTTGACTCCAATCAAGGCAATTAGAAATGTCAAACAGCTGATTGTTTAGTTGTAAATAGTTCAAATACAATATAAACAAATAACAACTTAAGAGGGGGTATATAGGTTAAAATTTATAATTTTTTTTATTCAAACTGTAGATTTTAAAGGTGGTATGATGAAAAGTACTATTCGTAACTCGTCCGAAAGTGGTATATCGGTGCTCGATTGAATTCAAGTACTCGGCTTCGCCTCGTACTTGAAACTCGATCTTGCACCGATAACGACCACTTTCCGGACTAGTGACGAAATATACTATTTCAGGTGTAGTTGACATCCAAAATATGGTCAGTTTTACATAAGACATTAAATAGTTCAAATTACTGGATGAGTTAGTAATGTAATTGATTATATAAACATGTATAACAGTGTTACCCATTATATAAATAGTGTGAATACTTCACCCAAAGCATTTCTTTGGCCTGTTTGATTACATATTTACGTTGTGAGTAAATCACAGGAGCTTTTAATAAAAGAGAGTGGAATTCCCCTGATCTCTTTGAAATGCCCAGAGCTCATCTTGGTCAGCTATCTCTTTTAATACCCTGGTCTGGTAAGATTTTGGAAAAAAGCTTATGTTAATTTAATATTTTGAAATAACAAATTCTTACGTTACTTTGAACATTATTTAAATAAATAAGCTTAAGTAATAGGCTTCTTCGTTTAACCTTAAATAAACTACAATCAATTAATTTCACGAACGAATCACTCGTATGTACTAGAGTAGAGACGCAGAGGGAGAGATAAAGGGGGGGAGAGAGAGAGAGAGAGAGAGAGAGAGAGAGAGAGAGAGAGAGAGAGAGAGAGAGAGAGAGAGAGAGACGAGAGAGAGAGAGAGAGAGAGAGAGAGAGAGAGCGAGAGAGAGAGAGAGATTTTTGTCTGCTTTCGTGAGTAAAACCTAACGATTTCAGTTTTGTTCATAAAATCCTTAAAAAAAAACTTTTTAGAAATATTTTTATCTTGCAATTTTGTTATGTTTTGAACAAAATAAATAACATAAATAACTGCATCATGATTTTGTAACAATTCTAAAGACTAATGAAAACAAGGTATTCTAATAGTACTGAAAGATTCAAGAAAAAATACCCGATATACAGCACTGTAAATAAAATAAGTTGAAATTCCCCTTCATAATTTGTTCTTTTACCCAGTGTATTTTCACAACACCAAGTGCACTACTCGGCGCAGAGGGGTGTTTAAGATTTCAATTTCACAGTTTTGTGAACGTTTCATTAGGTGTATTTTTAGGATGGAGAATAGATTGTTTTAATCTATGTTAGACAAGTTACTAAACTCTGACATACAAAACATAATTACTTACTACTTTATTACTTTATTACTTTATTACTTTAATATTTCAATTCTATATTCTATTTACTTAAAGACTTTGCTTAACAAAGGTCCTTGGCTTGTGTAAAGCTTTATTTATTTGATGGAGTAAAACTTGGTACGATAGCAAAATTAAAAGCTAAGTCATGGATGAAATAAAATGCCGTAACAGTTTTTAATCTCAATAGAATAATATTATATCGGAAAAAGACATTTTCTTACACTCCAACTTAATATCATACCGAAACCATAAAAAGAATAATTGTTTTATTTCAACTTTCATTTTATAATCTTATCCATTTGTATTGTATTTTGTTACACTAATTGTAAATTTAAAGATATTCAACAATATTTTTCGGTTAATTTTCCAGATAATCCGTATGGTTAGTTTCACGTGAAAGCCCGTTATTCTACCAGTTTCCAGTAAGTGCAATGCCGTCAAAGCGACACGTGTTCAGTCACGTTACCATTGTTGATCACGTGACTAGTTAATTGAACACGTTTGGAGCAAAACCTCTTTGTGGTGTCTGCTTTGTTCAAACCCAGTCATTGGTTCTCAAAGTGCACAAAAGGCACAAATATATCCTTAACAAAACCATACACAATTTAAAAACTTAAAATGATAATAAAATATGCCTTGCCAACTGTTCCCACAATATTTGGTTATACAGGGTGATTCACGACGAAGTGCAGAAATTTTGGGAGCTTATTCTTCACAAGAATATAAACAAAAAAAGTCATATAAACATATATCCTAAAATCCTTCGTTTAGCCACTAGCCGCGATTTTGTTTTTTACACGTAATATTTTTTTCCAAAACGACTCGATGGATTTACTTTATATTTGGCTTAGGCTTTTATGCCGATAGGGTAATTCTCAGAAAAAAAAACATTATTATTTTCCGATGTATATTTTCAAAATGGCGGCTATTTTAAATTTTAAAACTCAAATTTCTCAAACACGGCTAATTTTATCAAAATTTTATTCTGGACAAAAAAGTTGACAAATTAAATTATCTAAACAATGGTACCAAGTTTGTAAGAATTTGATAACAAATAACGGAGTTATTGAGATTTTTCTGCAAAAAACATAGATTTGGCATTATAAATGCCAGCTAATTTAGGTTATTTTCATAGAGAAATCTCAATTACTCCGTTATTTGTTGTCAGATCATTACAAACTTGGTATCATTGTTTAGATAATTTTAATTTGTAATTTGTTTTTGTATCTGATGAAAATTTTATGAAATTTGTCGTTTTTGAGAAATTTGAGTTTGAAATTTTAAAATGGCCGCCATTTTGAAAATACACAATCAGAAAATAATAATATTTATTCTGAAATTAACAATGTTGTGATAAAGCTCCATGCCAAATATGAAGTAAATCCATCAATCCGTTACGGAAATAAAAACTATTACATGTAAAAAAACAAAAAGAGCGGCTAACGGCTAAACGAAGGATTTTTTTGACGTATGGTTACATGGCAATTATTGTTTATTTTCATGTGTAGAATCAGCTCCGAAATTTCTGCACTTCGTCGTGAATCAAGAAAGAAAATACCATGGGATGAAGATATTTGACTGGATATGACCTTAGCATATCATGCTTTCTGCAAAATAGTGTGTAAGGTAAAGATAAATCGCTCAATTCGCATGCAAACAGGAAATAAAATTGAAAAAAGATTTGCAATAAAAATAAAGTTTTGATTACACTTTAAATTGCATTTTCATTTATTTGCAACAGGGTTTTAGAGTAACTAATTATTAACAAAACCCAGACATACCAACCACACTTACTGTCAGGAGGATTTATCTGTGTGAAATATATCACCCTGGAGTGCTTTTGTTCATTGTTATGTTAAGTCTGGTGTAAGATAATGATACACAGTATAAGTGCAATGGGAATATTTAGCAGACAGATAAAACAACGACAGATGACTTGAAAAATAATTATGATAATGCGTGATGATATCACTAAGCGATTCCTGTATTTTGATATTGTGTGGAGAAATAATATTATAACGTAACGAAATATTATTTGGTAAAAAAAAATTATATTTTTGCTAAGTGATTTTTTACTTTTGACACGGATACCAGAACAATTTTCTCAATAGAACACTTTCCATTTACATATTAACTAGTAGAAACAATTGACATTCGGGCAGTGAATACTTGTAATGAAATTTTTAATGTATTATAATGCAGGCTTATCTTTATATTATAATATTTACATTACGATATTTAAGAATGTTTGAATAAAAACGTATTAGAATGTTGATAAACATAGATGTGCAGATATGCACAATATGCGTGTGTACATATAAATTTATTTAATTCACATATCACTGAGAAAAAATGTCTGGTGGTGGGCACAAGAAATAAGGGGCCCACCTCCTTAAAGGGTGTACTTTGCAGGCCGTAGGATTTTTTGTTGGTTACCCCCAGACTGGTCTAGTGTCATGACGCTAGCCGCTGCTAGTGGGTACCCCAGACATCTGTGGTTATGCATATGACGTCAAAAAACTGATTACGTCATTGATCAGTCATTAAATCTGTAGGAAACAGCAAGCATGACTGGTACTTCCACCCACCCGGGCCTAGCGCGCGACCCTCTCTAGCTGGTGGATCGCCAAGTCCAGTCTAGTGCCTGATCTAGGCCAGCTGGTGGGCCCCGATGTCGGCGGATAGCGCGCGACCCTCTCTAGCTGGTGGATCGCCAAGTCCAGTCTAGTGCCTGATCTAGGCCAGCTGGTGGGCCCCGACGTCCGTGGATAGCGCGCGACCCTCTCTAGCTGGTGGATCGCCAAGTCCAGTCTAGTGCCTGATCTAGGCCAGCTGGTGGGCCCCGACGTCCGTGGATAGCGCGCGACCCTCTCTAGCTGGTGGATCGCCAAGTCCAGTCTAGTGCCTGATCTAGGCCAGCTGGTGGGCCCCGACGTCCGTGGATAGCGCGCGACCCTCTCTAGCTGGTGGATCGCCAAGTCCAGTCTAGTGCCTGATCTAGGCCAGCTGGTGGGCCCCGACGTCCGTGGATAGCGCGCGACCCTCTCTAGCTGGTGGATCGCCAAGTCCAGTCTAGTGCCTGATCTAGGCCAGCTGGTGGGCCCCGACGTCCGTGGATAGCGCGCGACCCTCTCTAGCTGGTGGATCGCCAAGTCCAGTCTAGTGCCTGATCTAGGCCAGCTGGTGGGCCTCGACGTCCGCGGATAGCGCGCGACCCTCTCTAGCTGGTGGATCGCCAAGTACAGTCTAGTGCCTGATCTAGGCCAGCTGGTGGGCCCCGACGTCCGCGGATAGCGCGCGACCCTCTCTAGCTGGTTGATCGCCAAGTACAGTCTAGAGCCTAAAGTCATGACACTAGACCAATCTAGGGGTAACCAACAAAAAATCCTACGGCCTGCAAATTACACCCTTTAAGGAGGTGGGCACTTTATTTCTTGAGTCCACCACCAGAATTTTTTGTTCCCGCAGAATGTTGTTATTGTAAAGTCTAATCATGTTATCAGGTGTTAATGTGCGTATTTCACAGTCCGTAGTTTTAAACAAAATCTCCTATATTTAAGATTTTTGGTATAGAATTATTTCAGCAATGGATTATTGTATGAAGTGCAAATTTTGCATAAACTTTTATCAAAACAATGTTCATTTTTATATAAAAATATTTTTTCGACGCATATTATTAAAATTGTGGCCATTTTAAATTACGAAACCAAAACATCTCAAAACAGCTAAATTTTATCAAAATATTTAATGAGACAAAAAGTTAACAAATAAAATTATCTAAACAATGACATCTAGTTTGTACTTATGGTAATATTATTATAATATTAACAGTCAAATCTTGTTTAAACCATTTTAGTTAATGCACAACGGAAGAAGTCATCTTTTAACAAACTGTACATTGCCTCATAGTTACTAGGAGAGATATTTTTCTATAGGTACCATGACCAAACGCATCCATAATCCTAATTAACTTAAACATTTTTATAAAATAACAACCTTTTGTGTCTGACGTCCACAATTGGTTTAAGTTCCAGTTAAGTATCACCAATTAAAAGTCCCAAAGGGATTTATGAACCAAAAGCTTCTGTAAGTACTAAAGTACATTCATGGTATTTAAAGGTTAGACATTCCATTTAATTTACTCTTAACTTTATAGTGGCAGCGATTATTAAGCCTACAATTATTATTTTAACACAACCAGGTTATCCTACCTCTAGGAGAGATCCCATTCCTCACAAGGTTACTTATTTCTTCATACACTTAAATGATAAAACAACACAATATATATAACGTCAGAAACCAACATTGTGAAACCACGATTCAAGACGGACTGATGATATTAGTAAATTATGTGAGTAATAGAAGCAACGTAAATGCGCATGCGCCGTCACCTGTCAAACACGGGAATCTTTTCATCCTGTGCCTACCACATCCTTGGCGGGGGTTAGCTGCGCACCCAAGCCTTATTAGGCGTTACGTCTCTCCATCATGCGGTCATCCACAACAGCCTGGTCTTACCAAAGCTCACATCCGACATGGTACCATCGCAAGACGACTAGTGCAAGCAACGTTCCCCAGACTGTCTAGTGTATTTAACATCCACTAGTACAAACTGGCGCTAACTATGACGTCACTAATCTGCTCAACCCAGTCTGGTTTGTGGGACCCCCATTTCTCTGTAGGTAACCACAGTAAGTTGGACTAAACTGTTTAAACTAGTCATGTTTAGGGGTGAAGCCTAGCCAAATATTTTCTGTACTGTAGGCCCCCACAACATCTAGCTGTCCGCTACAGCCGCACAGGGGTTACAACAAAAAACTTGGGGAATCAACATTTACATGCAATCTGGGGTTACGATTTTTCTCAGTGTATTCTTGTATATATATATATATATATATATATATATATATATATATATATATATATATATATATATATATATATATATTTATATTTATTTATTTATTTGTTGCTATGCATTATCTTCTAAGACTCTGTGTGGCTATTTCTAGGATCAAAATAAACAAAAAATATTATTGGAACATGTGTCTTAAAGTGCTTCGTTAGGCCACTAGCCGCCATTTTGATTTTTACACTTAATAATTTTTATTTCCGTAACGTATTAAGTTCATATTTCGTATTAATGTTTGTCACACCCATGTTCGTTTTCAGGAAAAAGATTTTTTCTGATGTTCATTTTTTCAAAATAGCGGCCATTTAAAATTTTTAAACTCAAATATCCAAAATCAGTAAACGTTTTTTTATTATTATAAACATAAACAATATGAAAAATTTTATTATCTAACCAATAGTACTAAGTTTGTAAGGATCTGACAACAGATACTGGAGTTATTGAGATTTTTATTCTAAAATAACCTAAATTTGTATGCATTTTAATGAAAATCCATGTTTTATGCAGAAAATGGCAATTACTCATTTATTTGTTGTCAGATCCTTACAATCTTGGTATCTTTGGTTAGATAATTCAATTTTTGATCTTTTTGCCTTCGATAATGGTTTGATAACATTTGCCGATTTTGAGTTTACAAATTGTAAATGGCCGTAATTTTGAAAATACATCGGAAAAAATAATGTATTTCCTGAAAATGAACATTGGTGTGATAAGAGTTCTTGTCAAATATGAACTTAATACACTCATCCGTTGCAGAAATAAAAATTATTAAGAGTAAAAACCAAAATGGTGGCTAACGGACTATCAAAGCATTTTGGACATATGATCCTTTGATATTTTTTGTTTATTTTGACCCAAGGAGTTGGGGAAGAGATTCCAAACACGCTGTGTATAAGATGTATAGTCGAGTGGTTTCGTAGTCCATTTGCAACATACATATATACGTACATACGAGTACTTCGTCTTTTAGAGGGAATTATCAGCAGCTTATCTGCCATTGTGTCTCAACACTGTTGTACTGGTAAGGTGTCTTGATTATAACAATGCTGCATAGGTGACGCGGGGCTGTTGGTAGCAGTGTTATCAGGGGGAATTATCAGCAGCTTATCTGCCATTGTGTCTCAACACTGTTGTACTGGTAAGGTGTCTTGATTATAACAATGCTGCATAGGTGACGAGGTGTTGTTGGTAGCAGTGTTATCAGAGAGAATTATCAGCAGCTTATCTGCCATTGTGTCTCAACACTGTTGTACTGGTGAGGTATCTGGATGATAACAATGCTGCATAGGTGACGCGGTGCTGTTGGTATCAGTGTTATCAGAGGGAATTATCAGCAGCTTATCTGCCATTGTGTCTCAACACTGTTGTACTGGTAAGGTATCTTGATTATAACAATGCTGCATAAGTGACGCGGTGCTGTTGGTAGCAGTGTTATCAGAGGGAATTATCAGCAGCTTATCTGCCATTGTGTTTTAACACTGTTGTACTGGTAAGGTATCTTGTTTATAACAATGCTGCATAGGTGACGCGGTGCTGTTGGTAGCAGTGTTATCAGAGGGAATTATCAGCAACTAATCTGCCATTGTGTGGCAACACTGTTGTACTGGTGAGGTATCTGGTTGATAAAAATGCTGCATAGGAGACTCGGTGCTGTTGGTAGCAGTGTTTTCAGAGGGAATTATCAGCAGCTTATCTGTCATTGTGTCTCAACACTGTTGTACTGGTAAGGTATCTTGATTATAACAATGCTGCATAGGTGACGCGGTGCTGTTGGTAGCAGTGTTATCAGAGGGAATTATCAGCAACTAATCTGCCATTGTGTGGCAACACTGTTGTACTGGTGAGGTATCTGGTTGATAACAATGCTGCATAGGAGACTCGGTACTGTTGGTAGCAGTGTTTTCAGAGGGAATTATCAGCAGCTTATCCAACACTGTTGTACTGGTAAGGTATCTTGATTATAACAATGCTGCATAGGTGACGCGGTGCTGTTGGTAGCAGTGTTATCAGAGGGAATTATCAGAAACTAATCTGCCATTGTGTGGCAACACTGTTGTACTGGTGAGGTATCTGGATGATAACAATGCTGCATAGGAGACGCAGTGTTGTTGGTAGCACTGTTATCAGAGTTAATTATCAGAATTTGTTAGTAACACCATTACAAATGCGGTATTGACTAACCCAGGGACTGCAAAAAAATATTGACTTCTTGGACCCTCACAAAAGTATTATTATTATAAAATTTTGATGGATAGGAGATGAATGTTTTGAAGTTTAAGTCACAACTATGGCAGGTTGCACCTGAATATTTCTCACGTAACCCCTTAACGTACTTTATATGATTGTTAGCGTGCAGTAAATATGGTTTAAGCAGTTTACCAAACGAAATATATTAAAAAAGGATTAACTCAAACAACCTAACAGGTATTACATTTTTCTTAAACCAACTGAAAACTGTGAATGTTTTATCGCTAAGTTATATATATATCGTATGGCATTAATAGCCAGATACCAACTTCAGAAAAATATAAAACATTCTCTGCGGTGCATAGCACCTGCGTCAAAACATCTAAAAACTAAACTAAAAACATAAAGTTATGATCTCTCTTTAATAAGCTAAATCCAGGGCGCTAAGCCATTGCAGCCCAGCTTCACTTGCACAATGCAGCCCCATCAATCCTTCGGGGAGAGCACTCAAATGGCACTATTGACTATGTGAGTCATAGTCTGGAACTCCGCTGACGTATCGCTAAGGTATTTGCTAAGGTCGGTAAGGTATAAAGTCAATCATACCATTAGCTCCAATCCAGTGCTCCTTCTTTTTTACCAATGACACTGAGGCTATACCACCTGCACATATAACCTTATCCCCACCACATTTCTTACTCCCTTCTCTTGAAAGTAAGTCAAGCCCATCCCAAAAGATGCTCTATCCCCATTCATATATTTTTTAATTTTTCATATTTTTTATATATATTACTTTACATATAAGATATACAAATTGTTACAAAGGTGGATCTTCATCGTCTTCCTCATCACTACTATCAGAAAATAATTTTCTACTGCAAAATATAAGCCTCTTGCATAGTGACATTTTATCAAGGATTGCTCTTATACACGGAGTATCTTGTTGTCCAATTTCTTCTTCCGACGACGAGTCCAATGATTCATAGGCGTACAAGTCAATATCACTGCTGCTGTCACTATCTATTACATTATTTTCATCTTCATTCATCTCTTCCACTGAACTTTCCTCTTCTATTAAATTTTCGTCCTCCTCCTCGTTGTTTACTTCAATCGGTATTTCTTGTAAAATTTTAAATATCTTGCTGTGAGGAACGTCAATGTTGTCCAGCTTATGCATCGGAGCAGTATGTTTCACCTGGGGTGAAACAAAAAATTTTAAAAGTATTTGGAAAACATAATTTTGAAAATAAACAAAAAATTTACTTATTGTTTACATTTTATTCCTATTGTTCAACACAGTTAAACGAAGGAGATGTATGGGTCCGTGCGCCGTTGGTATACGACTTATGTGAAGAGTTGTCCGTCGGGCGGCACTGGTGGTTTTCTGATTGGCAGGAGCGCTTTCGGCGTTTCGCCATTTTCAACTGCAAATCAGTTGAAGTTGCAGTTGAAGTTGCAGTTGAAAATGGCGAAACGCCGAAAGCGCTCCTGCCACTCAGAAAACCACCAGTGCCGCCCGACGGACAACTCTTCACATAAGTTGTTCAACACAGGCAAGCGTATGAAGGACCCTCTGTTGGTCGTACATTTTTGTATTATAAATTTCTAAGCAACCCTCACATGAACATTCTGCCTTCATCCCTCATTAAAAAGTGTGAAGTTTCACACAAATATGTGCTATGAAGAAATATTTTTCGCCAACATAGAATCTTTTATAAGGCACAAAAGGGATCTATGTGGATATTTTAGGAGCAAGATTTAGCGAAAATGATTTCAAACTGCACCGCAACTGCTTTCTCGGCTCACCTACCCCTAAGACTTTAACTCTCATATTCCTGCTACCCTTATTCGGGTGTAAACATTAAATAACAATTTTTACTACAGCTTAGATAGCCAACACTTATACGCAACGAACATCGCTCTAAGTCCTGAGGGCCCTCAGGATTCTTGCGAAAATCTATCCAAGTGTTGGCCGACCAAGACTGCATGTGGAACAAAAGTTTTATTTTGTTTGCAAACAAATCTAGGTCAAGACCATCCAATGATTAAAAAGATATTCTCCCGAAGCATAAGACCGCCGGCGGTCAGTGGCCTTAGGGGAATCTCACAACTTTTTAGAACAAATTAAATTGTATTTTATGTAAGCTTGAAACCATGAACAAACATTGCAATGACCCAATGTATAATGGATTTTTTTAATAATGTATGTGTGAATTTTATATCCCATACCTATCAAATCTCACTTTCGGAATCTTATTTACAGATATATAATGTAACTTTTCCTTTCTAAATAATATATTTACTAAAGTTTTACTGTGTAACACAAAAATAACAACAGGCAGCGGCCGTAGCTCAGTGGTAGAGCTCTGGGTTATCACCCAGCGGGCCCGGGTTCAAATCCCGGCTCGGCGACTAAAAGATCGTTCGGCCGCTCCCGTGGTTCGGAAGTCACGTTAAGCCGTTGGTCCACCTGCATAGAAAACAAAAAAAGTGCAGGCATTTCAGGTGAGGTGAACTATCAGTTAATTGCTGATCTCCCTCCACTAAAAGCCATACGATAATAAATATTGTGTAACAGTTATGTAGCTCGGGTGTGTGCCATCAAAGTATTAAACCCCCTTCCCTCCACCAAAAAAGAAATAATTGTGTCATAAAGCCTAAATTATATTTTTTTGAACTAGGCATTACCTTCTGACATTCCTTGTCGCTGGTGGATAAGTTGCGACGCGTTTCGTCACAACAGTGACATTTTCAATCATCTTCTTCGCACTAGCGTTTCGTCATAGTTAAAATCAAACATTTACACACGACACAGACACATAATAAATAATACCGGTAACACTTAAACATATATCACGTCGACGCGGTGGCCACATTTCGCACGACACGGACGGATGGTTTGCAACGACTGGAAATGTTTGATTTTAACTTATGACGAAACGCTAGTGCGAAGAAGATGCTTGAAAATGTCACTGTTGTGACGAAACGCGTCGCAACTTATCCACCAGCGACAAGGAATGTCAGAAGGTAATGCCTAGTTCAAATTAATTTCGACATTCCAGTAGTAGGATATGAATCCTAAATTATACTTGATAATAAAATAATTGGTTGAGCTTTATTACTGTTGAGCATGGAAAGGATGTATTTTCAGTATAAGTATCCTATTTCACAAACACATTAACAGTAAACAAGATGTACGCTTCAACAACGAGATTGTTACCCTCCCTTCTTGGGATGCCGTTGCATTATGCAGCAGGTTATTTATTTTTTTTTATTTTTTTTTTTTTTTTGTCGTTGGTCGTTGGATACATTTTACTATATTTGTATTTCTAATTCTGAAATGCAAAACTACTTTTATGGATTACCGTACCGTAATAATTTTATCAACTTAAACAAGAGAGAAAAACTATATTGATAGTTACACTTTTTTATATCTAAATAGGTCTCATTCTATAATAATAATTGAAATTCAAGTGTAAATTGATTCAAAACATATCGGAGTACAGGTAAAAAATAAATATGATAACTCCAGTAGGAAAGCAAATTGATATAAATTATAAATGGTTGATATAAGGTGTTTGGGTAAAAGATAAATTTTTGGACGATAAAATTGAGACAAACGGTTCACCTACGCAAGATCAGTAGGGGTTTGAGAGAGCCATCAGTTACTGACGTGGCAAGGTTAATGTATTTCACATTTGAAATGTTTTATTCCACAGTTTATATGTATTAACGTAAGGAAACAACAGTTTTAGAATTACGAGCACTTCAATACTATGAATAGTTAAACATATAAAGTTAATTCCAATTTAAACTTACAGTACATGTAGAATATTGGCTAGGTAATATGTATTAAATTAATTTTTATTTAAGACCTGAAATCAATATTCTGATTTTAAAGTTTTATTCATAAAATACAAGGCTAACAAATGTTTTTGTTACTTTACGATTAAATATATAACAATGTAATATACAGTATAAACAAATGAGAAGAGTGTCATTTTGTGGGAATGATTATAACTTCGAAAGTATTTCATTCAAATAAGGGCACTTAAATTGAATATTATGTTTTTTGTATCCACTATAGTTGTACTTTTGAATACTTCGTCCTTTCATCTATTTTGTAAATTATTTAACAAAAATTTTTATTGACTATTATAAAAAAAATGAGTCAAACATTCTGTCGAGTTAATTTTAAGTTTATGTTTCTGTGGCGTATGATTCTAGCCTACATTGAATATTTGAATTTATAAACGTTCATAGGCGAAGGACCACCGCAAACAATGCGGAAATATTAATATGAAACACGTACTTCAAACAATCCAGTTCAGACATGGTGGGAAGATGGCGTTTTTCAACCTAAATTTGCGTCAACTCCTCGACGAACCCTTGGTACAGTAGTAGGATTGGACGATTTACATTTTGCTTGAAAGCTTGATATTCACACGAAACGCGTTCGTGGCCACTTAAAATTACGTGGAAGTATGGAGACCACACAGGACATGTGTATGAAATAGTACATCACAAAATAAAATAAAACTTTCAAATGCAATAAAATATAAGTATCGTAATATCAACTGCAATAAAATGAAAACTAACCAACTAGGTTTTATTAATGGCGATGAGAGCGAAAGAGGTGGCCGTTATTAAACCATATTGAGACGGCCGTGGACAGAGAGAGAATGTCCAAGTAACCTGGCTATGTTGAGCGATAAGCGATAAGGTGGACAATAGACATGAAACAAGTGTTCTGTAGACAAAGTGGACCTGGGCTCTGTGGCTATCGACGTTTGGCATTATCAATAATTGAGAAATGGAATAAATTCTCTCCTGTATTATTAACCCTTCTTTGATTTAAAATTATGAGTCCTATTTCTTCTAAATACTGAACAATTTCATTAAAGTTATAGAAAAATTCAAAATGATTGTACGCATTAGCAAAGAGATATCTAAACTATCAATTAGCTCTAACTGCATTAATTGTGTTATGTTACTCTTCTAGTTTTCAGGGAATAAAAATTCTTTCTAAAATAAAATAGGTTGGTACCGCCAGTGTGGTAAAGAGATTGTAGCCAGCTCACAAAAGTGTACTAAGTTACACCTAGTAATTATCTACAAGCTTCATCCTCCCTTCATCATAACCAAGCCCGGCAAGTCATTAATTATTCATTCACCCTTAGTTAAGCCAACAATATGATTCACACATCTCTTCTGCCTCTTCTTCCACATAAAACAAATTTAATGTATAATCTTTACTTTATAATAAAATATATATGTCTCTTTCCAAACGTTTTCCCTTGATTTTTTTATAATAATATGGAACTACTATGGACCCCCCCAGAGTGCGTTTTCTGACCTTTGCCCTTGGGGTTCGCCACCCGGCCTACCCCGCCCGGTCCTAGCATTCCCCCTCCCCTCCCCCTACCCTCATGCTACCCCGCCCGACCCTCCCGCCCTCGCCACCCGCGGGGCGCACTTTTGGACTTTGACCTCTGGGATTCTCCACCCGCCCGGTCCTAGTATTACCCCTCCCCTCCCCCTGCCATCATGCTACCCCGCCCGACACTCACACCCCCCGCCCTCGCCCCCGCGACTGACTCTGAATAAAATTTATTTCTCTGACTGGGTTTCGAACCCGTGTCTCCTAGTTGGTAGGCAAGCGTCTTAACCACTGGTCCACGCCAGCATCTGTGTAGGAACGGATTTTAAAGTCTAATATGTCAAAGTAACTTTGAAAAGGGTTCTTGCTTTTCATGTATAAACCTAATATGATGCTAGTTTGTTAATTCTATGCTTTAGCGTAGTACTGTTTTTGTAGTTTATTAGAGAGTTAGTTTGCTCGATCGCTCCTAGGGTGCAGGGAGGGCGTCTTCTTGCGTTTCATCATGCTTTCATGTTAGTTCGTCCATTCTCTCCTACAAGCGCTGTCGGCGCATAACGTCATCATTTTTAGTTCGATCGTTTTCTCCTAGAGTGCAGGCCGTTCGTTTACGTCACTTTTTGCGCTAGTTCCTCCTTTCTCTCCCAGGAGCGCTCAAGTTGCTTGTGACGTCATGATTCAGGAGTGCCAACATGTAAATAATTTTAGAAAATGGTTTTGGAAAATATATTTTAAAATAATATTAGGAAATAATGTTGTAAAATATTTTTAGAAAATAATTTTGGAATTAAGTTTTAGATTGAAATATAAATTATTTTGTAGTTGTGCTTTATTAACCTTGTGAGACACAACTGTACTTTCATGAATAGACAAGCTTACTCTTTTCAACACGACCACCCAACCATATTTAGCAAATAAAATTTACTGTGTAATACTCTCTTTTGCACATACCTCCATGATTAGACAAGCTAATGTATACTTATTTGTAAAACACTTGTGAAATAATAAGACATTGAATGTATAACACAAACACTTTATTTACACACAGTTAAAACTATTTACAAATTATTTAGATCTATTTACAAAATTAAATAAATTCTATTCCAGTGCCGTCACCTCGGTACAGTAGAGACAGCTCTGTAGTGTAGCTCTTCAAGACGTCATCTGTGAGGACGGCGAGGAATCGCCGTGGAAGGTATACGTTCAAGAGAGTGTCATCCCCAGGTGATTGGAGTATGGCGCACACAGCTTCACCGTAACGTGTTTGAGTCTTTGAAAAACGCTGAATCTTGTACGGGACATTCTGACGAAGATCTTGAAGCCGGGTAAATAGTGGAGCGTTACAATTGTTGAGACGTCCTTTCAGCTCTGCCATGATGTTGACGGTATCACTTTCACTGGTCGAATGGTAATATGGTGTTACTCCGCCGCCTTTTTACTGGTTATGATATTGAACAAGTTTCAACACGTTGTTCATGGCACACATCATTTTAGACTTTCCATGAAACAAACAGAACACTGGTGAAGTTTCGAGGGTTTTCAAGGAAGGATAATTTTCCAAGTCCAACACCAGACTGTCAGTAAAACTTTCTCTAAGGTATTTCACTTTTTCCAAACCTTTCATGTACACTATGGAATTTCTAAAGAGAGGCTTCAAATGTCGGTTGAGAGCTTGAATGGTGATATCTCCGTCTTGCCAACCGATGCCGTGATAATTTTTGGTAATCCACGCACACTGTTTCTTGATTTTCGAATCCAGAGTAGCGTAAGGGTGGGGCGATCTTACAGTCCAGTGTTGTATAACTGTACCGTCGACCGAAGCGATAGCAAACTCTTTAATTATAAAATTATTACTAGAGTCTTTGAAACCTTGAAAGTCGACAAACAACTCCATGACCGACCCACAGCAATGGTGTACATCGAATGAAAGTTTGGTTCCTTCACCCTCGGAAACTCCCCACTCTGGAAACCCCCTCACCCTGGAAATCCCCACCACTCTTAACCAATTGGCGATTACAACATGTTACAAGTACATTTAGTACACATCAGGTATACAAATATCATACATGTGCTGAACACTATTAAAATAAACAATTTCTCTACTATGGAATCTATCGAACAAAATATCATTTTTCTCGAAACAAAAGTTCTTTGTATATTTAACACTGTCTAGTTGTAATCTACCGTGACGTTGCGGTACCTATCCACCTCTATGACGTTGCAAAATTCACCGAGTACGATACAGTTGACTGCTTCCGTGAGGGAGGTGGCAAACTTGATTTCTACACGTAGACTGCCTCTCTGGACCAAATTCCAGTGTGATCCTGTCGCTAAATCGGGTGTCAAATCAAAAACATATAGACAGTAGCCGTTAGGGTACATGTCTCTAGAAATCCCGTTTCCTTGGTTTCGGTTGTGGATCCCGCTACCTGAAAACAACGTGTTGTAGCAACATGTGTACAACTGCTGATTCGTGTAGTCGGGTTGTAACGCCTTGGCCGGTACTTGCTGTCCGTTAACATACAAAGCCAGAAAGTTTATGTTGTAATGGCTAAAGTTGAACGGATTGCGTTCAAAGCTTCCATTGTACGCGCTATTTCCGACCAACCCCACAACCACACGTTTCGGCAACTGGCCCAAGTAGACATTGTCGATGGTTTTTCCCAGGACGTCACTGGGAATGGTGAACGCCTTCACTTCTACCCGTGTGATTGGATACTTTGCCGTACATGATTCCAACATTTTTGAGTGTTCGATCAAGATCGTCGGGTTAATCTTTACTCTTCGCACCATCAGACTGGCTTCCATGATGTTGATCTTGAACTGTGACTTTGACATGAGACTGAAACTGTCACGGGACCTTACAAATTTAATTTTTAGTTCCACACCGTTCACTAGATACTTTCTTTGGTGGAAAACGTCTTCGTGTATGTAACCCATCATGTCAACGGGGCGGCTGTTGGCAAAGTATCTACGCCTTTCCTTCAACCCTTGGTTTTCATCTTCTGTTTTATCCATTTGACCGGCGGTATCGTCTTCCCAGAGTGCCATGTTAAGGTGTGTACTTTTCGCACCATCGTCGTAGTTTAAAAGTGTTTCGATGAAGGCGCGGTACGCATACGTGTTTCCATTTGCCGATACAAGTTTCTGGTTAGAGTACACTTCCACCTGACTAAACATGGAATGCAGGAAATAGTTTACGGGGCCGACTTTATCGCAGTTAGCGTCAAGCAGCTCATTGTCATCTTGCAATATTCTCGCTTTTACGCAAATTAATGTTTGCGACAAGTCCAAATACTCGTCACCGTGACCGGGTACGACGAATTCGATGGGTGATTCGTCAGTGAGAGATGATAAAGGCTTGTATTGGACCCACTCACCCCGGTCGATGCTCGTTTGTGTAGGCGGTAGAGAAAACAAGTCCAATTCAGTTTTGGAACATTCAGATGACATATTGTGCACGTAGGCCATTATGAAAAAATATCAGCCGGGTGTTTCAGAGTCTTCTTTTTTGTTGCTTTCTTAACATCCGTCTTCTTTTTCTTTGTTGGTTTTTTCTTCTTGTTCGTTTTGTTTTCCTTCTTGCACGTCGGGTTTTTCTTCTTGGACGTTGGATTTTCCTTCCTGATGATGTTCACTGTACGAGGTTTCGGCACAGACTGAGCGATCGCAATTGAACTACCGGTAGATATAGGCATTGGAGCGCGGTCGCCGAAACCGAAAATCCCGCCGACACTGGACATGTTCACTCTGCGATGGCTCGGAACAGACTGACCCGTTCACCGCGTTAAATCTAAGATGCTGGAAGCCGAGATCCAAGAATTGAACTTGGTCGGGTACCCCTCCCATTTTACTAACAACTTTCGAGTCTTACCAGAGCCTTTCATCTCCAGTATCTTCTCAATTTTATAAAATTTGTCTTTTGGGACAATTATTTTTTGAAGTTCTTCACCATAAAATATGCCGTCTATTGTTTCACCAGCCAAATCTTGCAGCTCGTATACAGGAATTGGGTGTCTAATGACACGGACGACTTTGAAAATTTCCTTTGTCCAGTTGCTCTCGTATCCCTTTGCGAAATGTTTCTTTTCCTTTGATATCCTTACAGTATCACCCACTTTAAGTTTTGGGGTTTTGTAAGTTTCTTGCTGTGAATACAACGTTCGCCACACTTGGAGGACGTTTTTGTCATTAACACTTGCTGGCGCCATTTTGATTGCCGAATGCACGGTATTGTTGTAAGCTCTAACCAAATCCTGAACAACATCTACAAAACGAAAAGTGTTTTTATGGGTAAAGTAGCGCCACAATCTTGTCTTTATGGTTTTTATAAACAGTTCTACTACAGCGGCTTTCGTATCAGGATTACGAGTTGTGTAAAAAGTGATTCCATGTTTTGTGAAGAACCTTTTGGATGCAATCGAGACAAACTCTCGCCCCTTGTCACACTGGATACTTTTTGGTTTTCTTCCTTCAACTTTGAAAATCGACTCAAAAGCTTCATTAACTTCTTTGGCTGTCTTTTTCTTCAACGGTCTCAACCAGGCATACTTTGAAAACACGTCAATCACCACAAGTAAATAGCCGACACCGTCATTGTATTTCGCTATGTTTCTAAATACGGCCAAGTCGGCCTGCCACAAGTCATCAATATTATTTACAATGTATCGGTTTCTAGCAAAGTTTTTTCGTTTTTGTTTATGCAAGGTGTAAGGGTCTTGGGACATTAACCATTCCATGGTCATTTTAGGATCTATTGTATTCTTGGTCTTTCTTATTAGTGGTTCACTTCCGGTAAAACAGGTAGAGCTAGTTGGCTCGTAGTATAACTTTTCCAATTTCATGGTTGTTGCAGGTTTAACTTTGCCCAGTTCCGTGTCACCAACCTCCTTTGCTTCTCTACAATCTTTGGCGTAATCGTTTTCTTTCGACGCGCTGTAAGCGAAGGAAAGGCGGGCCTAGGCGACAAAGTCGCTACTGGTTGCGGTTGCTGTCTGCGTTGAGGGTTACCAATAAACTCTTGGGGTACGTTAATTTCACGTAAAGCGTTCCCAAACTGCACCCATCCAACAGGGCCAGCCGACGTCTTCTTGCATCTTACAACGTCACACACCAAATCTACAATGTTTGAGCTGGGGATAGGTGCTCCATTTATACTCACAGTGCCATAACGGTCCCACGTAATTAGGTCATTTTCACAAAGTCTATCAAACAACAGTTCTCCTTTTGTCTTGAATGCTTTCGGAATAGTTCGTAAGATTTCTTCTCTAAAATGGTTGGTCAATGTGTGGTTACCACTAGATGAAATAGGTATCTCCACAGGTTTACGCAGTTCGTCATGAAAATGCTGTCTTCGTTGCAACATTTGTTGGTACTGCGTCCATTTCGTTCTATCGTCGAGATCGGTGGCATGCAGCAACTTGTTCATGTCATTTTCCAAGATGCTTAAAGATTCATTTTTCTGCCGCTGTTCATTCATACGTTGAAGGGCTTCGGGTGAAATCAGTACCATCTTCTTTGCATGATTCATCGTTGAAATAGTTGAGTGCCGTGTCGATAACCAAAGGAACTAGTGTGTTACAGTGCTTAACTAGAAGAGCTCTTTTGGACTTCCACGATCCTTTCGAATATGCTATGGACCTTATAGTATGTTTGTACCTTTCGAGTTTCCGCCTCACTTCAAGAGAAATAGGGATATTGCCGTTCAATATATTTAGAAAACACTCACATAAGGCGGTCACTAAACTTTCATCAGCTATACGTAACAGGGTTAGGCGAAGTGTAGGTTTCAACTTGATTATAACTCGCAGGAGCTCTAAATTGATGTTTACCGCTCGGGACATTCCACTCAACTGAACTGGTACCCCAGAAGGTCAGGGTATTTATCAGAAGTCGCTAGAAAATGTGTGACTGAGAGTATTGGTCCTTAAGACCGCGCGAAAGAAGAAACGATAAAAATTTTAATGGAAGTTTGCCTGATCCAACATGATTTACATGACTGAAGTATGTATACTATATAAAGTACAAATAATGGTGGGATGTAAAGCAAAAGGAGTTAAAACTCATATATATATATATATATATATATTGAAAATCAATAATCAACCTCAGTCGCAATCATGGATCCGAGGTGGAAACATCCTTTTTCAGCCATCATAAGTGGTCCTAGTATGGCTGGTAAAACACATTTTGTAAAGAAATTCATAGAGAATATGAACGAGATGAGTGATACGATATTTTCCTCCATTTCTTGGTATTATGGAGCTTGCGAACCTTCAAACATCAAAATACCTGTACAGTTCAAACGAGGATTACCAGACATAGAAGATTTGGAAGACTGCGGTAACCCTAAACTAGTTGTCATCGACGACATGATGAATCATACGGACCAAAAAGTGGTAGATTTGTTTACAAGAGGGTGCCATCATTGCAATATCAGCGTGTTCTACATAACTCAAAACATTTTCCACCAAGGAAGAGGGCAACGAGACATATCATTGAATGCGCAGTACATCGTATGTTTTAAGAACCCACGTGACAAGATGCAGATTCGCCATCTAGCACAACAAATATGCCCTGAGAACACTCGATTTCTTCAGGAAGCATTCGCTGATGCCACCTCGGAATCTCACGGGTATCTACTGATAGATTTAAAGCAGGAAACCCCTGACGAATATCGTTTCAGAACGAAAATATTTCCTTCTGATGAAATAAACTATGTTTATGTCCCTCGAAAATAACGATTTGAATACTTTTATCCTGTGGTTTTCTGGCTTCCAGCATCTTAGATTTAACGCGGTGAACGGGTCAGTCTGTTCCGAGCCATCGCAGAGTGAACATGTCCAGTGTCGGCGGGATTTTCGGTTTCGGCGACCGCGCTCCAATGCCTATATCTACCGGTAGTTCAATTGCGATCGCTCAGTCTGTGCCGAAACCTCGTACAGTGAACATCATCAGGAAGGAAAATCCAACGTCCAAGAAGAAAAACCCGACGTGCAAGAAGGAAAACAAAACGAACAAGAAGAAAAAAACCAACAAAGAAAAAGAAGACGGATGTTAAGAAAGCAACAAAAAAGAAGACTCTGAAACACCCGGCTGATATTTTTTCATAATGGCCTACGTGCACAATATGTCATCTGAATGTTCCAAAACTGAATTGGACTTGTTTTCTCTACCGCCTACACAAACGAGCATCGACCGGGGTGAGTGGGTCCAATACAAGCATTTATCATCTCTCACTGACGAATCACCCATCGAATTCGTCGTACCCGGTCACGGTGACGAGTATTTGGACTTGTCGCAAACATTACTTTGCGTAAAAGCGAGAATATTGCAAGATGACAATGAGCTGCTTGACGCTAACTGCGATAAAGTCGGCCCCGTAAACTATTTCCTGCATTCCATGTTTAGTCAGGTGGAAGTGTACTTTAACCAGAAACTTGTATCGGCAAATGGAAACACGTATGCGTACCGCGCCTTCATCGAAACACTTTTAAACTACGACGATGGTGCGAAAAGTACACACCTTAACATGGCACTCTGGGAAGACGATACCGCCGGTCAAATGGATAAAACAGAAGATGAAAACCAAGGGTTGAAGGAAAGGCGTAGATACTTTGCCAACAGCCGCCCCGTTGACATGATGGGTTACATACACGAAGACGTTTTCCACCAAAGAAAGTATCTAGTGAACGGTGTGGAACTAAAAATTAAATTTGTAAGGTCCCGTGACAGTTTCAGTCTCATGTCAAAGTCACAGTTCAAGATCAACATCATGGAAGCCAGTCTGATGGTGCGAAGAGTAAAGATTAACCCGACGATCTTGATCGAACACTCAAAAATGTTGGAATCATGTACGGCAAAGTATCCAATCACACGGGTAGAAGTGAAGGCGTTCACCATTCCCAGTGACGTCCTGGGAAAAACCATCGACAATGTCTACTTGGGCCAGTTGCCGAAACGTGTGGTTGTGGGGTTGGTCGGAAATAGCGCGTACAATGGAAGCTTTGAACGCAATCCGTTCAACTTTAGCCATTACAACATAAACTTTCTGGCTTTGTATGTTAACGGACAGCAAGTACCGGCCAAGGCGTTACAACCCGACTACACGAATCAGCAGTTGTACACATGTTGCTACAACACGTTGTTTTCAGGTAGCGGGATCCACAACCGAAACCAAGGAAACGGGATTTCTAGAGACATGTACCCTAACGGCTACTGTCTATATGTTTTTGATTTGACACCCGATTTAGCGACAGGATCACACTGGAATTTGGTCCAGAGAGGCAGTCTACGTGTAGAAATCAAGTTTGCCACCTCCCTCACGGAAGCAGTCAACTGTATCGTACTCGGTGAATTTTGCAACGTCATAGAGGTGGATAGGTACCGCAACGTCACGGTAGATTACAACTAGACAGTGTTAAATATACAAAGAACTTTTGTTTCGAGAAAAATGATATTTTGTTCGATAGATTCCATAGTAGAGAAATTGTTTATTTTAATAGTGTTCAGCACATGTATGATATTTGTATACCTGATGTGTACTAAATGTACTTGTAACATGTTGTAATCGCCAATTGGTTAAGAGTGGTGGGGATTTCCAGGGTGAGGGGGTTTCCAGAGTGGGGAGTTTCCGAGGGTGAAGGAACCAAACTTTCATTCGATGTACACCATTGCTGTGGGTCGGTCATGGAGTTGTTTGTCGACTTTCAAGGTTTCAAAGACTCTAGTAATAATTTTATAATTAAAGAGTTTGCTATCGCTTCGGTCGATGGTACAGTTATACAACACTGGACTGTAAGATCGCCCCACTCTTACGCTACTCTGGATTCGAAAATCAAGAAACAGTGTGCGTGGATTACCAAAAATTATCACGGCATCGGTTGGCAAGACGGAGATATCACCATTCAAGCTCTCAACCGACATTTGAAGCCTCTCTTTAGAAATTCCATAGTGTACATGAAAGGTTTGGAAAAAGTGAAATACCTTAGAGAAAGTTTTACTGACAGTCTGGTGTTGGACTTGGAAAATTATCCTTCCTTGAAAACCCTCGAAACTTCACCAGTGTTCTGTTTGTTTCATGGAAAGTCTAAAATGATGTGTGCCCTGAACAACGTGTTGAAACTTGTTCAATATCATAACCAGTAAAAAGGCGGCGGAGTAACACCATATTACCATTCGACCAGTGAAAGTGATACCGTCAACATCATGGCAGAGCTGAAAGGACGTCTCAACAATTGTAACGCTCCACTATTTACCCGGCTTCAAGATCTTCGTCAGAATGTCCCGTACAAGATTCAGCGTTTTTCAAAGACTCAAACACGTTACGGCAAAGCTGTGTGCGCCATACTCCAATCACCTGGGGATGACACTCTCTTGAACGTATACCTTCCACGGCGATTCCTCGCCGTCCTCACAGATGACGTCTTGAAGAGCTACACTACAGAGCTGTCTCTACTGTACCGAGGTGACGGCACTGGAATAGAATTTATTTAATTTTGTAAATAGATCTAAATAATTTGTAAATAGTTTTAACTGTGTGTAAATAAAGTGTTTGTGTTATACATTCAATGTCTTATTATTTCACAAGTGTTTTACAAATAAGTATACATTAGCTTGTCTAATCATGGAGGTATGTGCAAAAGAGAGTATTACACAGTAAATTTTATTTGCTAAATATGGTTGGGTGGTCGTGTTGAAAAGAGTAAGCTTGTCTATTCATGAAAGTACAGTTGTGTCTCACAAGGTTAATAAAGCACAACTACAAAATAATTTATATTTCAATCTAAAACTTAATTCCAAAATTATTTTCTAAAAATATTTTACAACATTATTTCCTAATATTATTTTAAAATATATTTTCCAAAACCATTTTCTAAAATTATTTACATGTTGGCACTCCTGAATCATGACGTCACAAGCAACTTGAGCGCTCCTGGGAGAGAAAGGAGGAACTAGCGCAAAAAGTGACGTAAACGAACGGCCTGCACTCTAGGAGAAAACGATCGAACTAAAAATGATGACGTTATGCGCCGACAGCGCTTGTAGGAGAGAATGGACGAACTAACATGAAAGCATGATGAAACGCAAGAAGACGCCCTCCCTGCACCCTAGGAGCGATCGAGCAAACTAACTCTCTAATAAACTACAAAAACAGTACTACGCTAAAGCATAGAATTAACAAACTAGCATCATATTAGGTTTATACATGAAAAGCAAGAACCCTTTTCAAAGTTACTTTGACATATTAGACTTTAAAATCCGTTCCTACACAGATGCTGGCGTGGACCAGTGGTTAAGACGCTTGCCTACCAACTAGGAGACACGGGTTCGAAACCCAGTCAGAGAAATAAATTTTATTCAGAGTCAGTCGCGGGGGCGAGGGCGGGGGGTGTGAGTGTCGGGCGGGGTAGCATGATGGCAGGGGGAGGGGAGGGGTAATACTAGGACCGGGCGGGTGGAGAATCCCAGAGGTCAAAGTCCAAAAGTGCGCCCCGCGGGTGGCGAGGGCGGGAGGGTCGGGCGGGGTAGCATGAGGGTAGGGGGAGGGGAGGGGGAATGCTAGGACCGGGCGGGGTAGGCCGGGTGGCGAACCCCAAGGGCAAAGGTCAGAAAACGCACTCTGGGGGGGTCCATAGTAGTTATGGATTAAATTTAAATTGTTGTTTTTTAAAATTAAACTAGATTACAATTTATTGCATTTTATTTAATCAATAAACTGTTCGAACAGTTAGTAACAAATTTTACTCCAAACAGCAATACCAGAAAAATATTCTATCGAGCTATTAAATCAGAGGTTTTCTCGTCCTACATAGAAAACAATTCAAGGGTTTTATTACTGCAGTAATTATTTTAACGGCATTACTCGTATTTGAGTTTTTAGAATTTTAATTTAAAAAATCAATGAGTACTTTATCAATAGGGAAATTACTAATTAAAATCAGTTAGTAAAAAATTGATCAAATAAAATAAAACATTCCCAGGGCATACGTGAATGAAATCTCCCAAATACTATTGCATTAATTGATATAAAGTAAAGAATTAATTGAAAGGTTAAACCCCATTTATACATTGTATACTATGTGTATACAAAATCTATCTATTATTTAGCTACTTTACTTACATACTTATTACTTATTATTTTACATACTTTGCTGTATGATTAAAACTTTATATTTTTAGGGTTTTATAACCGTAGTAAAACATTCATGACTGGAAAAATATTTTTCCAAAAAGCTAATAACATTCTTGATTTAGAAAATTTTCAAGTAAATAAAAATGAAGACAGGTGTATTTTTTATCAAATAAATGAGGATGTAAAACAAATGTTGAGAAATAAATGTAAAGCCACTCAATGTGTCTCAAGTTCTTTAGTAATATTTAATGTGGAAGTTATAACGAAAACAACGCCTCACTTATACTTGAATCTCAAAACAAAACTCTATTTATATCCAAGAGTAAAAAACCGCTGTATTTAGTTATCAGGCCACAAATAAAAAAAATAAACCAAAAACTTCTTCATAAATAGACGGAAATGTAGGAAGAGGTTTGTTTGCAACTTATTAAAACAGACATTCATTACAATAAACAATTAATTTTGTCAATTAAACCTTTTTAATTTTTCTAAACATGTTATTCAAGTCTTTTTACAACTCTTTCTACATTCAATAACATTCTAACTTATGATTTAATGGAATAGATGTTTTAGAAACATTTGATTATCAAATGTAGCTATTTAAATCTTATATGAAATGACAGTGATAATATTATAATAACGTTTCTTGTACATTCCATTGTTTAATTAATTTACAACGCAAATAAAAAAAGTAAATCCCAAATCGTCTTACATGAAATATTGTTCCACATTAGTTTAAATCTCTTTACTGTATCCACAAGAAATTACGAATAAGCTAACAGCTGCTGGGGACAAATGGGCCAATTTAAACGTGGCGACAGCACCTGCAAAGTGGATCTGATGTTCAGCTCTCCTCCAGAGGCAATCAAGTGGGGCTTAAACATAATGGCTTAACCTTACTGTAACTGTTGACTGTATCCAGCAGCAATGGTGAGATAAGCCAACAGCTGCAGGGGACAAATGGGCCAATTTAAACGTGGCGATATCACCTGCACAGCGGCTCTAATGTTCAACTCTCCTCCAGAGGCAATCAAGTAAGGCTTAAACATAATGGCTTAACCTTACTGTAACTGTTGACTGTATCCAGCAGCAATGGTGAGATAAGCCAACAGCTGCAGGGGACAAATGGGCCAATTTAAACGTGGCGATATCACCTGCACAGCGGCTCTAATGTTCAACTCTCCTCCAGAGGCAATCAAGTAAGGCTTAAACATAATGGCTTAACCTTACTGTAACTGTTGACTGTATCCAGCAGCAATGGCGAGATAAGCCTACAGCTGCATAAGACAAATGGGCCAATTTAAACGTGGCGATAGCAGCTGCACAGCGGCTCTAATGTTCAGCTCTCAAGGTTCAATAAAGCGGAGCTTAAACATTATGACTTAATCTTATAGTGTTTCTTTAGTTTCTTTTATCATTTTTATATAATATTCCAACCCAGTTAGCATCTAATATTGTAAATAACCACCATTTTTAATTGGATAGTGAAATTTAGGTAAGGTAATTAATTTTGCATCTAAATAGGAAAACATTTTGCAAGATGTAAACACTGTACCGTAAGCAGTTTATTATATATGCATTATTTAAACCCATGCAGACAGATGGACAGGAAACTAAACAAAAGTGACTAATATTCCAATGGTGGAATATGTTAGTTTTGTTCTACGCATAAAAGTCATTCCCTGTCATCAAGAGAGTTACGGGACACCCTACATAGTTCCATATTAAATAGTTAAATAAAATTAATTGTTCCCTATAACTTGAAGTTCGTGCTTGTCCTAGTTTTCAAAAATTTTCAACCAGCTCCTAATTTTTAATTACGTCAAATAAGTCCTACTTGTCATGAACTATATAATATACATTAATTTCAATTTTGATCGCACATGGTTGGAACATTGCTAAGGTCACATGGGATATGCTTATTTTTAAGCAGGTGCTAGGAGTAAGGTCTATTTTTGTAACACAATGCAAAAACTTATGGACTAGGGCAAAAAAATATAAAAACCAATTTTTGTGAAAACGTGATCATGTCATAACAAAAATACAAAACACGCTCAAAAAGGATTTACCTATGGCAATGGCCTTTGTTTTAATATATGTACCTAATAACCATGTATTATAGTTTTATAAATTTTTTGCTTCATAAAATAACGTATAAGAATGAATTTATATTAATATTTGGTGGTTGAAAATAATAACCGTAAATTAATTTTTTAAATGTTCATTACAAAAATTATTTTATCAAAGCGTTATTATCAAAATAGTTCTACTAGATTAATTGAACGTAGATTAAACACAGATAATTTAAAGAAATATATGTTCATTTTGTGTAAAGTATTGAATATAAATTTTGCTTAAAAGTCATGTAGACTTGGCTATTGCTCGCCCCATCTTGGAGTATGCATCTGTAATTTGGTCTCCATACCAGCTCGGCCACATTGACCGGGTAAATAAGGTGCAAGTTCACTTCGTGAGAGTATTAGGGGTCCGATTGGGATATGACTACCTTGATGTACCAGTAGTCGAACTGGAACAGCATTTCAACTTGCAACCTCTTCAACTCAGACGCCAAATAAATTATATGATTTTTCTCTACAAGATTGTAAATGGCTCACTTGACTACTCTACTCTTCTCAGTCAGATTGACTTGGTCATCCCGAGAGGTACAAGATCCATGACCATCTTTGGGCGCATATTCCAGCCAACTGCCTACGCTTACAACAATGGTCTGGTGAGGCTGCAACGATTGGGAGGTGTAGTTGTCTCTGGCACTGACTTTTTCTACATGCCGTTGCCAACCTTCAGGAGAGAAGTCATCAGGATGCTGCATGCCAATGAATAGCTTTCAGCGCTGATTAATGACTGGTTTGTGATTAACTCAAACAACTTTTGTGATTGCCTAGATATAATTATTTTTTTGCTTGTATGTAATCAAATTCATTTTCATGTGCCATGTAGATACCACAATGTCACTTATTTATTTCTGTATTTTTGTTGTCTTTTATTGGTATGTCGCATTGTATTGTAATGGTTGTTCCTTTTTGCAAATAACATTGTTCTTTGGTCGCATCCATTCAAATTTGTTACATGCTATTGATGTTTCATGCTGTGATTATTTATTGTTGTTATTTTTGCAAATTCTATATACATTCATTGTTGTTGTTAATGTTACCATTGTTGATTTGTTAATTTTTAATTATACGTTAATGCAATAAGTTCTCACGCTTGATTGTTATTTATTGTTGATTTTTTTATGTTGCTACTAGTATGGAAATAATTAGTGCGCCACTGTTAATTTTTAGTACTGCACTTAATTGTCTTTTGCTTGCTTCTTGTTTGTTATCAATCTCAAATTGGTGTTGTACCGTTAGAAGAAATAAATAAATAAATAAATGTAGAATGTATAAAATAAAAATAAATAATCATAACTAATAACAAAATAATAATGACATATAAATAAGAAAATAATGTAAAATCCAATAAATATCCATTACACTATTAAACTGCGAATAAAAAAATGCAGTATACATAATGGGCAAAATTATTGCTAGCTTTATTCATACCACTAAATCCCAATTGTAAAATGTAATTTTCTCATGCTCAGTAGGTGCAGAACTTGCAAATTGGTAACATTAGTTTCAGCAGCATGCTTGTGCTAATCTACTAATCTCTCAAATTGTTCAGGTTTATATTTATGGGTGTTCCCGCTAAGTTTAATTATGTTTATATCTCACTAGTTTAACTTCTCTCTTTTTTAACTTTAATAATAATTTGAGGGTTATACATTTGTGTCCTTATAGTTCTTGTATTATCCGTATGATTACTAAAAGCAATAAAAATCTAAACATTCTTTGAACAATAAGTCAAAAAAATTTAATAAATAATACTAATTTTATTTTTTGTCTTACTTTTTCCAACTGCTGACTCAAATCTAGACCTCAAAAATATTCCTCCAACATTTATTTTTAAATATACTTCAAAACAAAAGTTGATAAAATATATAAAAAGTAAAAGGAAGATCACATTATTTCTTTAAATAAAAATAACACACCATTTACATCAATTAAAATACCATATACAGTGTTCTTTATTGAAACAATACATTACGGAAATACTGTGTTTCTCAAATTTCAATATTAAGTTCTTATGTCACGTGTGTAGTAAAACTTTACTACATTATTACTTTTCACAGTTTCAATCTTGAAAGATAAGACATAAAAACCGTGAAAAACATATGCTCTTTTATCAAGTTTTTTTTTTTTTTTTTTTTTTTAGTGAAAAACACTAATATTAATATTAGTGGTTAATTCACTAATATCAATTAAAAACCACTTTAAAAAGCAAAACTTCTGTGCCAAGGGCATTTCGACGAAGTAGCCAAAGTATAAACAAACAATTGTTATTGGACAAACTCAGACGAGAATCACAGATGTCATCCTGTAATCCCACAAGGCTCTTTTAGGGGCCTACATTATTCATCAAGCCGTTCCTTTAACCTCTCACTAGACTCAAGAATCTCTATTACTGATATTGTTTGTCCGGAGCCAATATTTTGTATTCAAATGTTTCATGATTTGTTATTTTAGTGCATAATGCATTTTATTATATTTTTATTAAACTAATTTAATTTTATACCTTACGTTACAAAACATGATGTATAAATCTGACACAAATATAAGCTTGTTCTTTTTTTTAAACACGTTTTAAAATTAAAACATAAATATATGTTTTTTAATGTAAAGTCTACTTCCATTTGGGAAATGGAATGAAAATGAAATGAAAATACTTCTTTATTGAGGCGAACATTAGGACCACATGGTCCTCTGTTACAGTTAACCTCTAAAACAAAATAAATGTTAACTCAATATAAAATGTGGTTTAACAAAAAAAATTAAGGAGAAAAACTTTTTATGACACAATTTTGCAATCTTTTAAATAATTCAGATACAAATAAAAATAAGGGGGAAAACAATTTAACAACACATTTATTTCACAATCATACCCCGCTGCACCCACGCCTAGTGCACGCCATCCCGCCAAGGTGGATATAATCCCTCCATGGTCATCCGGTGGAGGTAATACTCTTTCAGCGTCACCGTCAGCCGAGATCGGGATTCTATGGATCTCATTGTGTAAGATAAGGAGTTCCAGAGGCGACAAGCTGTGACTATGAAAGATTTGTTGAAGGCAGTTGTTTTTTAGTGTAAAATTCTAAGAGTAGATGAACCAGAGCGGGTATTTCTTGCACCTCTTTCATTAAACAAATTAAAAATTTGTCACGAGATAATTTGGGATTCAAAGTTTGATTGCAGAACGAGTGATGGTGACTATTCGCAACTGTCTGATTTCTGATAATTTTAACAGATATGAGTGAATGTAGAAAGGAGTGAAGTGGTCATCTCGTTGAAGACTATACAAAAATCGAATGCAATAATTTTGAGTTCGTTGTAATTTTGAGGCCAGCGCTACAGTCATGTCATTGACTACAGTGTTGCAGTAATTAAAGTGTAGGAAAACAAGTGATTTGATAAGAATAAATTTTATGTGAAAAGGCAAAAGATGTTGCATCTTTTCCAGAGTGTGAACAGCAGCAAATACCCTTTTACATGTATTCACTACTGCTTCAGTCCAGTCAAGGGTATTAGTAATGGTCAAACCAAGACTTTTAGCATTTTCGTAGTATGGAAAACTTGTTCCATTGGCAACAAAGTTGGGTACACTGTTTATGTCAACTTTGCTTAGGAGTCGTGAGTGTCCTAGTACCATTGTTTTTTTTCCTGGGTTTAGTCTAAGTCCGTTCTTTGGTGCCCACTGAAAAATTCTGTTAATATCGTCGTTCATGATAATTACCGCTTAATTCAACCTGCTGATTTTAAAATGAGCATAAATTTGTATATCATCAGCATAATAATGAAACTTGGCAAACAAAAGTAATGTCATTTGTGTAAATTGTAAAAAGAAGACGACCAAGTATTGAACCCTGTGTAACACCACAGGGGACACGTCCCCAGTCAGAAGTTAGGTTGTCATGACACACACAATGCTTTCTGTCTTGAAGATATGATCTCATCCATGACATTGAAACATTTGAAAATCCTATAAGTTTCAGCTTAGCGAGAAGGATATCATGATTCACAATATCGAAAGCCTTGCTAAGTCAACTAATGTCAGTAGTGTACATTGACTACGATCCATAGCCAATCGTAAGTCATCAGTGATTTTCAATAAGGCTGTTTCTGTACTGTGAAACTTTCGAAAGCCTGACTGGAAAGTACAAATGTACATTTTGATCAATGCTTACATTTAAGATTTTTTGACTCCTTTTAAAGCGTCCACCTTTGGAGCTTCAAGGTCAATAGTTGCGTATTTCTTCTACCCAGTAGGCCTATTTGTCTTTAAACAGTCATAATTTACTTCTTAGTCTTTGAATGCCTATCCAAGTATAAAAATAAATTGTTGAAGCATATGGTATAGTTTACAACTAAAACAAACCCAATAGCACCGATGGTTCAAGAATATTTGCCAGTAGTAGTGGGGTTTGGTTACTTTCAAAACGGAAGTCGTGCCAATTGCCAGCCGCTGCCGGCCAGCTGCCATCGGCCAGCTGCCAAATCAGTCGCTGCCGCCATATGCCATGCCATATAGCTTCAGGTGGGGAGAGGCTAAATTAAATGAAGGGGTGGAGAAGGGGTGAGGAGATGGTGTTAATTTTTGAAGTAGGAGTTAGTGTATAAAGGAGAGGGGATAATTGCTTCAAGGTCATATGGAGGGGGTTTTAAAAAAGACTGAACTCTAAGAGTTCAGTTTATCGGTGATCATCATACAGGTCAGTCGAAACCGACAAGGGATTGAAGAATAGCTTCTACATCATTTATTGTTGTAGAAGATACATCTGGAACTTGTACAGGGTTCTGAGGAGTTGTTGAAGTTGAATTTCTAGAAGGATTTTCCCTTGGATGGGTTGTTGATGATATTTCATGAACTTGAACATTTTCTTGGTTGGTTTCCATTATTATTGTAGTGTGAATTAGAGTGGAGATGTTGTTAGCTGAAGAGCATAGAAGATAATGAAGTAGGAATTATTGTCGGGGCCCTTATATAGGGAATGGTGGGGGTAAAATAAAAAAACTTGTTGAACACAGTCGATAGGTGTAACAAGTTCTAAGTTATTTAAGTGTAACATAGAACGTAAAATGTCGTAAATAACACTATCATCAACATTAACCTGAGAAGTTGTTGAACAGTATAATGGGTTAAAACTGTACTTCTTTCTAACTTTATTTAAATTAGTTTTACACTTTGAAATTGAAGGTTTAGAAGTACTTCGTAATATGTGTTGTGTTCGCAAAAGCTTTAATTTTAAACATTGTGCAGTCATTATAATCGATGTGTTAAGTTCAGAAGTTAAAAGAAGACTGAGATATAAAATGAAGTGTAAAAGAAATTGAAACAGAAAGCCAGAGTAGTAATTTTATAGGTTAGAATTTACAAAGGCTATTTCATGGATAATTCTA
Source organism: Neoaliturus tenellus (assembly GCA_030545055.2). Classification (NCBI taxonomy): domain Eukaryota; kingdom Metazoa; phylum Arthropoda; class Insecta; order Hemiptera; family Cicadellidae; genus Neoaliturus; species Neoaliturus tenellus. The sequence continues at coordinate 48,706,442 of CM061534.1, read as the reverse complement.
ACCTCAAACCTAGTAAGTGAAGTAGTCATAACATAAAACTAACGAGAGATGATGACCGAGCGGATGCGAGGCAATGAATGTTTGTAGCGAAATAAACTACCCACCTTTATAGAGGCAATAACTCCAGCCAGATGGCGGCAGATGGCAAGCAAATGACTGGTTGACCGACTTTCACTCACTTGAGTAGTAAGAGAAGTAGGGTTCTGTGTCTATCCCTACTCCTTGGGGTCAATGACCGACCGGAAAGGTCAATGACCTCCCCCCCCCCCCGAAAAAATGGAGCCCCCCCCCCCCCGAAAAAATGGAGCCCCCCCCCCCTTCCCCTACTATTTCCCCCACTCCTTCCCCCACTCTTCCAGGTCAATGGCCGGTCACCACCGGTTGTTGACTTTATGTGGTGAAACCAGACTAAATATGGCAGCTGCCATGGATAATTCTAACCTCAAACCTGCTGCGCATGCAACGAGTTCTCCGGATCGGAATAGTGACTATGCTATTGCGCATGCGCCTAGTCCTGTATTACTCACTTTAGCGCTACTGCACATGGATAATTCTAACCTCAAACCTTGGTTTTGCGTTGCTGTGCATATGCTGCTCCCCACTCCTTCGCCTTCCTTTTACACTGCTGCGAATTGGACTGGATTGAACACTGTACTGGAGTGAAACAACTTCCCCCACTCCTTGAAAACCCGAGGAGCGATAGGAGCTATATCTTTGCTTCAGTCGCCAACAAACTTTCATAGCGAAAGGTTGTTGGCAACTCAGCAAGAGGTTTCAAATATATAGTAGGCCTATATATATTTGAACTTCTTCTACTATGTTGCGTTTTTTAATGCAATGTGGTATGTGTGTGTGTGTGTGTGTTTAGTTTTAAGGTGTATTTAATTTAAGAAATAATTTGCGCATTGCGATGTTAGTTATAAGTTGGGTTTAGCATTAAGGTGTATTAATTTTTAAGAATAATGATGGTATTTGGTTGTGTTGAATTATTTGGTTTTTAATAATGATGTGTTGGTACTAATAATTTATGTTTGTTTTGTGCATTTGTTTTGCCTTACAGCTAGATGTTAGGGGGTAGATTAACTGTAAATTCAGAAGTTCAGTTGAACTTCATTTAAAATGGGTGGGACATCCGCAAGTCGGACTTTTTTTTGCATTTTGTTTAGGAATATGATGGGTGGGATTAGTTTGGGTGGGGTTAGAGTTGCGTTTCTGCATTAACTGTTCCAGTTTCCCTGAAATTAATGGTTACGCTTTGATGCGGACGGGAAGTTACGCTTTGATGCGGACGGCCCAGGGACCTCCCTTGCAGAACGTAACTAGTGGGTTGGGAGTGGGAACCGTTAGGCAAACAGGGTGGTGGGAACAGTATTACTGTTTCCATCACCTTGGATCATTATAAATCTTGAATGACCTTGACCCACTTTCGGAAAGGTCAATGACCCCCCCCCCCCGAAAAAATGGAACCCCCCCCCCCCCGAAAAAATGGAGCCCCCCCCCCCCCTTCCCCCACTCCTTCCCCCACCTCCCGGGCCAATGACCGGTCATGACCGGCTGCTAACCCCTCTCATTTGCATACCGTTATAAAAGCCGAGCCAGCCGCGGCCAGTGTTTCATTCTGATTCCAGACGTTACGCTGCGAACTTGGAGTTATAACCATGTCTTCTGTACCGACTACTACTTCTACTTCGACTTCTATTTCTACTACAGCTGTTCCTGCACCTAAGAAAACTCTTCGCCTCAAAAACCTTCCTGATTGCTACAAGAACCGACTTGCATCTGAACCTTCAACTTCTAGAGCTATTCTTCCGCCAACTAATATTTCTAGACTTCGTAGTATTTTTTCACCGCCTTCGCCTTCGCCTTCAAAGGACTCTGTACCACCATCAACTACTATGCCGCCACCACCATCAACTACTATGCCGCCACCGCAGAAGCCAGTTCATCACTATCCTAATACCCCTTCCGTTGAAACCATTGTTCATCGTCTTAGCACACCTATTATCCCACTATCACCATTGCCTCCTACCCCACCACTTAGTACACCTAAAGATCATACCTATCATAAAACTGATTCCTCTCAATCTGCTACTAAACCATCTCCTAAATCAGCTCCTAAACCAGCTCCTAAACCTACTCCTAAACCTACTCCTAAACCCGCTCCTTCAGAGCAATTTCAATTATTACAAGAAGAGCGTCGTAGGGCATTTAGCCGTCCCACTACTTGCCCTGAAATGCTTACTAGGGGAATTAAGAAAGGATCACCTTGTGGGAGGAAATGTGTAAAAAACGAAAGTTTTTGCCGTGTACATGTCGTAAAACACATTTCTGAACCACAAGTGACAGAAACCCCCACTGTTGAATACCAATCCAAAATTATTGGTGTGAAAGGAAATAGGCTTAAGAGAGGTTGTGTTTATTTTTTTGAACGTGTTATTGACAACGAACACATTTTGGCAACTTGTAACGGCTTAAGATATAATATTAAAGTGATTGAATCCTTGCGCAAAGAGAAATCAGTTTATGAGTTAGACTCTAAAGACTATCTCCTCAGACACAACCTGGATGGTATTACAAGGTGGGGGCGTAGCAAGTAAATTCACATAGCTTTTTCCAAATTATTGCTTAAAAAATACTGGGGGAGAAACACAACGCGTTATAGCGTTGTGTTTCTCCCCCATTATTTTTTAACACTCTAAGTCTCGTGACCTACTTTCATGTGAGTAGTGAGTAAAGGATGGTTCTGTGTCTGTGTGCATTCCTTCGGGTCAATGACCGGACCTGAAAGGTCAATGCCCCCCCCCCCCGAAAAATGGAGCCCCCCCCCCCCGAAAAAATGGAACCCCCCCCCCCCACCCCCCCTTTCCCCCACCACTCCTTCCCCCACCATTCTTTCCCCTACCACTCCTCTGGGTGAATGGCCGGTCATGACCGGTTGTCTACCTACATCTAACCGTTATACTAGCTACTCCAGAGTCTTCATTCCAATCCGTGAGACCACTGCTGCAACATGCCTACTCTATTAGAATTATGTTTGCGACAGATAGTTTCAAATATAGTGTTGGCGGAACTTGCATTTGAAGATGGAAACCTTCCACTAACACTACGTCAAGAAGTGTATTCTTTTTATAGGGAAAATTTTGGACTTTTTCATTATCTTCAGTATAAATTTATGGATGGAACAAATATGTGTCCAGAATGTGGTTCGGCTGCAATAGGAAATGGATTATTGGATTTTACAATAGATGGTGGAATTTATGAATACAAATGTTACTTGTCATATAAGTTTATCATCCCAGAAGAAGAAAAATGTGATATTTGTGCAATTAATTTGTACAAGTTTACACAAGCCGATCCTGCTGAAATCCATTTGGAAAACAACATTGAAGTCCCTTATTTTTTTATGCCTTAAGCTCCATAGCAGTCCACCAAACCCAGCCAAACGGCCCTTTTCAGGGCCACCTAAGACTTAAATTTAGGGATGTAAGCTATTTAGCTTACATGCGACTTAGCAGAAATAAGTTCTGGTACATGGCTAGTTTGATCCGTGTAGTAGTAAGCAAAGGAGGGTTCTGTGTCCATCCCCACTCCTTAGGGTCAATGACCGGACCTGAAAGGTCAATGACCCCCCCCCCCCCCCGAAAAAATGGAGCCCCCCCCCTCCCCCACTCCTTCCCCCACTCCTTCCCCCACCTCCCGGGCCAATGACCGGTCATGGCCGGCTGCTAACCCCTCTCATTTGCATACCGTTATAAAAGACGCGCCGGCTATGGCTAGTGTTTCATTCTGGTTTCTTCCACCACTCTCGTTGCTTCGCCGCTCTTGTTGCTTTGTTCCTGCCAGTTTTAATATCTTTATTTTTAAAATGCTTCCTTACTTTAATGAAAATTTTAATCCTTCAGAAAATGCAGATGTTTTTCAACCACCTGAAGATGGTTTCCAACATCATGAAGAAAATGCTTTCCAAGAACATGAAGAAGATGTGATAGAAGACATGGATAATAGCAGTGAAGATGAAAGTGAAGATGACAGTGAAGATGAAATTGAAATTAATGAACAATTCAAAGTATATTTTATAGAAACACAATTCCCTTTTGATGTAGTTGAAAGATTTATTTTTGAAGCACATAGATGGCTAAATTTAGGATTCAACATTATAATTGGTTCACCTATTGTCTACAAAAACAGTAACTTCTTCCTTGTAACTCCAAATGATCGAGAACAAATTCTTACTTGGCAGGACGATGTGATGAGATCATACGAACTGAACATTGGTGTTGGGTACTTTGTTGCAAGAGTGGCTTAATAACCACATTACCTTTCCCCCACCTCCACCCTATCCCTTCCCAATCCTTATTCCTTCCCCCTCCCCATATTTAAAATTTATAAAAGTGGGGCTATGAACCTTCAGGTTTCTAGTCTGTACTCGCACTTTGTGCCGTGAAGTACATCTCTTGTATTTTTTTCTCCACCTTTTAAAATATTATTTATTTGAAAAAATGCCTCCTAATGTGAATTACCATTTTAATTCTTCCGAAATTTCCGATGTTTTTGTACAACCTGAAGACATTTTAAATAATGATAGTGAGAGTGAGAGTGAAGAAGATGATGATTATAGTGTTGAACTTAGTGAAGAACGTAAAGTTATAGCAATTGATCCACAATTTCCATTTGATACAATAGAAAACTTTTTGGTTGAAGCTAATAAATGGTTAAATTTAGGATGTTATATACGAATTGACTCTTTTATATTGTATGGTGATAGTCATTCTTTCCTTGTCACACCAAATGACAGAGACCGCATGTTGCAGTGGGCACAATCTATGATGGAGTGCTATGAACAAGGTGTGGACACTGGTGGCTATTTTCTTGCACAAGTAGTGTAATAACAAAATTACTTTTCCCCCCACCCTATACCCTATCCCTTCCCAATCCTTATTCCTTCCCCCTCCCCATTTTTAAAATTGATGAAAAGGCAGGCTATGAACGTCCAAGTTTCTAGTCTGTACCCACACCTTGTAGCATCAAGATGCTTACCAGACTTGATGGTTTTATAGCCAATGATATTAATATATGGAGTTTAATAACAAACTTACGGATAAAAATTGAAGAAAAAATTATGGGAAACAATGAGCTAGGAGTTATTGTTTTTGTTTCATTAGTAGAACATTTTGAAATTTTGTATAGTATAAAAGTAACAATTAACAATATTAATGAACTATTTCCTTGGACAATATTTATTCGCAATAAAATTGAAGAGCAGAAAATTATAGTAGATGTGACAGCAATGAAATATAACCTAGATAGAGAAGAATAGATACTAACCCCCTTCCTATTCCTTTGTTTTGCAAAAATAGTGGGGGTAGGAGTATATATAAGACTAAGTAAGCGATACATAGTTTGTTATTTGAAGTAAAAGAAGTAGTAAAGAAACATGTTGTCTAGAGATACTCCATTTATTAATTATTCTCAAGTTAAAGATGTTTTTGAAAGCACAAATGAAATACAGGAAGAAAACATAGAGGAAACTTATGACGAAACTGATAATGATTCTATGATGGAAGAGGAAGAAATGGTACAGATTGAACAAGAACTATTTGAAGAAATGATAAATGATAGTGATGAAGATATAATTAAGGAAGCTATTGAAATATTTATATTGGATTCATCATTGGAATCACCCATATCACCTTTACTGTCTTCTGAATCTGAATCTGAATTGGACTAAGGTACCCCCACTATTTTGAAGAAGTAGTGGAGGGAAAATATCCCCACCACAAGTTAAAAGTTGGTGGGGGAATGTTTATAAATGTGTTAAATATTTGTGCAGGAGATCAGTCTTAAAGAGACTAGTGACCGAAGATGTTTCGTAAAATACCTTTTGATCCTTCATACTACAATCTGTTTGATATACATCGTTTTCCAGACATTGAGGAGAAATTGTTCAAGAAATTTTGTTCTCTACTGGATAAACCACAAAAACTACCACCTAATACTTTTACCTACAAGCTACCTATCATGGACAAGGACGATGTAAGCAAAATACCATTGGTTCAAGTCAAATTTTTGGAAGAAAAAATTCTTGTTTGTGTCAGGGAAGTATTTCACAATGATTATTCAAAAAAATTGGCTTTCAACTTTATTCAAGAACATGCGGGATCTGAAAGAGAACAGTATCCCGAACCATATTACAAATATCTTTTCGAGAATGGAGCGAGTGTAACTGTAGAAATAACCATTACATTAGTATAACTCTCCCCACCACTGACGTCTCCCCACCATTGGCATCTCCCCACTACTGACTTAAATTTGGTGGGGGAATGTGGATAAATGTGTTGACTATCTGTGTAGAAGCTTACTCTTCGAGAAATTGTTGATCAAAATGTTTCATCATGTACCTTGTGATCCGACTTCTTCCTTCAGGGAAAAACAAAGATTAAAACGACTAGAAAAAGAAAGACAAGACCGAGAAGATATGAAGATGGAATTTAATAGACTACAATTTCAAATACCAGGAATTGAACTTGGAGCACCAAGATTGAAAACTCTCCACTGGGCTGGAAGTTATATCAAATTTTTGAAAGTACAAGTTGAAGCAAGAGATCTAAAATTGAAAACATTAGAAATGGAAAATCGAGAATTGAAGAAATTAATATCACACATGTCTGGTAATACAACTGTTCAAGAAGGTGAAGAAGAAGGAAAAGAAATTTTAGGAATCTAAATTATCAGCACCCCTTTTAGAGAATAGGGAATAGATCACTTTGTGGTAATGTAATAACATGCCGCTTAGTGATCTATTCCCAGTTCTCGCTTAATATCCGATGACCTTGACCTACATAAAAGTGGTGGGGGTAAGAGCATATAAAGAGATAGTTATGGATATAACTTTCAGTACAAGTCTAACACTATGGACAGCTTGTTAGTTTTGTGTTTACAACAAATTATCAATAATGGGTTTCTTTACCGTTATATAATAACATCAAATAAATGTGAAATACCTCAACCAATTCGTGAAATGGTCATGAAATTTAAGAAGGACAATAGTGGATTTGGTATTTATCTTGCTTTTATTTTTGAAGATGGAACAAAAATGTGTCATGATTGTGGAAAAGCATCTGTTTTAGACTTTGAACAATTTGAAGATGATGGAGGTAAATTAGTTCACCTTGTAAAAGGCCAAGTGATGAAATTTCAAACAGTCAAGAAAAAATGTAATATTTGTGCACAAAACTTGTTTGAATTTATTAAGTATAGTGCATTAAAATCATGATATCCCTTCTACATATGAAGAAGGTGGGGAAGAAAAAGAGTGGGGATTATAAAGTGGTGGGAGAACTTGTATAAATGTAGGCTGTTTGAAGAGACTTTTAATATTGTTGCAGCATTTGTTGAAACAACATGCAGTTCGAAATTTGCCATTTTAAAATTAAATATGAAGATTGGAGCTCTGTTGCAGGATTTGTCAAGTCTAAAGAAGAAAATCAAAAGTTGCTAAATGTACATTGCTATATTCACAATGAAGAAAGTCATGACAAAATAATGGCATATTTAAACACACCTAATGTAACATCAGAAAGCTCTGCATTTATAAAATATTTAAAAGAAGAAGATTTGGATGTGACCCTAGAAGTTTGGTATCTAATTTAAATTATTGTGGTGGGGGGAAATGTAGAAGTTATTGGTGGGGGAAATGAGATAAAACCAGCAAAATTGTAGAACAGAATTCACTCTATACAACGATGGAGCATCCTTCCACAACACCTGTATTGGCATCTGTGGATTGGCATCAAAATTATCAACTAAATACTTCAAGTTCAAATTGTTATGAAAATCATCAGCCTAGCACTTCAAATTCAAATTGGTATGAAAATCAGCTGCCTAGTACTTCAAGTTCAATTTGGTATGAAAATCAGCAACCGGCCACTTCAAGTATAAATTGTTATGGAAATCAGCAAACTATTACTTCAACACAAAATTTCTATGAAAATCAACAGCCGACAACATCAACTAATTTTTGTACATCAGTATTTAAAGTATCAAAACCCCATTTGGAGTGTAATAAGTTAATATCAGCTCAATCAGGAAGAATCAGGAAAAACACATACATGAGAGAAAGGTGCAAGAGAGAAAGGATAGAATTTACAAAATTACAGTTAACAGTTCCCTCTATTAAAGTGGGATGTACTAGAATACAAACTTTGCAAGCAACCAATGCATATTTGTTGGAATTGTTAGAAAAAATTGAAAAGTTGGAGAAGAAGAATGAACATTGTAAGAAGTAAACACTCATTCCCCCCAAGAAAAACAAAAAAAAAATAATAAAATAGTAAAATGAAAAAAAAGTAGATGTAGAATAGAGAGCGAGGAATAGATCACTTTGTGGTAATGGACTAACATGCCACTTAGTGCTCTATTCCTCGTTCTCGCGTTATATTGGATGACCTTGACCTACATTAGTAGGGTGGGGGAAATTGAAAATGGTGGGGGAAAGTGTATAAAGGAGAAGCCTACTGTAGAGGAATCACTCTGAAAGTAAACTTGTCAGAAGTATGGACTTGACCACAAGCAAAGGAGAAGATAGAAAACAAAGATTTCGAGAAATGGCTAAAGTAAGAGAGTCAAGAATAAGGTTGAGATTTTACAAACTACAGAGATTGATTCCTGGTGTTAAGTTAGGAGAAATAAGATCAAGAACGGTAGACATGGCGGCTGATTACATCAGTTACTTACAATCGGAATTAATGATAAAGGAAGCAAGAATAGAAGAGCTGGAGCACAAGATAAAACAACATATTGAAACATCGTACAATGAACCTATAAATTGTGTAATAAAAGAAGAAGATGTAAAAGACTTAAATTAAACAAAAAAATGAATTTGGACTTTGGTTATTGATTGGACACTTCTTAGAGAATGGGGAATAGATCACTTTGTAGTAATGAATCATCATGCTGCTTAGTGATCTATTCCCAGTTCTCGCTTAATCAAAAATGACCTTGACATACTTAGCAAAATATCATATAAGCCGGATCAAAAACAGTTATTCCTCATTTACTGGAAATGGCTCCTGTAGACAACACCGATTATCCAAGGAAATCTATGATTGAAATATTGTATAAAATTCAATTAGAGGATTTAAATATGGAAGAAGATGAAAATAATAGCGAAACTTCAGAAGTAGAAACTATAAATGATATGGATGTGGATGTAACAACATCAGAAGAAGAAAATGCCAATGATGTGGAGAATGAAAATTTGGATATGGATGTAGTAATATCAGAGTCTTCGTCATCATTTGAATATGAAGAAATACATATTGAAACTCCAATTCATATAGAGAATATTAATGAAGAATCTGTTAGTAGAAGATTATTATTTTGTCCAAGACGTTTGTTTTCTTCTGAAAGTGAAGAAGAAGAAGATGAAATAGTAGTGGGGGAACTATTATAAAAGAAGGAAAGGGAGAGCTCATTTCATTTATTGGCGAAATTTTGAAGAGTGAACACCACCAAACATGTATCATTGCGATAAATGTTTGGAATCGTTTAATGATGATATTCTGTTAGAAATACATAAGGAACTAATTCACAACAACATAGAAGAACAAGAAGAACAAGAAGAACAAAATGAAATAACAGCAAGACCTACAACAACTTTACCAAATTTACAAGTATCAGCTTTACCCGGAAAGGTAGTAATGCATCATAAGATTCAAAATGAAGATTTAAACTTAGAAGAATTTATTAGAGAAGCAAAACCAATCATCAGTAGAACTTTAAAAGAAGAATTAAAAAGATTGAATTTTCTCAAATTTGGATTACTACTAGAAGCTATGTTTATAAATGTACAAGAAGAATTATCACCAAGAGGATTTATAACTAAAAATCAAACTATCATAGGAAGTTCAGACATTGATTCAATAGTTGAAAAATGTATAGAAGAAATATTAACTAAAATTCAGGAACATGAAGGACGAGGATCAGGGTGGAGTCTTATAAGTATTGAAGGATTAAATATAAGAGTTCATAAACATGGATATGGACTAATGGGATCTAGTTATATTCGTTTACCAAAAATAATTGAAGATACAAGATCATGTGTTAATGTGAAAAATCAAGATAACGAATGTTTTAGATATGCGATGACATGTAAATTTGTACCAAATCATTGTAATGAACCAAACCAGCACTATGAAAATCAAAGATATAGATATAACTTTCAAGGAATTAGTTATCCTGTATCACTAAAAGATATATCAAAATTTGAGAAGAAAAATCCCGGCACATCTATTAATGTTTTTGGATTAGATAGTTCAAATAAAGTTTATCCTTTACGTATTGCTAAAGAAGAACTAGCAGATCATACAGATTTACTACTACTAACACAAGGAGATGTATCTCATTATGTGTATATAAAGAAATTTGACTCTCTTGTTAATAAACAACTTTCAAAAAATCGAAACAAAAAGCTGATCTGCAAAAGATGTTTTAATTTCCAACGAGAAGGAAGACAAGGAATGGAATGGTTACAAGAGCATAAAAGATTATGTAACAATAATTATGAAGCAAAAATTATTTTACCTTCAGAAAGCAGAGCATTTATTACATTTCAAAAAGTTCATCATCAATATCGTATCCCTATAGTTGTATATGCTGATTTTGAATCAACACTAATTCCTATAGAAGATGAAAATTGTGAAGCTAGAAAAAGTGTCAAATATCAAATGCATAAACCAAATAGTTTTTGTTTAATGGTTAAATCAACATTATCAGAAGAACATTTAAACCAATATGGATTAACTTCAGAACCTCTAGTATATCGTGGTGAAAATGTGGAAACAATATTTCTTGACCATTTATATTTAATAGCTGAAAATGTACAAAGATTATATACAAATATTATACCAATGAAACCGATGGAGGAAGAAGAGGAAATTCAACATGAAAATGCAACTCATTGTTTCTTACGTAAAAATGAATTTACCATTGACAATTATAAAGTTAAAGATCATGACCACCTTACAGGTTATTACAGGGGTGCTGCTTGTAATAAATGTAATTTGAGCTATCGTTTACCACTATTTATTCCTGTGGTTCTCCATAACCTCAGTGGGTATGATGCTCATTTTATAATACCTGAATTAGGAAGAGACGATGGTTCGATAGATGTATTGGCTGAAACTTCAGAAAAATTTATAAGTTTTTCTAAAACAGTTGGAAATGTCAAATTAAGATTTTTAGACTCCTACCGATTTATGCCGTCGAGTTTGTCTAAACTTTCTGAAAATTTAAGGAAACAAGATTTTATTGAAACAAAAAAGATTGTAAGTAACAACAAACTGGATCTCGTACTTCGGAAAGGTGTTTTCCCATATGATTATATAGACAGTTTAGAAAAGTTTAATGAAACATCACTTCCGCCAAAAGAAGAATTTAAAAGTAAACTATACGACATGGACATATCTCAAGAGGATTATGATCATGCATGTAAAGTATGGAATGAATTAGGATTTACAACATTGGGAGAATATTCAGATTTTTATGTTAAATTAGATGTAACTTTATTATGTGATATAATGGAAGAATTTAGAAATACATGTTTTGCAGCATATGGATTGGACCCTCTTCATTCATACACTTCACCTGGACTAGCATGGCAAGCCATGTTGAAAGAAACAAATTGTAAATTACAACTTCTTACTGATATAGATATGGTTTTAATGTTAGAATCAGGAGTTCGAGGGGGATTGACACAAAGTGTAACCAGACATGTTAAGGCTAATAATAAGTATCTGCCCGATTATGATGCATCAAAACCAACAACATTTCTAGGTTATTTCGATGCAAATAACTTATACGGATGGGCAATGTCAAATCCCCTTCCATATGATAATTTTAAATGGATAGATCCAGAATCAATTGGAAACATAATGGATATACCAAAGCATGGTGAAACTGGTTACATTTTTGACGTCGATTTTGAATATCCTGAACATCTTCATGATCATCATTACGATTTACCACTTCTTCCAAAGACTGAAATTTCCCCTACTGGAAGATGGCCAAAATTATTAATGACTTTAAACAATAAGTCTAGGTATGTTGGACATTATTGGATGATACAACAGGCTTTAGACTTGGGATTAAAAATTACAAAAATTAATCGAATACTACAATTCTCTCAATCTTGTTGGCTGAAACCGTACATCGACAACAACACAAGAAGAAGAGCTGCTGCTACATCAAGTTTTCAAAAAGATTTTTTCAAACTGATGAACAATGCAATATTTGGCAAAACTTTAGAAAACAAAAGGAAACATAAGAATATCAAATTAGTAACTGATCCAGTAAAATTACAGAAACTAGTGCAACAACCAAACTTTGGTTCATCGGTAATTATAAATGAAAATCTTGTCGTCATTTCTATGAACAAAAAATCAGTTGTATTGGATCGTCCTTTATATCTTGGAATGTCAATATTGGATATTTCTAAAACACACATGTACGAGTTTCATTATAAGAAGATGGTTAATTATTATGGAAGAGATAACATTGGTATTGTATATATGGATACGGATGCACTTATTTACTGGATTAAAACAAATGACATGTATGAGGATTTACGGACCTTTGTATATAAAGATGATTTTGATTTTTCCGATTATCCTAAGGACCATCCAAATTACGACTATGACAAAAACAAAAAAGTATTGGGAAAATTTAAAGATGAAACAAATGGTGTGCCGATGATGGAAATTGTAGCATTAATGTCTAAACTCTATTCATTTCAACTGTACATAAATGAAAGGAATGAATATCAAGTCACAAAAAAAGCTAAAGGAATAAAGACATCTTTCCTAAAGAAGAACGTACAGTTTCAACATTATAAAAGATGTTTGTTTGAAAATGTTGAAACAACTGCAACATTTAACACTATTAGAAGTTATAACCACCAACTTTTTAGTGTCAAACAAACAAAGTGGGCATTAAGCTACAAAGATGACAAGCGACATATTTTAGAAGATAAAATTAATACTCTACCATTTGGCCACTATTCCTTAAACCCTATCGACCAGTAAACCTATTCTTCGTCCTTTACCTTCTTCCTTTTTCCTTTCCGTAAAAAAGAGGGGACATGGCAAGCTCAATGCCATGTTCCCTCTTTTTTACACTAATATTAAATGACCTTGACCTATATTTCAACTATATATAAGAGAATAAACCATTGTATGGATCAGTATTTCTACAAACAGTGTGCAAGCAACACTTTAAGATGGAAAGTGTAAAGGATAAGATTGTAAATGAACTACATAAACCAGCAAGAAGAAGATTTCCAAGAAGAAGTACAATCATTAAAGGAATGAATGATCTTTACCAAGCTGATCTTATTGAAATGATACCACACAGTAAATTAAACAAAGGATTTAAATATATTTTAACAATTATAGACTGTTTTACTAAAATAGCTGATGCTTTACCCTTGAAAGACAAGACTGGTAAAAGTGTTACCAAAGCTATGGAGACAACAATACAAAGAAATAAATTTAAAATTAAACATTTACAAACGGATGATGGAAAAGAATATTTTAATAAAGATTTTGGAGCTTTGATGAAAAAATATAAAATAAATCATTATTCTACAAATTCTGAAGTTAAAGCTTCAATAATTGAAAGATTTAATAGAACATTAAAAGGAGCTATGTATAAACAATTTTCAAAACGAGGATCATATGTGTGGTATGACATATTACCACAACTTATAAAAGAGTATAACAACAAATATCATCGCACCATTGGAATGAAACCTATCCAAGTAAACAGTGCTAATGCTAAAATTGTATTACAACGCATCAAAAATAATACAACACCAAAAATAGAAAAGTTACAACCAAAAAAGTTTAAGGTTAATGATAAAGTTCGTATAAGTAAATACAAAGGTGTATTTAGTAAAAGATATCTGCCAAATTGGACTAATGAAGTATTTACAATTTATAAAGTGCAACCAACTATACCTGAAACTTACATTTTAAAGGATAATAAGGGTGAATTACTTCAAGGTGGATTCTATGGACATGAGTTGTTAAAATCAACAGTTGGTGATGTATATCTTGTTGAAAAGGTTTTACAAAGGAAAAAGGATATGGTTAAAGTTAGGTGGTTAGGATTTGATAAAAGTGAAGACTCTTGGATTCCTTCAAAAGACTTGGTATAGTTATTAAATAGCTCATTATGTGTTTAACCTTTAAACAAGATGGAGATTGTACAACAAAAAGATCGATTTAATATTAATAATATTGATGAATTGACAGTTGACAATAATAAGTTAAATCATGGTAAACATGGTGAATTACTACCAAATACTATAAGATGTTTAATAACTGGTCCTTCAAATTGTGGAAAAACTAATGTTGTCTTTAACCTTATAACTAATCCTAAAGGTTTACGCTTTAACAATATATATATTTTTTCAAAATCATTGCAACAACCAAAATATCAATTATTAGATAAAATACTTGCAAGTGTACCTGAAGTGAATTTCTACAAGTTTAATGCTAGTGAAACAATAATGCAACCAGGTGAAGCAAAACCATTTTCCATTTTTATATTTGACGATGTTTCTTGTGAAAATCATGATACTATAAGAAATTATTTTGCTATGGGAAGACATAATAATATTGATAGCATTTATATTGGTCAAACATACAGTAAAATTCCAAAACAACTTATAAGAGACAATGCAAATATGTTGATCATCTTTAAGCAAGATGAGACAAATTTAAAGCATATATATAATGATCATGTTAATGCGGATATGCCATTTGATAAATTTAAAGAAATGTGTGGTAAAGCATGGAATGAAAAATATGGATTTCTCGTTATTATGAAAGAAGAAGATATTAAAAATGGTAGATATCGTATAGGATTGGATAAATTTGTATTAATACGTTGAACTACCTATGCTACATCTAGTAACACTTTGAACTTCACAGTGTAAACATGGTGAATCAAGAAAAACTATTAAAAGAAATAAAATCACTCAGTGATTCTATTAGGATAAAGAATCGTGCATTAAGGATGGGTTTAAGTGAAAGAGAAGAATTTTTAGAGAATACATTTAAACCTATCACAGAACCTTTAAAACAGATATCAGAAACTATTGGTAAACCTCGTTATGAAGGAGATGTTTTACTACCAGTTTCTAAACAAGAAGTACAAGCATTAAAAAAAGAAGATGATGATGATGATTCATATACAAGTGCTAGTGAACAAGAAGAAACAAAAAATGAAGAAGAATCAATTGTTGAAAAGGAAGACCAGCCAATACCTGAAGCAGAACAATCTATTCCAAATTTAACTCAATTGAGTAGTGATATATTACAACATGGACCTCTTGGACGAAAATATATAATGAAAATGCTACATGACATGAAATCAAATCCAAATTTAAGTAAATCACATGTATATGGAGCAAGAATTGATGGAAATGAATTGAAAATTGGTAACTCTAAGCTTGAAGTAACTCAAGACGATTATATCATTATTGGTGACCATAGATATAAAGGAACCAAAGGATTATATGAATTAATTTTTAAAAATATACCAATAAAATATTCAGCAAAAGATTTAAATACTTTTAAAGAAATTTTACAAAATACTAACGCTCATAAAAGAAACTACTCAAAGGATGGAATGATTAATCGTTCATGTGCAACAAAATATAGTATTGTTATAAAAAAATTGTTTCCTCCACGAAAATTACCAACATTACGTACCACACCAGCTGTGAGACAACCTTTAAAAAGAAAATCTTTATCACTTATGGATTTATCACTTCTTGAACAACATGGTAAAAAGAGTAAAGGAGATACTTCAACATCTGGTAAAGGATTAATGAAAAATCTATACAATACAAATGTTATCTATTACAACGACATCAATAAATTAGTTGACAGAATGAGACTATTGCATGAAGCTATGGAAGCCGGTCATACTGGTTTAAATAATGAATGGGTGGCTCTAGTTGATGAACTTAAAAATCGTGGTATAATTGTATAATTGTCCGCAAATATAAAGAAGTTACAAGTATAAGATGTATCAGTTCTAACATGAGCGTCGACAAGTTCGGACGCTACTCCGCATTAGGAGTGCAAGTTGGAGAAGACAGAAAAAGAAGCGGATTACCGCAAACACCTGAAGGTGACTATAACATAAGTAATAAACGTTTAAAATTAGTTAAAGATCCAGAAGAAGATACTGATGGAGCAAATTTAAAGACAGTAAAAGAAGCTACTTCAACATCATTGAAATTACATAAGAATACTTATGATGTTGAATCACATAGATTAATTAATGTTGGTAAACCAACTGAAGGTTCTGATGCAATTACTAAAGAGTACTTATCATCTGAACTTTCAAATACTTTAAAATTGCAATGGGGTAACAACTTAAAAGATGGACAAACATATGATGCTGGAAATTATAGAATAACCAACGTGGGAAATCCCAAAAATGATAAAGATTCAGTTAATAAAGAATATTTACATTCTATAATACCGGAAAAAACTGAACATGGATATTCTTTTTATAAATTTATTATAAATGACATTGGATACCCAAAGGAAGACGGTGATGCTGTAAACCTAAAATACATCAAGGACAACTGTATTTTACAAGATGTTAATGAAATCGATTGTCATGGTAAAACATTGACAAATGTAAAGTTTGGTTCTCAACCAAAAGATGCTGTTACTATAGAACAATTATCTAAAGAATTAAAAAAGGAAACATCCAATTTTGTAAAACATGAAGATGCCGTATTAAAGCGGGGAGATAAATTTATACATGGAAATGAAAAGTTTGATTTAATGCAAGGAAATAATGATGAATGGAATGCAGGACGTAAAACAATAACAAATGGAAGATTTGGTATAAAAGATACAGATGTACCTCTAATGGTGCAAACATTAATTGCTACTGGTGGTACATTAGGTACATACAATGGTCGTAATAGAACAATAAAAGATATTTATCCTGGTTACGAAGCAAATGATTGTGTTACAATGAAACAAACAATAACTTGGGATAAACACTTTGGGACCAAATATGATGCAAAGATGAAGAAAATAATTAATATTTTACCAGGCGAAGATTCAAATGATGCTGCTACTATTGGACAAGTCATAAAAACATCAAAAAGTGATTCAACAGCTTACACATGTAATGATAAACGTATTATGCAATTACATGATCCTCAACATCCAAAAGATGCTGTAAATTTAGATTGTTTAATAAGAATAGTGGGCAATTTACTTATTGATACCCATAATCATATAGCTAGTACAACGAGTCATGTGATAATTCAACCCGATGAACGGGAAGCTTGGATTAAAAATAGAATTATAAATCAATATATAATTAATTTGAATAACTAAGTGTTTAAATATAAAAAATTATACATAACTTATTCATTTATATAATGTATCTTGTGGAGTAAACACACCAGTTTATATAAGACTACATAATGAAGGCCGTATCACTCAGTCATCATCAAGACAGCAACAAGAGAGGACGTGGTATAACTTCAACTGCGTTATCCCTGCTTAGACGGATACCTATTGGTGCTGTTGTAAATCGAGCAATAGACGCTTTACCATACGAATTACATATTCCTGGAGGTTATCAATATTGTGGACCTGGAACTAAGTTGGCAAAACGTTTAGCAAGAGGAGATCCTGGAATTAATAAATTAGATCAAGCTTGCAAACAACACGATATAGCATATTCAAAGTTTAAAGATTCAACAAATAGATCAATAGCAGATAAAATTCTAGCAGAAAAAGCTTGGCAAAGAGTAAAATCAAGTGACGCAAGTATTGCAGAAAAAGCAGCGGCTTGGGCAGTAACAACAGCCATGAAGACAAAAGCTAAGTTTGGTGGTGGAAGACGACGTCGCAGAGGAAGACCTGCAAAAAGAAGAGCTCCCAAAAAAGGTGGAAATATTAGAAAGAGACGTCGTAGAACTCGTAAAGCAAAAGTAAAAAAGGCTTCTGTTTGGTCAATGGTAAAAAACGGAGCAGGTTTATACCTAAGACCGTACCGTGTGTACTAAATAAAAAAAATCAATTGATAATTCCAAATAAAGCCTTAACTAATCATCAGTTAAATGATTATGTAAAATGTTTGAAAATACCATTCTTTCGAGGAGTTTTTATGAAAGATGCATTACCAACTAAAATATGGAAAAATGAAACTGGAATAGTAAATTTGGATTCCACCTATGGTCCAGGCACTCATGCTATAAAAAGCTCGGACAAACCGTTTACTACTTTGACAGTTTTGGCAATCTACCACCACCTAAAGAACTTCAACATTATTTTCAAAACTCCAAAAACATTTTTTACAATTACAAAAGAGAACAACCTAACAATACTGAAATATGTGGACATTTATGTTTGGAGTTTCTAGCGAAAAGTGTCAGTCACCTTTAAGATGTCATCGTATACAGTGTCACTGAGTGGAAATTCATCCACATTAAAAAGTACTCTATTCCCAGCATTGCGTTTATCCAAAGAAAGATTATGGGAAGCTGCATTACTTGATTTGACTACCTACAATTCAATTCCTAATGTTACAGAAGGAAAAAACAATTTACTACATTATTATGAAACTAAGGATGCTGCAGGAAAATACTCAGAATTGAAAATAATTACATTTCCTACTGGAGCTTATGAAATTGATGATATAAACCAATTACTACAGAAAAAACTCGGAGAAGAAAATATCACCGTTAAAGGAAACAATAATACTTTAAAAGCAGAAATAACTTCAAAATATTATATCGATGTCGGAATGAAAAACTCTATTGGCAGTTTACTTGGATTTACAGATACAAAAAAGAAAATCTTAACTCCTGAAACTACTCATTCAGGTAATACAACTGTTACAATATTAAAAGTAAATAGTATTGATGTAACATGTAATATTATACATGGATCATATAGAGAAGGAGTAAATCAGCATATTTTACATACATTTTATCCAACAGTTGCTCCAGGTTTTAAAATTGTTGAGAAGCCACAAAACTTGATATACCTACCGTTAAACACCAGTTTCATTTCAGACATCGTGCTGAACATATTGGATCAAGACGGTCATAGTGTTGACTTTAGAGGAGAAACAATTACTATACGAATACACATCAGAGCGGCGACATAAAAATCAACATGGGATTATCATTTAAACCACAACGGAAGAATCGGGAGCTCAGTAGCTCCTCAACATTGGAAGAGTTAACATCAGACAACATTCGTTTTCTACAAAAGATTGGATTGAAACTTAACAACGATGGATATCCTGGATATATCTCAAGGACCGACATTCGACGAAACACTATGGGAGAAGGAATATCACACACACAACCCTTACACTTCATCAAAATTAAACAATAATGATGAAATAAGAATTCCCATTCAACAACAAGATATTTACACATTACCATGTGAAAGTTATTTGTACATCGAAGGAAGGGTATTAAAATTGGATGGAAAAACTGCTTCAACAGTTCCTTTTATAAATAACCCAATGGCATATCTTTTTGATGAAATAAGATATGAGATATCAGGGGTGACAGTTGATTCAACAAAAAAGGTTGGTATAACAACTACATTAAAAGGATTAACATCATTAACACCACATGAGAAGAATTCAATAGTCACTGCCGGATGGGTTGCTCCTGATAAAGACACTATAACACCTGCTTCCAACGGTCATTTTGATTTTCATGTACCTTTACGATTGCTTTTAGGATTTGCTGAAGATTACAAAAGGGTTATAATAAATGTTAAACAAGAATTAGTATTACTCAGATCTTCAACTAATAAGGACTTAATACTTGCAGACCCTGCAACTACGGAAGATAAACTGGAATGGCAACTACAATTGGATAAAGTTGTTTGGAGAGTACCTCATGTAAGATTGGCTGATGAACATAGAATCGTATTGTTAAGAAAGTTAAAATCTGACCGTGACATTGTAATGCCATTCCGAAGTTGGGAATTTCATGAATACCCTACATTACCTCAAACAGAACGACAAACATGGACCGTCAAAACATCAACTTACTTGGAACGTGCAAGGTACATAATACTCGGTTTTCAAACTAAGCGAAAAGATGTTATTACTGCAAATGCTGGTCAATTTGATCACTGTAAAATAAAGAATTGTAAAGTTTTCTTAAACTCTCAATTCTTTCCATATGACAATTTAAATGTCATGTTTAGCAAAAAACGTTTTTCCATTTTATATGATATGTATGCAAGATTTCAATCATCATATTATGGAAAGACTAATACACCACTATTATCACCTGATCAGTATTATTCCAAAGCTCCAATAATTGTAATCGATTGTTCAAAACAAAATGAATCAGTAAAATCATCAAGTGTGGATATAAAAATTGAAATGGAATTTGAAGAACCAGTAGCGGATGGAACTTCGGCATACTGTCTAATTCTACATGATAAAATAGTTACTTACACACCACTGACCGGAATAGTGAAGAATGTACTTTAAGAATAATTAGTACAACTACTGCAAAATATTGAGGTTAGAATTATCTTCCTCAATTTTTAAGGTTAGAATTTTGTTTATAAAACACAAGTTGAAAATAAACAATTATGTAATTGTATAAATTTCAAAAATTTTACAAAAAATATAAAAGCAGGAAATTACCTAGTAGAAACTTCATTCTATCTTCAACCGTCGTTTGGGAAACATCGTTCGCAAGATGAATTCTACTAACGGAGAAGAAAATACACCTCTAATGGATGAAAATAGTTCTGATATAGAAAAGCAAGTTGAACAAGAAATGGATGAATTCCTCAAGTTTAACAAACATAAGAAGAAAGAAGAAGAAGGAGAAGATGAAAAAGAAGTAAAAAGAAAAAAGGTTGAAGTTAACATTACAACAAATATTTTAACAGAAGTATTTCTTCGAATTTTCTACCCTATTTCTTCATGCATGACAAAAAGTATATCTGTTGGAATTGTAAAATCATTGGATTATTCACCAATTGTTATGTTAAATCAAGGAAGTAAAATGGTTATCTTTACTGAAACTTCTTGGGATTCTCTAATGAAACATTTACATCTTTTGGAATGTTATTTAACTAACAACACATTTGGAAAAAGAACAAGATTAAGTTTATTAGAATCAAATATTGAAGTTGATATAATCAAACATCGTGGGGGACAAGTTGTTCGCTTCAAAGATTTAACTAGACATGATGTAAAATTACATTTCACTAAAGAAGAATTTTACACTTTAAGTTGTACTACCGGTCCTGTCACTAGATACTTAAAACAACTAGTATTTTCAAGTACAATAATTAAAGATTATCTAATCGATACATTGGACAGACAACCATTCATTCCAATTTTATATGGTCCTGTGGATACTTCAATTTTTAATCGAATACCTCAAGAAGTGGATATGTGGAGACAATTAAACAACTATCACACCAATTTTAATATAAACGAAGAAGCGCAAGAAATAAAAGAAGAACAATCGTGTTTGTAATAACAGTCAGTTGTGGATGAGACTTCATCATGAACAAACGGGTTTCGTTTTCTACTGCATCACAGTTAATGGAAGTTAAAAGAGGTATAATTGAATTTCAAGCTTTTCGAGGGAATGATGGAAATTTCATTATTAAAGAATTAGTAATTTTGGATATGAACACATCTGTAATTTATCATTACTTGTTCAAACCTCCGTTTCCATTCAATAAACTAACAACTAAAGCGAAAGTTACAAACAAATGGTTAAACAAACATTTTCATAACTTAAAATGGGATGAAGGTTTTATTCATTATAACATGATGCCGCATATTATGAATCATTATTGTAAAGAGTTTAAAACTATCTACACAAGAGGATTGGAAAAAGCAAATTGGATACAATCATTTACAAGCAATGAAGTGATAAATGCAATAATAGATAGAGATTTCCAATGCTACTTTAATGAACTTTGTATTTCATCAAAAAGTTTTAAACATCGAAGGTCACAGTGTGCTTTGAAGAATGCCTACCGCTTGAATAATTTCCTTCAACAAAGTGGTGGGGGTAGCATCAGTGGTGGGGGTAGTGTCAGTGGTGGGGGTATTCTCGATAATAAAAGTGAGAGCGCTACCATGACACAGCATGAGTATTACTCGAACCTCCGAAGAGACAACATCTCCAACGGATATTCTTATTAACAAGAAGATTAGCATCAGCAAAAACATTAAGATGGCATCAAACAACTTACTTCAAAATTTAGTTGAACAATTCAACGCTCATTCAAAATCAACAATCCTACCTACAAAAAAATGTTCCGAGCTGAAAGAAGAAAAACACTACATCATTCATACAATAAAGAAGATGGAAACTTCAGTAGGTGATGCTATAAATTGCACATTAAGCGAGGCACCTTATACAATTGGTGATGAAGCAAAATTTCAAATCTTCCTACCAAAGCGCTTCGTACAACTACTACAAAATGAAGATCTTCGTATAATTCAACCCGGCGCACTCTATTTGGTATCACATGGACCAAGTGGAAACAATTCTACTGAACTTACAATTCATGTAACACCTACTACTGATTAGTTTGTACATAAGATTGTAAATATTTCTTTGTATTTGTTTCTCAATAAATATGATATAAACCTAAAAAAAAAAAAAAAATAAAAAAAGCAACATATTGTAATGTGTTTGTACATTACAATATGTTGCTTTTTTTAAAAATTCCATGGGATGACCTTGACCCAATTTTGTGTGATAATAAAAGTGAAAATCAACTTGTTAAATTCATCAGTCTACGACTACCTTTCGTACCGTACACATCTCACTCTCTATCACTAAATACAAAACTTCAACATGTCCCTAAAGGTTAAGTGTGCATCTTATGATACCAACACCATAACTACTTTTGAACAACTTGAAGATTTAACTAACGAAATGCGAGTTTTACTTACCGGTGGTTATCACTTAACTGTTGATGTTAGTGCTACTAATACAAGGATGTTCAATAAAACAAAATATTGCGATGATGAAATATTTTTTTCTACACAACCTACAACTTCTTCATCGCCAGCTGGTCAACATAACGTCAAGTTCCAGAAGTATTACCAATGTTGAATAACTTTTAATAAATAAAATTACAACTAAGGAATCACGTGATCAATATCAAGTTCATAAAAAGGATGTAACAGTTTGATAAATAATCATTCGCTTCTCAGCTCTCGCCACAACAAGATCTATTCTACAAAATGTTATACAGAATGATGATTGAACTTGATGGGAAAATCTATGGAAAGGATTATAACACTGTTGAACAAATGACTCAAGATTTAGATGTATTAACTAAAGAAGGATATCAAGCTAAATTAATTTTAAAATTTCCTGAAGTACATCCACTATCAACAGAAGAACTTATTGCTATGGCTAAGGCGGAGAGAGAAAAAAAGTCTGAAGAAAACAAACAGAAACAAACTTCCTAAATTTCAATAATCCTTACACTTGTAAGGTATAATTTTTTAAAACTCCATTTGGATGACCTTGAAATTACCCCTACCACTTTTCATAGTACATAAAACTCGCTATTCATCACTATACAATCTTATTCTTTCACTAGACTCCGCAGCGTCAACATGGAAGAGCAAAAATACAAGTACAAACCTCGTTACTGTTGTGAACAACAGTGTACAGATTTAGGACCAATGATGGTGGATGGGTTAGCTTGTACTAAATGTGAATTCTTCGGATCTTGTTATTGCAAATGTAAAACAAAACAACTACCGCCACCGGAATTGCGAACTTTCAAATTTTACAAATCAAGATATTTTCATACATGTTGTCCTCAAAGATGTTTCAAATTTCACCCTCTAGATCTTGCTCATTGTCAACGCACCAAGTCTCATCAAGATGATTTTTGTACACATATCATAAAAAGATGTAAATACAGATCAGATTGGTATTCCGATCCTGTAGAACCATCAAATGTATAATTTCAGTTTTACACTCTTTTTTAAAACTTCAATTGGATGACCTTGAGATTTCCCCCACCATTAGTTCTAATTTTTATATAATATTAAATCATTCCACTTCCAACACTCTAACTAACAACATGGAAGGAAAATTTATCAAGTTTGAACATATAATAACTGACAGGGAGGAGATGGAAGAATTGTTTCAAAACTTACTTTCTGTCATTGACGAATATCCTATAAGATGGTTCAGAATTGTAGTTCAATATTTAAATCCTGGTGAATTGTTTTCTTCATCGAGTGAAGAGGATGAAACAACTACTTCGGTTCAAATAATTGAATTAAAAGACGAAGAAGAAGAAGAACTAAACGTTTTATTCAATCATAAGCTCAAAGTCCCCAATATAGAAGCCCCCTCCCTAAAAAGCCCCCCTCCCTAAACACCTGCTCAAGGTCGCCATTATATAAGCCCCCTTCCCTAGGCGCTAATCCTCATTCGATTGCCAACTCTCTAACGATGAACACTTCTCAATTGGCACGAATGAATGCTAGTTTTGAAATAAACTCAAAAGATGATTTACAAGAAATATTTAATGCTTTAAATGAAATTATAGATAAATTTAACGCTATTACAATGAATTTGGAAATAACTTACGCTTGTCCTATTTGTAATAAGGTTGAAAATTCTGATGAAGACAGTTTACTAAATACTACTCCTCTTACCCCTCTACAGTCGGACACAACTTCTGAGGCAAATGATGAGCAGCATCTTTCCCCCACCGCTTCTATGTAACAACGCTCTTTCCCCCCACCACTTCTTTATTTAACCGACATTTCCCTCTTTTAACTCTCATTCCATCCTCGCCTCTTCAACTATCAACATCGCTTCTTTCAAAATTTCAAAAAAACACAAACATGATGGATATGATGGATGAAGTTCCATTTGTAACAAGGATGGAAGAGGATAAATTGAAATTGGAAATCAAACGTTTGGAAATGGAACGGGAAAACCAACTCGAGATGTTACGTTTGTTCAAACTTTTTAAATACATCATCTGGGGACTCTGCGTTTACCTTCTCATCGTCGTCAGTGTTTGTGTTTACAACTCTGTAGTTCATAACAAAACTTCAACTTGTTTAAACACTGCTGTCACACATTGATTGTATGTTTTTCACAAATAAAATTCACAAACCTAATTCTATACCTATCCCGCTATCACCGGAGTTGGTTCCACTCTCCGAACTATTACTCCGGTGGTAGCGGGATAGGGTTTTTTAAAACTTACTCTGGATGACCTTGACATACTTTCCATAACCCAATTGTCAAGTTGAATTTCAAATTTCAAATAACATCTCCTACCCCACCGGAAGCTATATGGCATGGCATATGGCGGCAGCGACTGATTTGGCAGCTGGCCGATGGCAGCTGGCCGGCAGCGGCTGGCAATTGGCACGACTTCCGTTTTGAAAGTAACCAAACCCCACTACTGCCAGTTAATAAATATTTGAATATGATACCTAATAGGCTTGTAGAAGGCTAAAAGGTTACCTTGAGCTACAAATTCTATTACATTTTAGAATAATTTCATCTATTTTGTTTGAGAGCAGTACAATCTCTTAGGGTCAATGAGATTCTAGATAATTCAAATAGCATCTAAGAACAATTAGGATTACTTAGGTAAATATTGAATGTTATATTAGAACAATATCTCAAATTTCCAAACGGTATCTGACAAGATATTTTTTTTACTTCAAATAAAAATGTCAATAAGTCATTACAAAACATAAATAAGTAAATAAATACATAAGCACGTAAAAAGGAACCTAATATTCATTAAAATAATACTAAACATTAAATAAAAGATTTATACATTAAATATATCAAGTTCCTTATATTTATCAAAAGACTTCAGGATTAGGAGTTTTCTTGATGTAAACATAATTAAAGTTGGCCGGAACACAAAACATTGATAATTACCTGGACAATTTAGAAGATTGGTGGATTAACAAGCAAGCTCTAGAGTACACTTGGGGAAATTTAGGACACATAGGAATTAGTACCAGACCTATGTGCAGAAAAACTGTTGGTATCTCCAGTAATTTTTGTTATTATCGTTTTCATTCGTTTAAGTTGTTAATTTCCAAAGTATTAAAATAATTTATTTAATTAAACTTCATTAAAGTTAAAACTGTTATTAATTAAAGTTAGAATAGAACTTAATTTAAATTAATATATCATATTTATAATTAGTAACTGACTCTACAAACAAAATCTTGATAAGGATGTCGCTTTAAAACATCCCATCCAAAAGTGCAATCGTGCTAAAACTGTCTATATTATTCATCTTAAATTACACAAAATCAATAATAAACTCTTGAAAATAATT
Source organism: Neoaliturus tenellus (assembly GCA_030545055.2). Lineage (NCBI taxonomy): Eukaryota > Metazoa > Arthropoda > Insecta > Hemiptera > Cicadellidae > Neoaliturus > Neoaliturus tenellus. The sequence goes on along the minus strand of CM061534.1, from coordinate 48,680,028 downwards.
ATTACGTTATTCTTTTCATTGATTATGTGCTTGAGCTTTTCATCTATGGTATTTCACATAAACATAAACATATATTATTCCTCAGCCAAGCGTTCCCGCAGAGCGAATGCAATAATCCAACTGTAGACCGTTTAACTCGAAATTTATACCCGTAGTTTATAACAACCAGGTCTTGTTTTATGCGAGCGAGAATTAAGAGCTGCCAGAAAAGTTTCAATAACTAGAACGAACAGGGAATTACGAAGTATATTTTCACCAAAAATTGTACCTCTATTATTCATGACAATGGTAAATTTAGAGCGAATTAAATTATTATTACGACTTTTATCCAACACGAATTGTTTTACGTTGTTTGATAAGTTGTGAACTTATAACTCACGCTGCACATGTTGTCCTGTTTTACAGATTATTTTATTGCAGAAAATTTAAATATTCAATTTTATTGCAAAAAATTAAAATATTCAATTTTAGTACTCAACCTAGACTTCGTTGTTACAGGCAACATACCTATAATAATCTTGTCTATAATAATCTTGACAATTTATTATAATTTCAGCTTTTACTTAAGAGATTTTATTATTATAATCTCCTGAAAACTCATAACTAGTTTGTTCAGTTTACTCGTTTAAAGTAGTATTTACATGATAAAATTTATTTTTACCTATAAAATTAATCATATTTGAATCAATAAATGTAATTTAAAAACTATAATAGATTTGATTAATTATCACCTAATTTGATCAATTTACTTTTTTTATTTCATTACTATAGAATCTAATTCGATTAATAATACTGAATTCTAATAAATTAGGTAATAACGTTTTTGAAAGGAGAAATAATGAACTAGTAAACTCCTCTTTCACCATCGGAGACTAGCCTGGGATTGCTTATTGTTTTACATCAGTACCAAACCTACTTTAGTTTTAGCTCTTTGGGGCATACTCCTAATCCAGCAGTTCAATTTACCCAAAGATCTGGAAAACAATTATGTCTAAATCGGGCTTCTTGGATTGGAGGAATTTCTGGAGAAGTGCTACAAGCAACCCAAGTAGTCCCCACCCTCCAGCATGTATGTTCCTGCAGACCGAGTCCACCTACAGCATTCTCAGATGTCGTGTGGCCTGCAGGCGTAGCCGTTCCCGGCGTGAACAACGGAAGAATGTGTGTTCCGCGTCGTCGGGATGGCCTGGGCAATAAATGCAGTCAGGTGAACAGATCTTGTCCATCCTATGCAGACTGAAAATAGCCATGACCCGTTAAGAATTGAGTAAGGAAGCAGTCCATCTCACCATGCCGCCGTCTCACCCAGGTTCAGACCCGCGTGATGAGTCTAGTAGTCCATCTACCACGACTCTCCATCCCCAGCTCTTCTGCCGTGACTGGTAGTTATGCTGTCGTTATAGGGTTCTTGTAAGGTAATGGACAAAAGAACATGTTAACAATAGCGTACACTACTTAAAAATTTTTTTTGGGAACTCCCAATATGTTAATAATATAAACCACAAGTAGGATCGTATTGTTGTATTAATGCTAGTAGTATATTTGATATTGTTTCTCATATTTGGTAGAATACCATTTACAAATAATACAACTTTAGTACGGAAATGGAGTCTAAGTAAGATGAGTTAATAATCTCGTTTTACCTTTGATTCAATTTGATTTAGTTTACAACGCTATGCCAAAATGTTCTTCCAAACAAAATACAAAATGTACAAAGTTTTATGGTATTGGAATAAAAATTTAAACAACATTGTGTCATTCAAGTGAGCAGCAGGCATTTCCTTCAGAATTTTGTCGCAGTAAAGTCAAGTCAGTAATCCTCTTATAGATGTGAGATCTCAACTCCAGTGACAGGTGGTAAAACGTCTTCCATTTAATCCACTTGTCCGTTACTGTTTTTAACACGACATCAGTTTGTTTAAGAATTTCGTAAACGGAATATTTTATTCATGGAACAGTAGAGTATAATATAAAAAAATAAACATAATATGTGATTTAATATTCATTTTATTTGTTAAAAAAAATGCGCACAATTAATTAATTAAGTGCCGTCTTTGTGTATTATAAACTAAACAATTCATAAAAATTCATGATAATTCAAGCAAAACAATTAAATACTATTAAGGTTTGTAATTTAATAATAATCTTTTCTTTCAGGTTTTTAAACCCACGAAAGAAATTTATTTTGTTTTTGTATAAAGATAAGTTATTTATATACGATATATCTTTGTTATACGATGAGATATATATTTATTTTAATAAGTTTGGAGAAATATATTATAAAATAGCACATCATTTAATCAATTGAAGCATTTAATCGAATTAATAATAGGTAATCTATATAACACAATTTACTTCAGTTTAAATGTATAGAAATGACAGGATAAAACATATTATATTGTTGTATTGTATCTTTAATCATAAAATCTTATGAAGTCAGATATTTCTGTTAAAAAAATAAAGGAACAAAGGGCGAAGGTTCCTCCAAAGGCTTCTCGAGCTCACGAAGACATCTACATCAGTCTTATCTTATCTGTCTTGAAACTTTAAATGAGAAAACGTCTGATCTCATGGGTGGCGAAATTGTTTTGTTTCCTTAAGGGATTGTTAAAAGTATTCAACAAAGCTTAATTAATGAACAATTTCCACCAGTGAATCCGAGATTTAAAATGTGATTAAATCTCAAGTATTACTATAAATAACAAACTGTTGGACCGTCAATCGTTAAGTGATATATTTTTATGAACCAATTAGTCTATAGTTTTCAAATTATTAATTCTCAAAAATAAAAAAATATATAATTATAATGTGTTTAATCATGCATCAAATTTCAATGTAAATACATTTTCCTTAACTATAATGATTCTACCCAATTGACGTTACAAATCGAAATAAATAAGATTAACACTTAAAAAGTATTACACAAATTTTAAATTAACAAAACTAAAATATTTTTAAATGTTAATATATGACATGGTTGGTTAGTATAATACTAGTGGTTTATAGTGGCAAAAGCCAGTAATCATAACATTAAAAAATTGTATAGACCATAGAGATTCCTAGCGGTATTATCAATACTTCAACACGAAGGTATCTAAAATATTTAAATATTATTTATGATATTTGCAATACTGTTGCATAGACCATCTTCTTCCAGAGCAATCTTTACCATTAACAAATCCGTTATAAATACTTTTTTCGCCTAAATTGTTACAGTAAGGTTAAGCCATTATGTTTAAGCCACACTTGATTGCCCTTGGAGGAGAGCTGAATACAGCATTGCTGCTTGATACAGTCAACATTAACAGTAAGGTTAAGCCATTATTGTTAAGCGTCACTTGATTGCCCTTGGAGGAGAGCTGAACATTAGAGCCACTGTGCAGGTGACATCGCCACGTTTAAATTGTCCCATTTGTCCCCTGCAGCGGTAGGCTTATCAATACCATTGCTGCTTGATACAGTCAACATTAACAGTAAGGTTGAGATATTATTGTTAAGCGTCACTTGATTGCCCCTGGAGGAGAGCTGAACATTAGAGCCGCTGTGCAAGTGATATCGCCACGTTTAAACTGTCCCATTTGTCCTCTGCAGCGGTAGGCTTATCAATACCATTGCTGCTTTATACAGTCAACATTAACAGTAAGGTTGAGATATTATTGTTAAGCGTCACTTGATTGCCCCTGGAGGAGAGCTGAACATTAGAGGCGCTGTGCAGGTGATATCGCTATGTTTAAATTGTCCCATTTGTCCCCAGCAGCTGTAGGCTTATCATTGCCATTGCTGCTTGATACAGTCAACTTTAACAGTAAGGCTAAGCCATTATGTTTAAGCCACACTTGATTGCCCCTGGAGGAGAGCTGAACATTAGAGCCGCTGTGCAGGTGACATCGCCACGTTTAAATTGTCCCATTTCTCCCCTGCAGCTGTAGGCTTATATCGCCATTGCTGCTGGATACATTCAACATTAACATTAAGGTCGAGCCATTATTGTTAAGCGTCACTTGATTGCCTCTGGAGGGGAGCTGAACATTAGAGCCGCTGTGCAGGTGATATCGCTACGTTTAAATTGTCCCATTTATCCCCTGCAGCTGTTAGCTTATCTCGCCATCGCTGCTTGATACAGTCAACATTAACAGTAAGGTTAAGCCATTATTTTAAGCGTCACTTGATTGCCTCTTAAGGGGAGCTGAACATTAGAGCCGCTGTGCAGGTGATATCGCCACGTTTAAATGGGCCCATTTGTCCCCTGCAGCTGCTAGCTTATCTCGCCATTGCTGCTTGATACAGTCAACATAAACAGTAAGGTTAAGCCATTATTGTTAAGCGTCACTTGATTGCCTCTGGAGGGGAGCTGAACATTAGAGCCGCTGTGCAGGTGATATCGCTACGTTTAAATTGTCCCATTTATCCCCTGCAGCTGTTAGCTTATCTCGCCATCGCTGCTTGATACAGTCAACATTAACAGTAAGGTTAAGCCATTATTTTAAGCGTCACTTGATTGCCTCTTAAGGGGAGCTGAACATTAGAGCCGCTGTGCAAGTGATATCGCCACGTTTAAACTGTCCCATTTGTCCTCTGCAGCGGTAGGCTTATCTCGCCATTGCTGCTGGATACAGTAAGGAGTTTAAGCTCAATCGGAACGTTTCAGCAAAACATTTATGTAAAATAATTTTCTTTTAACGGTTTTTATATGTAAACGAATTACTTATTAAACAATACAACAATATATGTAACATATGTACATGATAAAATATATGTTACAAAACGTTAACAATACAATTTATTCGTAAACCTCCTATTGTTACAAACGTTTCCAGGTAATATTCTTACAGAAACATAACGTATTACTGAAAATAGCCATGTAAACTATAATATTTATTTCTAATAAAATAACGTGGATTCTGCAATCTGTAATGTTTCTCTAACATCTGATTCAATAAAAGTCACGAAATAGTCTAAGTGTGGGAATTGTTTTACTACGACTTTTACAACCTCGAGTTGGTGGTTTATTGATTCAGAATGATTGACTTGTACATTTATGTAACAAAATGGTTTGGCAAAACCACTGACTTATTTCGTTGTTATCACTTTGTATGGATATTGCAAATTCAGTACGTTGTAAACTAACTTTTATCTACATTTAACGTACTATCATAACAAATTCTTATTTATTTTTATATATCTTATCGCATTATAGCTATACAATATTTTTTTTACAATATGTTTTTCACGTTTGAATATAGAATTGTTTATTTTAGTGAATTAAACCAAAAAAATGATTGAAGCAACATTTTTCGTCATGGCTTCCACATTAAATACCAGAACCGACCCCAACAATATTAATTGACTTTTATGTTTATAATCCTTTATATTTAAACTTGCTGGTGATAAACACGTGATCAAACAAATACAGTTGTTTTTTATTCTTCTATCACTGTTTTGACCAACCATGTTTAGCAACAATGGTATATACTCTTTTTGAAGTTAAATTTTACCATTCAAATAATATTAATAAATATAAATCATAATAAACCACTAAATGAATAAAAAATTGTGATGATATAGCTTAGTAGAAGATAGAAATTAAAATTCCAATTTAAATTTAGTAATTGAAGAAATAAAACTATTTTTATAGTCGCATTTTAAAAGGTTGCAGTTAAAGCTTTGCCTTATGCTTTGCCAATTGCCTTGCTAATGCTTTGGGAATTGGGAAGTTTCATACTAATACAACCAGGAAATGTTGCATTTTATCGAAACAGGTTTTCGACGAACAGCTTTTAACTATTAATTTTCTTATTCAAAATATCTCTTTGATATTTTAAAACAAATGCTTCAAAGGTTTAAATAAAACAGTAAAATACAATTATATAGTATGAAACCTTTAAATTGTTGTTTTGTAGGTGAAAAAGCCCAATTTAAATATACACTCTTGAATATTGAATTGCTCGAAAAATCTTCTTTCTCGGCATTGCTTATGTGAGACAAATTCGTATGTTCCACTGTTTATAGGGTTTAAAATCCTTTCCGAGTTTATATTTTAAGTTTGTTTTTAATAAAGCTAATAGTGTCTGATTAAACATAAAAATAGTACATAATACACAAAGTAAACACATTATTTTTTTTTTGTTTAATGTAAATAACAGTGTTTTAAATGTAATACATAATATTTGAAACTATTTTTATGAGAAAATGTTAGACAAATTTATTTTCCATAGAAATTAAATTTTTTATTTTACATTTGTTTTACGTGTTAAATGGTAACTGAGACGCGTGAATCATATTGTTGGCTTAGCAAAGAGGGAATGAATAATTAATGACTTGCCGGGCTTAGTTATGATTAATGGAGGATGAGGCTTGTAGTTGATGGCTTTGCTGAGGCGTAACTTGGTCCACAAATATGAGCTGGTTACAATCTCTCTACCACACTCGGAGTACCAACCTATTGGCTAACTAACTGGCTGGGTAGCTGAGTAGTTAAAGAGCTCGCCTTTGAATCTGAAGGTTGCCGGTTCGATCCTGAGTAAAGTTAGTGTTTTTGATGGTTTGATACTGGACCCAGCTGCCTTTGGTCATTGGGCTATTAATTAATGATCCTGGCAAATGAAACAACTGATATTTGTCAGTAACAAAGCTACACCTCATCTGATCCATTACAATCATCACACTCACCTCTTCAGTCACACTCACCTTAAAATACGCACCACAGAGTGCGTCGGTGTTTCAAATAAAATATCTAAAAAAATTGTATGTTAGAAAAGATTTTGTAAAACATCTTAACCCGTACAATGTAGAGGCTTCTGATTTCAATAAATGAAATTAATTTAGTCATCATCAATCATGTTTAGACAATATTTTGCTATGTATCAAAAAAGGATTATAATAGGTAAACATGTTTTTTTTATCTAAAATTTGAAATTATCGTAGGCCTATACGATAAAAATACCTTTAATGACCAGATACATTAAAAACATGTATTAACGTTTACGTTTAAGTCAATTTTTGAATCGTTGTAATATACAAAAAAGATTTTTAATATTAAACTTGAGTGGGTTAGGTCGTTGAAATATTATTTGTAGTGCCTTTTGCTATTAATAAAGTGAAATTTAAAAGGTGAGCTGATAATTCGATATTGTATTTAGCATTTTAAGTCCATTGGTCATATGTTTGACTGTTAAAGTTTAAATCACAGAGCATGATGTTGGTTAGTTCATTACACTTATGGGTTTTAACATTATTTTTTACTGATGATGTATCGTCAGTTTCTTGAATATTCTTTTAATGCTTGAATTTTGTATTACCTGACAATTATGCTCACCAAGATTTAAAATATATAAATGCCCATTAAAATTCTTAAAATAAAAACTATAAAACAAAATAGATTGAAGTGAAACACGGGTTCACTATACTATAACGAAGTCGGATATATCAGACCGCCATTGATCTCGAGTGGGCGGAACATTTGTCTTAATTTTATCTTGAAGAAATTTATCTTTAAGCCAATCACCATGACTATTTGTTTTAATTTAACCTTCTTACTCTGTATTAAAAAAAAAAGTTGTAAATAATATTATTAGGTATTATACGATATTTTAGATCCTTGATTATCATGGTATTTTATTTATTGCCCAATATAAATGTAAGTAGTGTGGTTTTGCCGGTGCTGGGACAAGTCAAGGTCATGCGGTTCGAACTGGCAGGTGTGGGTAGTAATTGGGGGGTGGGGGTGACAGTGATGGATGGGTTTGGGAAGTGGGTCAAGGTCATTCGGAGGGAGTTTTAAAAAAGTGGGAGCCTCAGGGGCTCGGTGGGGATGGGGTGGGGCGGCGGGAGGTTTTAGTTTATTTTTAAAATTAAATTAAAATGATAGTTGCATGAAAGGAGAGCTCCTAGGTGTTTACAGTGCGAGTCGATACAGTAGAATGAGACATGTGTCCAAGGAAGAACGATCATATAAACCCGGTAATATAGTGAATAAGAATAATTGGACAGCGTCGTCAATAGGTGTAACAGATTGAAATGTTGATACTGCAGCATGTCAGTTAAGACAGCGTGCAAAACAGTATCAGTACAGTATGCAGTGTTGCACAGGCTAGGTTTTGCAAAGTACAACGGGTGAAAACTGTAGTATTTCTCAAGCTTAGCCAATGTAGTACGCGGTTTAGAAACTGTGGAGTTAGATTGTTTCTGTAAAATATGTTTTGTGCGTAAAAGCTTTAGTTGTAAAGAGTGCGAAGCCATGATAATATACGAAGGGGAGATGTGTACTCTCCGACAATTGGCGAGTATATGACCGGCGCCCGCGAGTGTGTCTGAATATATAGAGACTAATTAGCATAATAAGTGCAAACATATGTTAGAGTAAAAAAGCGTAAGTAAAAAAGTGTTAGACTAGGTGTTAGAGACTTGCGGATAGTTGTTTACTGTTGCCCTATCGCCACTATAATGACGCGCGCGCGGTACCGATGCCCGTTTTATGGGGGTTGTGTGCCCCCCCCCCTCCCCAACCCCTCCCCCTGAGAGGATGACATAAAAGAACAGAACTTCGGAGAACTCTGTTATTTGTCGGGCGGCGCCGCGAAAGGTTGTAGCAGGGGGAAACATATAGGCGAAGAAAAGTATCGGTAGCCGTAGAAGTTAATTAATTATTCAGGTGCAGGATTGCAAGTAATGTTCCGTGCACGAATAAGTAGGAATACAATTGTCAATTGTACAGGTAAATCTTGTACTGTAGCAATAACTATAAAATTAGACGGTTGTAAAGTGTATGACCTGCTAATGTGCAAGAAATATCCCGTGCACGACTAAGTGGGATCACAATTGCCAATTGGACAGGTAAATCTTGTATTGTAGCAACAAGTATAATAGTAGACCGTTGTAAGGTGTATCACCTGCAGGTGTGCAGGAAATGTCCCGTGCATAAATATAGAGACTAATTAGCATATTAAGTGCAAACACATTTTAGAGTAACAAGCGTTAGTTGTAAAAGCGCCAGAGACTTACGGATAGTTCCTCACCCGACCGATTCCGCCACCGAAATGGCACGCGCGCGGCAGCAACCCCCCTTTTTATGCGATCGATGAGTCACGTGCGACGCCCCTCCAACCCCCTCCCCGAGAAAACCGCATAAAAGAGCGAGGTTCGGGAGAGCTCGGTTATTTGTCAGTCGGCTGCGGCTACGGTCACAAGAGTCAGAGGAAGAGATGGATAGTTTAAAAAAAGTACTGGTGATCGCGGAAGTTAATTAATTATTCAGTTGTAGGATTGCAAGTATTGCTCTGTGGATAATCAAGTGGGGGGACCACAACTGTGATTGAACAGGTAACCATTGTAGTATAGCAATAATTTTAATATTAAACGGTTGTAAAGTGTATAAGCTGCAGGTGTGCAAGAAATGTCTCTCGTACTGTAGCAATAATTATAATAGTAGACGGTCAGTAAGTGTATTACCTGCAGGTGTGCAAGAAATGTCTTGTGTAATGTAGCAATAAGTATATGATTGTAAGGTGTATTACCTGCAGACGTGCAGGAAACATAGCGTGCACTATTGCACAGGTAAATCCCGTAGTGTAGCACTAATTATATTAATATGACCGAGAAGTAGCGGTTAGAGTTTAAGTGTTGTTAAAGTAAGAGAGTAATTTGCATATTAAGGAGGAAACAGGTGTGTAAGAATGGAACCTGCAATTAATCAGTGTGAGTTTCCTGCACACGATGTTAATTAGCATATTTTAATTAAAAAAAAAAAAATGGAAACTCGACACGAAAATAAAATTAAGATATATAAAATAACTGATGTAGTGTTAAGAAATAGTGTAAAAATAATAAAAATGTTAAAATAAATAGTGTGTTAAAGTACTATGTGGTATGAACTCACGGATTGGTTGTTTACCGTTGGGGTGTCAGCTCCCTATATGGGAGGCGCGCGAGCTTCCAGTCGTTTATATGCATGCGGATGGTTACTCATGCATGACCCCCCCCCCCGACCGGACCGGAAACCGGAAGCCCCCCCCCCCCGCCGACGTCACAACATCTTGGGTGTAGCGTGTAAGAAGTACCGACCAGGCCAAGGATTATGAGCATAAGTAATGCATTTCCAAACAATAGTCTATTGTATGTTAAAAACAAGTTGCGTGTTTTGGCGGCCTATTTCTGTTGGAAGTATAATTAAGCGGCGGAAGAGGGTGGATAACAATCGACGATAATTATGCTGCCACGCGATGGGGAAAGCTGCGGATGTACTTGTCAGCGGATGTAATTTGATGCTATCTAATGCAAATTGAGAGGTACAAGGCTCCACCTGCGTTTTAGGCGACCCACATGTAACAAAGCAAATCCGTTTGGAATTTTCCACTGACATTTCTGGAAAGTTCCGCGCCCCTGAAACCCCTCCCGGCCCCCCACCACTCTGGGAGCCGAGAACTACCCCGACGACTATTGCCGCCACAGTCGGGCTCGGAATTTCGGACGCGACGCTCCGACCCGACTCAGAGGGCAACTCAAATGTATAAGCGGCCGATATATATTTGAGTTACTCTTGTTGTTAGGCTATTACTATTTAATATTTGTTGTGTGTGTGTGTGTGTGTGTGTGTGTGTGTGTGTGTGTGTGTGTGTGTGTGTGTGTGTGTGTGTGTGTGTGTGTGTGTGTGTGTCTATGGTTTTATGCAAAACGTTGTTTGGTTTCAGTCTTAAGATGTGTTAGTTTTTAAGGTTTAACTTGCGCATTGCGATGTTAGCATTAAGGTGTTATATGGTATTATTTATGTTTAAGAAATGTGTTTTAATCTTAAGTATTGGTTTATGGTATTTGTGTGTATGTGTGTGTGTGTGTGTGTATCTATGTCTGTGTTTGTTTATCTGTGTACTAATAATTTTTTACATTCCACAGCTAGCTGTTAGGTTGGGTAGATTAAATTAAAATGTAAATGTAAATTTAAGAAGTTCGATTGAACTTCATTAAATATGGGTGGGACATGCGCGTTGTGCCGTAGGTAGCGCATATTTTTATTGTTTTTGATTTTTTTTAATTTTGGTCAGGCAAAAATATGATTGGGTGGGTTTAGATTAAGGGTGGGAGGTTAGAGTTGCGTCTTGCATTAGCTGTTCCAGAGTCCCCATTGTAAAATTGGAATGGTCAAGTCCAGTGCCCAGGCCCGAGGCTGGCCGCCCGTATCACAGACTACCAAACTGGATCGCCACGTGCGTGCGGGCCAAAAATCGGGATCCCTAGCAAGACGTAACTTTTTGGGTTGGGATTGGGAGTGTTTGAGGAACACAGGGTGGTGGAGACGGTTCTGGCCGCCTCTATCACCTTGGATCATTATTATTTTTTGGTGACCTTGACCTAAATCCACTCATGCATAACCCCCCCCCCTCCCCCGACGTCTTAGGTGTACTGTCTTAAGTATAATGTCTTAAGTAAAATGTCTTAAGTAAAATGTCTTAAGTGTATCGTCTTGACCTTGACCTTGAACCCGGCGAGCCCCCCCCCCCCCCCGACGTCACAACGTCTTAAGTGTAGCGTCTTAAGTGTAACGTCTTAAGTGTAACGTCTTAAGTGTACCGTCTTAAGTGTATCGTCTTGACCTTGACCTTGACCTTGACCTTGAACTTGACGAGCCCCCCCCCCTTTCCCCCCCCCTTCCGCCAGCAAACAAATTTACTTATAACTTGAGCCCGGTTTGCCGGAATAAGGCGAGCGATACATCATTGGAAAGCTCTAATTAGGAGTAATATTGTAGTAAAGACAAAATTAAATTATCTTCTTAAAAAAAAACATTATTATTAAAATAAAACCCCCACTCATTGACTTGTCTATATAAGAGTGTCGTAGTTTGCGTTGGGACATTCTTTGCTAATAATAGCTAGAGTGAACATGTCTCCCCGAGATGCTCCAAAATTTTATAACAAATGTACAAAAGTTGAAGAAGTATTGGAGGTGGATGAAGAAAACGATGTAGAAAACGATGTAGAAAACGATGTAGAAAACAATGTACAAAGCGATGAAGAAAACAATGAAGAAATTGAAGAGCCTTTGTTAAGTGAAAATGTTGTAACAAGAATATTTGTGGATCCGAATTCTCCAATGGATATTATAGGAAGGTTTGTAATTGAAGTTATGACATGGATAGAAAATGAAAGATTAGTAAACATAGCATCTCCAATTTTAGTTGATGATAGACCCACCTTTGGTGTATATTGGCGCAACAGTGATCTGTTATGGCTATGGGCGGAGGCATATGTGGAGTATTTGCAATTGGAAGAAAATATAGGCTTTAATCATTACTTTTCAGCTTTAGTCTTAACCTACTATTTTTAACATCTCACTAAAAATCTTACCGCCCCCCCCCCCCACACACTACAACTGGGAGGCTATAAAAAGGAAGCAGTAGAGAAGCATTTCATTTCGCTGCTAAATTTCAAAGAGTAAACATCAACAAGATGCATCAATGTGAAATTTGCTTAGAAACCTTTCATGATAATATTCTACTAGAAATACACAAAGAGTTATTCCATAATAATAATGAAGATGTAACAGAAACCGAATATGAAGATTTAAAACGATATGTAGAAGAACAACAAGAAGAACAAGAAGAAGAACAAGAAGAAGAACAAGAAGAAGAACAAGAAGAAGAACAAGAAGAAGAACCATTAGCAGGACCATCTAATGCTATACCGAGTGTAAAAGTATTTGCTTTAGCAGGTAGAGTAGTAATGCATCACAAAATTCAAAATGAAGAAAAATTGGAATTAGAGCAGTTTCTTAAAGAAGCAAGAATAATTGTCAGTAAAACTATAAAAGAAGAACTACAAAGATTAAACTTTATTAAATTTGGCATATTATTAAAAGCGTTGTTTATTAATGTAGAAGAAGAAATGTCACCCAGAGGATTTATAACAAAAAACCAGACAATTATGGCTACTTCAAATATTGAGTCAATAGTTGAAAAGAGTTTTGATGAAATTTTAACTAAAATTCAAGAACATGAAGGGAGAGGATCAGGTTGGAGTTTGTTTAGTATTGAGGGCATGGATTTAAGAGTTCACAAACATGGATATGGGCTAATGGGCAGCAGTTACATTCAGCTGCCAAAGAAAATACGGGATACAAAATCGTGTATAAATGTAAAAAATGAAGATACGGAATGTTTTCGATATGCAATGACGACAAAATTTGTACCACCTATACATGCAGAAAGACCTAGCCAAGAATATGAAAACCAAAGATATAGGTACAATTTCCAAGGGTTGTCGTACCCAGTAGCATTGAAGGATATTACAAAATTTGAAAAACAAAACTGTGGAACATCTGTCAATGTGTTTGGTTTGGATAGTTCAAATAAAGTATATCCTCTGAAGGTTGTAAAGAATGAGCTTGCAGATCACACGGATTTATTGCTAATTACGAATGGTGATGTGTCACACTATGTATGGATTAAACAATTTGAAAAGCTTGTTAGTAAACAACTATCCAAACATGAACATAAAAAAATAATCTGCAAACGATGTTTTAATTTTAAAGAAGAAAGAAATGCACACCATGGATGGTTACAAGAACATCAGAAGCTATGTAACAACAACTATGAAGCCAAAATAATGTTACCATCACCAGATAAGGCTGAGCTAAAATTTGAGAAGATATCCCATCAGTACCGTATCCCTATCGTTGTATATGCAGATTTTGAATCTACACTTGTTCCTATCGAAAATAATGATGATGAAGCCAAGAAAAGTGTTAAGTATCAAGTACATGATCCTAACAGTTTTTGTTTATTAATTAAATCTACACTGTCAGAAGATCATTTAAGTAAATATGATCTAACATCAAAACCTGTCATATATCGTGGGGAAAGTGCTTCAAAAATATTTCTTGACCACTTATATGCCATAGCAGAAAATGTACAAAGAATGTACAGTGATATTGTACCAATGATACCCATGGATGAAGAAGAAGAGATTCAATATGAAAATTCAACCAATTGTTATTTATGCAAAAATGAATATACTATGGAAAATCACAAGGTACGTGATCACGACCATCTAACAGGATATTATAGAGGTGCCGCATGTAACAGATGTAATATTAACTATCAAATTCGCAACTTCATACCCGTAATTTTGCATAACCTAAGTGGTTATGATTCACATTTTATTATACCAGAATTGGGACGTGATGATGGAAAAATTGATGTGATAGCGGAAACCAGTGAAAAGTTTATTAGTTTTAGTAAAACGGTTGGAAATATGAAGTTACGTTTTCTGGACTCTTACCGTTTTATGCCATCTAGCTTAAGTAAACTCACTGAAAACTTGAAAAAAGAAAATTTTATAGAAACAATGAAGATTGTAAGTAGAGATAAATTGGATTTGGTTCTCCGCAAAGGTGTTTTTCCCTATGATTACATCGATTGTTTGGAAAAATTCGAAGAAACATCACTTCCGCCAAGAGAAGCCTTCAAGAGTAAGTTGTATGAAGAGGACATCAGTGAAGAGGAGTATCAACATGCTTGTAAAGTGTGGAATGAACTAGGAATGACAACATTGGGAGAATATTCCGACTTTTATGTGAAATTAGATGTGACTTTACTTTGTGATATAATGGAAGAATTTAGAGATACCTGTTTTGAAGCATATGGATTGGACCCACTTCATTCTTATACATCGCCTGGACTAGCATGGCAAGCTATGTTGAAAGAAACAAACTGTAGACTTGAACTTATTACAGATATAGATATGGTTTTGATGATAGAGTCAGGTGTTCGTGGAGGATTGACGCAAAGTGTAACCAGACATGTAAAAGCTAACAACAAATATCTCCCAAACTTTGATACATCACAACCAACAACATTCTTAGGTTATTTTGACGCGAATAACCTATATGGATGGGCTATGTCAAATCCTCTTCCATATGGTAATTTCAAGTGGGCGAACCCTGATTCGATCGGCAATATAATGGACATACCCAAATACGGAGATACTGGATACATTTTGGACGTCGACTTTGAATATCCTGAACAGCTGCATGATCACCACTACGATTTACCACTATTGCCAAAGACGGAAATATCTCCAACTGGTAGATGGCCCAAATTAATGATGACGTTAACCAACAAGTCGAGATATGTAGCTCATTATTGGACAATACAGCAAGCAATAGAAATGGGATTAAAAATAATAAGAATCAATAGAGCAATACAATTCAATCAATCTTGTTGGTTAAAACCATACATCGACAACAACACAAAAAGAAGGAGTGCAGCAACATCCGCTTTTCAAAAGGACTTTTTCAAATTAATGAATAATTCAATATTTGGCAAAACATTGGAAAACAAAAGAAAACATAAAGATGTAAAATTAGTTAGCGATTCGGCAAAATTGCAAAAACTAGTACAAAAACCAAACTTTGGAACAAGTGTAATTATTAACGAGAATCTTGTAGCTGTTACGATGGACAAAATCTCAGTTACAATGGATCGTCCTCTATATGTGGGAATGTCTATCTTGGATATTTCTAAAACCCACATGTATGACTTTCATTACAACAAGATGGTGAAGTTTTATGGAAGAGAAAACATCGGGATAGCATATATGGATACAGATGCTTTCATTTATTGGATAAGAACAGAAGACATGTATGAAGATCTACGTACTTTTGTATATACTACTGACTTTGACTTTTCAGATTATCCTAAAGATCATCCCAACTATGACTACGATAGAAATAAAAAGGTGTTGGGCAAGTTTAAAGACGAAACAAATGGTGTACCAATGGAAGAAGTTGTCGCTTTAATGTCCAAACTGTACTCATTCCAACTGTACATCAGTAAAAATGATGAACATCAAGTGGTGAAGAAAGCCAAAGGCATTAAGACTTCATATCTAAAGAAAAAAGTGCAGTTTGAACATTATAAAAGATGTTTATTTCAAAATGTGGAAACAACCGCAACATTCAACACCATCAGAAGCTACAACCATATACTGTATAGTGTAAAGCAAACAAAGTGGGCATTAAGTTATAAGGATGATAAACGCCACATTCTTGAAAATAACATCAACACATTGCCATTCGGCCACTATTCCCTAATCCCTATTGATCAGTAAACCTTTTCTTCGTCCTTTACCTTCTTCCTTTTTCCTTTCGTAAAGAAGAGGGGACATGACAAGCCCAATGTCATGTTCCCTCTTTTTTACACCAACATAAAATGGCCTTGACCTATATCCTAACCGTATATAAAAGAGGATAAACCATTCTGGAGATCAGTACCTTTACAAGCGATGTGGAAGACACAACTGAAGATGCAAGACTTAAAAAATAAAATTGTAAATGAACTTAATAAGCCAGCAAGAAGAAAATTTCCTAGAAGAAGTACAGTTATAAAAGGAATGAATGATCTTTTCCAAGCCGATCTCATTGAAATGATACCACATGGTAAGTTGAATAAAGGATTCAAATACATTTTAGCGATTATAGACTGTTTTACTAAAGTGGCTGATGCCTTACCGCTAAAGGACAAGACTGGTAAAAGTGTTACAAAAGCTATGGAAACGGCTATACAAAGAAATAAATTCAACATCAAACATCTACAAACTGATGATGGGAAAGAGTATTTTAACAAAGACTTTGCAGCTTTAATGAAGAAGTATAAAATAAATCATTATTCAACAAATTCTGAAGTTAAAGCTTCAATAATAGAAAGATTCAATAGAACATTAAAAGGAGCAATGTATAAAACATTTTCCAAACGAGGATCATATGTTTGGTATGATATCTTACCGCAACTTATAAAGGAATATAACAACAAGTATCATCGAACCATTGGTATGAAGCCTAATCAAGTAAATAGCGGTAATGCTAAGTTGGTATTAAAACGTATTAGGAATAATACAACTCCTAAACATGAAAAAATGCAGCCTAAAACATTTAAAGTTGATGATAAAGTTCGTATAAGTAAGTACAAAGGAGTATTTAGTAAAAGGTATCTGCCAAACTGGACTAATGAAGTATTTACAATCTATAAAGTACAACCAACAATACCTGAAACTTACATCTTAAAGGACAACAAGGGTGAATTACTCGAAGGTGGATTCTACGGACATGAGTTGTTAAAATCATCAGTCGGCAATGTATATCTTGTTGAAAAGATTTTACAAAGAAAAAAGGAAAAGGTTAAAGTACGTTGGTTGGGATTTGATAAAAGTGAAGACTCTTGGATCCCTACAAAAGACTTGGTGTAACAATTTATGAACTCATTACGTGTTTAACCTTTACACGAGATGGAGATTGTGCAACAAAAGGATCGATTTTTTATTAATAATATTGATGAATTAACAGTTGACAACGACAAGTTAAATCAAGGAAAACATGGTGAACTACTGCCAAACACAATAAGATGTTTAATAACTGGACCGACAAATTGTGGAAAGACGAATGTGGTTTTTAACTTAATAACAAATCCTAAAGGATTACGTTTCAACAACATTTACATCTTTTCCAAATCTTTGCAACAACCCAAATACCAATTACTGGATAAGGTACTTGCAAGTGTACCTGAAGTTAATTTTTATAAGTTTAATGCTAGTGAAACTATAATGGAGCCAAACGAGGCAAAACCATTTTCTATATTTATATTTGATGATGTATCTTGTGAAAATCATGACACTATCAGAAGTTATTTTGCCATGGGAAGACATTACAATATTGATAGCATTTATATTGGTCAAACTTACAGTAAAATTCCATAACAACTAATAAGAGATAATGCAAATCTACTTATTATCTTCAAGCAAGATGAAACAAATTTAAAGCACATATATAATGATCATGTAAATGCAGACATGTCATTTGATAAATTTAAAGAAATGTGTGGCAAAGCATGGGCTGAAAAATATGGATTTCTTGTTATTATGAAAGAAGAAGCTATAAAAAATGGAAGATATCGTATAGGGTTGGATAAATTTGTATTAATCCATTGAACGATTGATGATACGTTTAGTAATAGATTGGTCTTCGCAGCGTAAACATGGTGAACCAAGAAAAACTATTAAAAGAAATAAAATCACTGAGTGACTCGATTAGACTTAAGAATCGAGCATTAAGAATGGGTTTGAATGAAAGAGAAGAATTCCTGGAGACTACATTTAAGCCTATTACAGAACCTTTAAAACAGATAACAGAAACTATTGGTAAACCTCATTATGAAGGAGATGTTTTGCTACCTGTTTCTAAATTTGAAACAAAGAGTTTGAAAAAGGAAGAAGATGATGATGATTCTTACACAAGTGATAGTGAAGTTTCTCAAAAAGAAGAAGAAACAAGACAAGAAGAACCAGAAATAAATGTTGAAAAAGAAGAAGAACAAGAACAACATATACCTGAAGCAGAACAATCAATTCCAAATCTAACAAAATTAAGTAGTGATATATTGCAACAAGGACCTCTTGGAAGAAAGTATATCATGAAGATGTTACATGAAATAAAAAATAACCCAAAATTACACAAGTCACATGTATATGGTGCGAGAATTGATGGAAATGAATTAAAAATAGGAGATATAAAAGTACATTTGACTGAAGATGATGATATTGTTATTGGTGAGCATAAATATAAAGGAACAAAAGGATTATTTGAACTGATTTTTAAAAATATACCTATAAAATATACGCTACAAGATTTAAATACTTTTAAAGAAATTTTGCAAAATACTAATGCTCATAAGAAGAATTACTCCAAAGATTCAATGATAAATAGAACACGCGCAACTAAATATACAGTTGTAATAAAAAGATTGTTTCCGCTGAGAAAACTACCAACATTACGAACTGCGCCCGCTTTAAAGAAACCGCTAAAGAGGAAGTCTTTATCACTTATGGACTTATCACTCATGGATGAATATGGTAAAAAGAAAAAAGGAGAAGCTTCAACGTCTGGTAAAGGTTTAATGAAAAACCTATATAATACAAATGTGATTTACTATAATGATATAAACAAATTGGTTGATAGAATGAGACTATTACATGAAGCCATGGAAGCTGGTCATACAGGTTTAAATAATGAATGGGTGGCTTTAGTTGACGAACTTCGAAATCGTGGAATAATTGTATAAATCATCACGGATATATAAGAGAGCAGTGAGCATACAGTGGATCAGTTCAATCATGAGCGTTGACAAGTTCGGACGGTACTCCGGGCTAGGAGTACAAGGAGGAGAAAACAGAAAAAGAAGTGGATTGCCGCAAACACCTGAAGGTGACTATGATATAAGTAACAAACGTCTAAAATTTGTTAAAGACCCAGAAGAAGATACAGATGGAGCAAATTTAAAAACAGTAAAAGAAGCAACTTCAACATCATTGAAATTAAACAAGAATACTTATGATGTTAAATCACATAGAATAATTAATGTTGGTAAACCAACTGACAGTTCTGATGCAATTACTAAAGAGTACTTATCATCTGAACTTTTAAATACTTTAAAATTGCAATGGGGTAATAACTTAAAAGATGGACAAACGTATGATGCTGGAAATTATAGAATAACCAACGTGGGAAATCCCAAAAATGATAAAGATTCAGTTAATAAAGAATATTTACATTCTATAATACCGGAAAAAACTGAACATGGATTTTCTTTTTATAAATTTATTATAAATGACATTGGATACCCAAAGGAAGACGGTGATGCTGTAAACCTAAAATACATCAAGGACAACTGTATTTTACAAGATGTTAATGGAATCGATTGTCATGGTAAAACATTGACAAATGTAAAGTTTGGTTCTCAACCATAAGATGCTGTTACTATGGAACAATTATCTAAAGAATTAAAAAAGGAAACATCAAATTTTGTAAAACATGAAGATGCCGTGTTAAAGCGGGGAGATAAATTTATACATGGAAATAAAAAGTTTGATTTAATGCAAGGAAAAAATGATGAATGGGATGCAGGACATAAAACAATAACAAATGGAAGATTTGGTATAAAAGATTCAGATGTACCTTTGATGGTACAAACATTAATTGCGAGTGGTGGTAGATTAGGTACATACGATGGTCGTAATAGAAGAATAAAAAATATTTATCCTGGTTATGAAGATGATGATTGTGTTACATTGAGACAAACAATAACTTGGGATAAACACTTTGGGACCAAATATGATGCAAAGATGAAGAAAATAATTAATATTTTACCAGGAGAAGATTTAAATGATGCTGCTACTATTGGACAAGTCATAACAACGTCAAAAAGTGATTCGACCGCTTACACGTGTAATGATAAACGTATTATGCAGTTACACGATCCTCAACATCCGAAAGATGCTGTAACTTTAGATTGTTTAATAAGAATAGTGGGAAACTTACTTATCGATACCCACAATCATATAGCTAGTACAACGAGTCATGTGATGATTCAACCTGATGAACGAGAAGCTTGGATTAAAAATAGAATCATAAATCAGTATATAATTAATTTAAATAATTAAATCTTTAAATATAAAACATTGTGCACAAGTTATTCATTTATGTAAAGCAGCTCGTGGAGTAAACACGCTGGTTATATAAGACAACATAATGAAGACCGCACCTCTCAGTCATCGTCAAGACAGCGGCAAGAAAGGACGTGGTATAACATCAGCTGCGTTATCCCTGCTAAGACGGATTCCTGTTGGTGCTGTTCTAAATCGAGCAATAGACGCTTTACCATACGAATTTCATCTGCCCGGAGGCTATCAATATTGTGGACCCGGAACTAAGTTGGCAAAACGTTTGGCAAGAGGAGATCCTGGAATTAATAAATTAGATCAAGCTTGCAAAGAACACGATATAGCGTATTCCAAGTTTGCAGATTCAACAAATAGATCAATAGCGGATAGAGCGCTAGCGGAAAAAGCTTGGCAAAGGGTTAAATCAAGTGACGCCAGTATTGCGGAAAAAGCAGCAGCTTGGGCAGTGACAACAGCCATGAAGACGAAAGCTAAGTTTGGTGGTGGAAGACGACGCGGGAGAAAACCTAGTAAAAAAGAAGCTGCAAAAAGAGGCGGGAACATCAAAAGAAGACATCGCACTAACCCTAAAGGAAAGTCAAGAAAACATCCATATGGTCAATGGTAAAAAACGGATCGGGTCTTTACTTAAGACCGTACCGTGTGTATTAAATGAGAAGAATAAATTGATAATTCCAAATGAAGCATTAACAAACTATCAATTGTCAAAATATGTGAAATGTTTAAGAATACCATTCTTCAGAGGAGTTTTTATGAAAGATACATTACCAAATAGAGTGTGGAAAAATGAAACTGGAATAGTAAACTTAGACTCTAATTATGGACCAGGTACTCATTGGGTATGTTATAAAAAACTTGGAGAAAATGTTTACTACTTTGATAGTTTTGGAAATTTACCGCCACCAAAAGAACTTCAACATTATTTTCGGGACTCCAAGAATATATTCTACAACTACAAAAGAGAGCAACCTAGCAATACAGAAATATGCGGACATTTATGTTTAGAGTTCCTAGCGAAGAGCGTCAGTCAGCTTTAAGATGTCATCGTATACAGTGTCGCTGAGCGGAAATTCGTCAACATTGAAAAGTACACTTTTCCCAGCGTTACGTTTATCTACGGACAAACTATGGGAAGCAGCATTATTGGATTTGACTACATACAATTCAATTCCCAATGTTACAGAAGGAAAAAATAATTTACTACATTATTATGAGAGTAAAGATGAAAAAGGAAATTATTCACAATTAAAAATAATTTCATTATCTACAGGAGCATATGAAATAGACGATATAAACCAAGTATTACAAAAGAAACTTGGAGAAGAAAATATTTCTATTAAAGGTAATAATAATACATTAAAAGCAGAAATAACTTCAAAGTATTATATAGATTTTAGCTTAGACCACTCAATCGGCAATTTGCTCGGATTTTCAAAGAAGAAAGGAATTTTAGCCCCTGGAAATGATTATACTGGCGATACAACAGTAACAATATTAAAGGTGAACAGTATTGATGTAACGTGTAATATTATACACGGATCATATAGAGATGGAGTAAATCAACACATATTACATACATTTTACCCCACAGTAGCTCCTGGTTTTAAAATAGTTGAGAAGCCACAAAACCTGATATACCTACCGTTAAACACCAGTTTCATTTCAGACATCGTGCTGAACATATTGGATCAAGACGGCATTAGTGTTGACTTTAGGGGAGAAACAATAACTATACGGTTACATATCAGAGCAGCAACATAAAGTCAACATGGGATTATCATTTAAACCACAACGGAAGAGTCGGGAGCTCAGTAGCTCCTCAACATTCGACGAGTTAACACCGGACAACATACGCTTCCTACAGAAGATCGGACTAAAACTTGCCAACCATGGATATACTGGATATAGCGCAAGGACCGACATTCGACGAAACCCTATGGGAGAAGGAATATCACACTCACAACCCTTACACTTCATCAAAATTAAATAATAATGATGAAATAAGGTTTCCCATTCAACAACAAGATATCTACACATTACCATGTGAAAGTTATTTATATATCGAAGGAAGAGTAACAACATCGGATGGAAAATCTGGTTCAACTGTTCCTTTTATAAATAACCCTATGGCATATCTGTTTGATGAAATTAGATATGAGATATCTGGAGTAACAGTTGATTCAACAAAAAAAGTTGGTATATCAACAACTTTGAAAGGATTGACTTCAATAACACCCCATGAAAAGAATTCTTTAATCTCGGCTGGATGGGTGACTCCTGATAAAGACACTATTACTCCTAATTCAAAAGGTTACTTTGATTTTAATGTGCCTTTACGATTGCTTTTGGGATTCGCAGAAGATTACAAGAGAATAATAATAAATGTAAAGCAAGAACTGGTACTGCTCAGATCTTCAACGAATAAGGATGTAATACAAGCACCAAGTGGAACAAAAGATGCCGATTTGGAATGGCAACTTCAATTGGATAAAGTTGTATGGAGAGTACCACATGTCAGATTGGCGGATGAACATCGAGTATTATTATTGAAAAAATTAAAATCTGACCGTGATATTGTAATACCATTTAGAAGTTGGGAATTTCATGAATACCCTATATTGCCTCAAACAGAAAGACAAACATGGACTGTTAAAACCTCTACTTATTTTTAGAACGAGCAAGGTACATAATAGTCGGTTTTCAGACTAAACGAAAAGATGTTATAACTGCGCACGCTGGTCAATTTGACCATTGCAAGATAAAGAATTGCAAAGTTTTTCTAAACTCTCAGTTCTTTCCATATGACAGTTTAAATGTTTCATTTGACAAGAAACGTTATTCCATTCTATATGACATGTATGCAAGATTTCAATCGTCATATTATGGTAAGACAAATACACCACTACTATCACCAGAACAATTTTATTCAAAAGCTCCAATTGTTGTAATCGATTGTTCAAAACAAAATGAATCTGTGAAATCTTCAAGTGTAGATATAAAAATTGAAATGGAATTTGAAGATAAAATACCAGATGGAACTTCAGCATACTGTTTAATTCTACATGACAAAATAGATACTTACACACCGCTGACAGGAATTGTGAAGAATGTACTTTAAAAAAGATTAATACAACATCTGCACGATTTGTAAGGTTTTTACAAAAGATCAACAATATCTAGGTCATCTGCGAGTATAAAAGCGAGAAAGAAGAGCTGGAAATTCATTTCATCTTTGATTGTCGTATGGGTAACATCGTCCGCAAGATGAGTTCTACTACATCAAGTGCTAATGAAGAAACTACACCTCTTATGGCTGACAATAGTTTGGATATAGAAAGACAAGTTGAACAGGAAATGGAAGAGTTCCTCAAGTTTAAACACAAGAAGTCAGACGAAGAGGAAGTTGAAAAAGAAACAAAGAAAAGGAAAATTGAAGATAACATTTCTACCAACATCTTAATGGAGGTATTTCTTAGAATATTTTATCCTATTTCTTCTTGTATGACAAAGACTGTGTCTGCTGGAGTAATGAAATCATTGGATTACTCTCCAACTGTTATTTTGTATCACGGATCTAAAATGGTAACCTTCACTGAATCTTCTTGGGAATCTTTTATGAAACATATACATCTTTTGGAATGCTATTTAAGTAACAATACGTTTGGAAGAAAAACAAAACTAGGTTTGTTCGAATCAAATATTGAAATCGATATTGTTAAACAACGTGGTCAACAACTAGTTCGATTTAGAGATTTAACTAAATATAATATAAAAATACATTTGACAAAAGAAGAGTTTTACGCTTTAACTTGTGCTACTGGTCCTATAACAAGATATTTAAAACAGCTAATATTCTCAAGTACAATTATCAAAGATTATTTAATTGATGCATTGGATAGACAACCATATGTTCCAATTCTATACGGTCCAGTAGATACTTCAATCTTCAATAGGATACCACATGAAGTAGAGATGTGGAGACAGTTACACCGCAATCAAACCAACTTTAATTTAAATGAAGAAGAAAATCAAGAAAACAAGGAAAACGAATCACATTTCAACAATCAACAATTAACAACAAATTAAACAGACAAAGAATATTGTAAGTAAGAAGAAGAAGAATGTTGGAGTATAAAAGGCTGTCAATCCGCATTGACACACCAGTTGTCTACTGAACGTCATCATGGATAAACGAGTTTCATTCTCTAAGAAGACGGAAATAATGGAAGTAAAGCAAGGTATCATAGAGTTTCAGGCATTCCGTGGTAATGATGGAAATTTTATAATCAAAGAGTTAGTGGTACTAGATATGATAACATCTGTTGTTTATCATTTTTTATTCATGCCTCCTTTGCCGTTCAACAGATTAACAACCAAAGCTAAAGTAACAAACAAATGGTTGATGAAACATTTTCATAATCTAACATGGGATGAAGGTTTTATAACCTACAATATGATGCCACACATTATGAATCATTTCTGCAAAGAGTTCAAAACTATTTTTACAAGAGGATTGGAAAAAGCAAATTGGATACAAGCATATACAAACCATGAAGTGATAAATGTGCAAATGGAGAAAGATTTTTATTGCTACTTTGCTAACATCTGTATTGCATCTAAAAACTTTAAACATCGGCAGTCTCAATGTGCTTTAAAGAACGCATATCGTTTGAATGTCTATCTCCAGCAAAGTGGTGGGGGAAGCGATGGGTATAAAAGCGAGAGCGGCACTACGACAATGCATGAGTATTACTCTAACCTCCGAGGAGTCAACACCTCTGACGCGCAAACACAAGAAGAAGAAGACGAACAATAGTAAGAAGAAAATAATGGCATCGCAAACTTTTCTACAATCACTTGTTGATCAATTCAACAAACATTCTAAAACTACTATACTACCAACAAAGAAATGTTCAGAATTGAAGGAAGAAAAACATTACATTATTCACACTATTAAGAAGATGGAAACATCAATTGGAGACGCCATTAATTGCACATTGAGTGAAGCACCCTACACACCTGGTGATGAACCGGAATTTCAAGTATTTCTTCCCAAACGCTTCGTTCAACTGCTGCAGAATGAAGATTTACGACTGATTCACCCCGGCGCACTCTATTTGGCATCTCACGGTCCTAGCGGAACCAACTCTACTGAACTTACACTTCATGTTATGCCTATTAGCAACTAGTCTGTAATTTATATATACTGTTATACATGTGTGTAACTGATTTTAAATAAATAAATAAAAAATGAAAAAAAAAATAGAAAAGGCAACATATCGACAGTGTTTCTGCACTATCGATATGTTGCTTTTTTTAAAAACACGTTTGGGTGACCTTGACCTACTTTCGAGGGTATATAAAGG
This sequence comes from Neoaliturus tenellus, assembly GCA_030545055.2. Lineage (NCBI taxonomy): Eukaryota > Metazoa > Arthropoda > Insecta > Hemiptera > Cicadellidae > Neoaliturus > Neoaliturus tenellus. The sequence goes on along the minus strand of CM061534.1, from coordinate 48,654,161 downwards.
CCGTAATTTTCTTGAGGATCTCATCAGTCTACGACTACCTTTCGTGCTGTACGCATCTCTGTTGGCTCTCCAGTTATTACGAATAACAACATGTCTCTTAAGGTTAAGTGTGCATCATACGATACCACCACCATCACAACTTTTGAAGAACTCGACGATTTTACTAATGAACTGCGAGTGTTACTTGCCGGTGGTTATCGTTTAAATATTGATGTTTACGCTAACAACATGAGGATGTTTCCTAAACAAAAGTTCTGCAATGAAGAAGTATTCGTTTCCACACAACCTTCAACTACAACACCATCTACTCAAAGTAATGTTAAGTTCCAGAAATATTATTAATGTTAAATAATATCAAGTGATCGCTGTAGCATCTATAAAAGGAACGTGTAACCTAACAGAATCATCATTTGCTCTCCAACTGACACAGCGAAAACAACTACTAATATCATGTTGTACAGAATGATGATTGAATTCAATGGAAAAATCTACGGAAAGGACTATCAAAGTGCAGAACAAATGACGTCCGATCTTCAAGTATTGACTAAAGAGGGATTCCAACCAAAATTAATTCTAAAATTTCCTGAAGTACATCCACTCTCCACTGAAGATCTCATCGCCATGGCTAAAGAGGAAAAAGAAAAATACAAACAAGATGTAAAGAAAGAAAAAGAAGATGAAAACTCAGTATCTTAAATAAATACATCTTACACTTGTAAGATGTTCTTTTTTAAAACCCCATTTGAATGACCTTGAGATTTCTCCCTCCCTTCACTAAACTCCATATTCTTTTATAACTCTATTACACTCTGCATCTCACATCATTCTACATTTAGCAACGATGGCAAACACAACGGATGAAGTTCAACCATCAACTTGGGAATTGGATATAAAAAATATACAACACTTAGAGTTGGTTTATGAAAAGTTGAAAACATTATTAACTGAAAACTCAGGATTGAAAATAAACATGAAGTTGCTATACCACTGGTCCGCCATTGAAGTAAATTATAAATGTGATGAAGAACAAGCATTAACAACAGTTACAACTCCGCAATATTCTCCCAGCGCTGCAATATATCCTATTAATGAAGACAATGTAGAATGAAATATTTCATCTTTTTTAAAACTCCATTTGGATGACCTTGAGATTATCCCCACCACTTATTTTACAACATATATTCTACAGACCCTTCGACACGTTTCTCATTCCGATTCCATTACTTGGACAGACAACAACATGGATGATAAATTTATTTCTTTTCAACATTTAGTTACCAAAAAGCACGAGATGGAAACCCTATTTCAAAACCTGCTCATACTTATGGATAATTATCCTGTAAGATGGATCAACATCGGAGTGCAAGTTATAAATCCTCCAACAATACCTTCATCGTCATCATCTTCTTCTGTCACCTTCACATCTTCATCCTTGCACAGTGCAGGGGAAGAAGAACAAACAACGGATGGTCTTAAAATTATTGATTTGGACAACAAGGAACAAGAAATGCAAACTTTGGTTAAAAATAAACTTAATATTTAATTTACAAACATTATTAGTTTTCCTAACTTAATACACCTCCTACTACCTACCCGAATGGCGTTTCGCAGCGAAATGCGCTGGCCAACGGTTCGCATGGGGGTATATCACCTTTCCCCCACCACGCCACTGCCCCTCCACTTCCCCCACCACGCCACTGCCCCTCCACTTCCCCCTCCACCGCCCTTGCCCGCATATAAGCGAGCCGCTGACTGACGCTCGCCATTTGTTTCCCGACTCCCGTACGATGAACAACGATCCGCTACCACATATGAAATCTACTTTTATAATTAGAACAAGACATGATTTAAAAGATTTAATGGAAACTTTAGAAGATATTATAGACAAATTCCACCCCATCACTATGAATTTGGAACTTGTTTACGGTTGTCCAACATGCGATAGAGTTAAGAGTGAAGATGAAGATGCTTTGCTAGAACTCACTCCTGCATCCTCCAAACCTACACCAACAGCTGACGATGACGTTTGATCGGACCCACAACTGTTTTTCTTAACCCCCCACCACTTTCCAGTAAATATGCCCTGTCCTCATCTTCGTTTCTCATTTCATCGCCGACTTTCCGACCGTCAACACCGCTCCCGTTTCACCAACAGAAATTAAAACAAGCACACAAACATGATGGATGATTTTTCACTTAAAACACAATTGGAAGAGGACAGACTCAAACTAGAGATCAACAGGCTGCAATTGGAAACGGAAAACCAACAAGGGATGGTCCACCTGCTGCAACTGTTCAAATGCGTACTGTGCATGCTGTGCGTCTACCTCCTTTTCGCCATCACCTTCGGCGTCTACCACTGCGTCACCGGTGCACGACACTCCAATGCCTCTCTGCACAAGAACACGACTTTGATTTAATTTTTAAAAATAAACGAAAACTTCCCGCGGAACGGCGCCGCCCCACCCCATCCCCACCGAGCCCCTGAGGCTCCCACTTTTTTAAAACTCCCTCCGAATGACCTTGACCCACTTCCCAAACCCATCCATCACTGTCACCCCCACCCCCCAATTACTACCCACACCTGCCAGTTCGAACCGCATGACCTTGACTTGTCCCAGCACCGGCAAAACCACACTACTAATGTATAGTCACAATTTTGTTTTTTTAATAAGAACATAAACAAAACCTGTCATATAAGCTACAAAATTTTCGAAAGGTTTTGAAAGTTGTTCAAAATATTTTCTTTTCTCATTAGCCATTATATTGGTAGTCAGATGTCTTTGGTAATACCTATTCTTTGGTATTTTTGTAATTAGTTTATTTTAAAATGATATCTACAAAAAAAAAGTTTTAACGCAAAAGCTGGCAGTTTTACATTTGTTGCATTGTTGCTTAAGTTCGGTAACAGTATAACACGGATTCAGAAAAGTTATGTTTCATTGTCTATTCAGGAATAACATTTTAGGAAAGTGTATCTAACCAACCACGACGTAAAAACAAATATCCTGCTGCATAATGCAACGGATTTTGAAAACGGGGGTAACAATCTCGTTGTTGAAGCGTACATTTTGCTTGCTCTAAATATGTTTTTGAAATAAGATACTGCATCTTTCACTCACTTTTTTATTGCTTAATACAAACTTCTTTATTTGTGTTTTTTATATAATGAGTGGCGAAAATTGGAATCTATGAACATTACATTATTGGGATGGACAGCTTTTTGTAAGCTAACGTAGACAGAGTAATAATAAGACTCATCAATTATATAAAACGCTATCTATCTTAACGAGTAGAGTTTTGGACTCTGGTTCTAGACAAACATAAGTATGATTCCTAGATGTCCACTTCTTGCATGGATTTGGATCACTTTCTGAAAAGGCATTTTTGTGTTCCAACACAATTCAGATTATAAACTTCTTTATTACATATGTAAAAAAGTGTTAAACATAACCAAAGTTGTAATAGAAATAAAATTATTGAAATAATCACGGATGTATTGTAATGTATAAGAAATATAAAGTGACATAATTTTAAAGTGTATTAAAAACTTTTAGACAGCAGTCTATAACTTACAAAAGAAAACAAATAGCCCACGACGATGATAATACAGTTGACTCTCGTTAACCCGAAATCCTCAGTATCTAGAATAATCTTCATACTCTGCAACTATTGGGGAAAACCTGCAAAAGTGAAATAAACAACTCAAAATGATTTAACTTTTAAATTGTATGTCTATAAGTCGAGGGCGTACAAAGATTGCCTTAATAACTTGAGTATCAGTGCGTAAGTTGAATTGAAACTAATTTTTACCTCCACAAGTCAAGTTTACCTCATATCTTTAAGTTTTCTCTAAGGGGTTCTGCAAGTTCTCGGTTGAAGTTTGTGGATTAAGTGCAAGTGTCGCAACAGTCTGTGACAAACCTGGACTAGCGGCTCTCTGATGTCACTTACTCTGCTGTATATTTCTTCAGGTCAAGACAAAATTTTAGCAAAAAAATTTAAAAACAAAAGTGGGAAACAACTAGCTTTTCCCACTGCTTTGCTCCTGTACTCGCCGTCAGGCTTAGCAAGTTCGCTAAGCTCACCCACCGTCAAGTTTAGCTCGTTCTCTACGCTCGATCACCGTCACGCTACCCACCGTGAGGTTTAGCTCGTTCGCTACGCTCACTCAATGTCATGCTCACAAACTACATGTTTACAGGTGAATGTAAACATTCACGCTCGCCCACCGTCAAGTTTAGCTCGTTCGATACACTCAATTGCTGTAAACCGCTCAAATATCTAAAATTTGAATTTTTTATTGAATTGGTTTCTTAGCAACAAATAAATAAATTTTAAAATGGATTTAGAGTTTTTTTTGCAAAAAAAATTATCTTTCGTTAATGTTTTTAAATAAAAATATAATATGTTACTTCAGATACTTCCAAGAATGTGTGCACTTGAGAATACATCTACTCGTAGTATTGTTTCATGATGATCGGTTGAGTAGTTTTCGCCTAGAGACGTAACAAACAAATGGACATCCACATTTATAATATTAGTAGGGATTTTACTTGATATATTCCTAAATTGAACTAAATAACTCGAAGAATAATGGTAGTTTTGTGAATTTCACGTTAGAGAGAATCTAGTACTAATCTACTCGTTTTCATGATCTTCACAATCTTATCACTGAACGCTACAAGACAACTTTGCACCTAAATTGGCCCAGATTCCCAGATAGACAAATGACTATCGACTCAATCAATAAGCCAGACCCTGTGTCTTCATCCTCCACACCCACACTGAGAGTGGATCTCGGCGGCGGAGGTCTCATCGCTCAGTTACACCCACGTTGGATATCTCTCACAGTGAGCTTACGTGGGTTTGATAAGTTTCCGAACATTGAGTGGTTAATTGGATAGGTTAGAATGACGTGTGAAACTGTGACCTACTTATAAATCGTGGGGAAGTTTCTCCCTCACATATAGTATAGCTATTATAGTATAGCTGCATGTTTTCCTTACAATAATATATGGAATTTAACACTTTGTAAACATTTAAATTTACTTGAAATATATTTTTATTCATATACCGTTTACAGGTTACAAAGGATAATTTTTCGGTTACACGTAATTGTGATTTCATATTAAAACTGTGGTTGCCTTTTCAGATATATTTTTATTTATAACTATATTCATTAATACATTCAGAGCAACACATTCTGCAGTATAAGATAATATCGAAATTGTACCTATCAAAAGTGTTGAGTAAATAGGGAATGAAGGAAGAAGAAAAAAGGTGACCAGGCGAACTAGGGATTAGTTAACCATATTAGTTAATTTCAGAAATGAAAAGAGTTTAAAAATGTACAAAACATAGCACGGTATTTTTATTATTAAGATTTCTTGTGAATGTCGTTCCGTAGAATTAATATGAATAAAATAGTTTTTATAGCTTTGAAACATTCCATATCTTATGTTTATCACAGAAAAAATTCTAGGGAGTGAAATATGTCATCCTACAAATTAGGTTCCCGAAAAAGCAGTGCTGGATTCAAAACTTTATACACTTTATAAAGTTATAACTTTATAACAAAAATCAGGGTTTAAGATTTTTTACTTTACAACCTAACGCTAGAAATATTTACATTGCAACTCAGCAGCTGACTTGGTCAGGGACCAGTCAGTCTATCATAAGGTGAGGTTAAGGAGCGAGCTACTCCTTTAGAGACATTATTTTGCATCTGAAAAAGTCTTTTAAAATGAAATTTTGAGCCACTTAAAAAATAATACATTGCCACTTTCCTATCAAGATTGTTGTTTGCTATCATTTTCTTCACTGAACTACGGGCTCTGAACTAAGAATGAATATATGTCCTCTTTAACCTTTATTGTAAACTTACCTTTCATTGTATTACTCTTTTACTATAACAGACTTATTATGGGTTATATTACTAACGAATTATGGGTAAAAGTATAATCATGACTTTCCTTCATCTACAACAGAATTGGCTCAATTACATTAAAAAACTAACCACGTAATTTACGACCCAAATTATATAAAGGGTCGTCCATAAATTACGTCATCTGAAAATAGGGGGGGGGGGGAGGGTCCAGATTGAAAATGACGGTAAGGTGATGTACAAGGGGGGGGGGGGTCGGCTTTGATCATTTTAAATATGATGTTCTATATCAAATTTTAACAGTAAAACAATGATAAATTTTAACACAACTCAATTATTATAAAATAATTATCTATAAAATACATTAGACTATTTTAAGGAGTTGTTTTATAGTTTATTTTTCCACCGAGAAATTCATTTTGGCTTTATTTTTAAAGGTAAATTCAGATTTGATTGGTCAATGTTTTTAGTTTATCATGTAGTGTTTAAAAAGTATTATTTTTAATTAAAACTGAGGTTTGTTAAAAATGACGTCATTTTTCCCAGAGGGGGCGGGTCAGACAAATGTTGATAGTAGGATGATTTTAGGAAGGGGGGGGTTCAAAAATGGCCAAAAAGCGATGACGTAATTTATGGACGGCCCCTAATTGAATATGCGTTTGTGTCAAACAGGATATAAATAGGACAAAAAACGAGGTTCCACTGAAAAACATAAAAAAATATCCCATAATCACTCAAGGGCCGAAGTCAAAATGCTTAACTGTAGCCAGGCAACTTAAAAAACTAAATAATTTAAATTATGAAAAAATTACTTTAACCCCTTAGCAACAACTCATCTCCATTTTAACAATGTTAATTGGTGGTGTTACAAGGAAAGGGTGTCAATGTGCATACGATTTAGGAGCATCGTAACTCTGTTAGATATGGTGTCAGTGAAGATTATCAGTTTGTAAAGTACAATGTTGAATTGTTGGTTTTATTGAAAATTAGTTAGTTTATATATTTGAGGAATTATATTATTTACTGAGTGTTAAATTTGTTTTTACAAGTTTTAATGAAATTCTATCTTTTACGATGTATAAACTATATACCACGATCATTAATCAGCTGATAATCCTCCCGATACCTTCACCAGTTCAACAGTGTTGCCACACAATGGCAGATAAGCTGATAATTCCCGCCGATAACAGTGCTGCCAACAGCACCGCGTCACCGATGCAGCATTGTTGTCAGACATAGGATTTTAGGCTGCTTACATTACACACCACTCTGCAGCTTAAAAAATCTTTTATTCGGAATTATTGTTGCAATTTTAGTTTTCACAGTTATTATAAAGTAATTTTTGTTCGATATACTAAATTCTATTTTCAGTTTCAGAGGTTATTGTGACTTTAAGGGTTTGTAAATGTAATAAAAATAACCAATGTATAATCCTCCTACTTGTAACATTTACAATCTTATAAGCGTCACAAATTCTATTTGAACGGTGACAAATATATTTTATCATAATTTGTGAAAATTTTCTGTAGAAAAATAGGTTTTTATGTTCTAGCTTAAAGTTAACAGAGCAAAACAACAAATCAGTAAAACCTGACATATGTGTAACAATAGAACACAGCGGTACCATCACAGAGCCCGAGCATCAACAACAATAAACTGCAGATCCTACGAGAGAAATTAAATTGTTGTCAAGAGAGTGGTTAACACAACTCCTAGGACGAATGTTTCCGCTGGCATCACGATATATTGTTCATATAAATATATGATGAATAATTTAATCAAATAATTTAAATAAGAACCAAACACTAATATAACGCAAATAACAACTATAGAAACTTAAGTAAGTATTTTTAAATCCATTACCCTGTTATTATTATTTTTATTTATTTCATTATTATTATATTTATTTAGTTAAGTCAATTGAACATTATAATACATAGGAGTACTTTTAAACGAGCCTCCTGTTCCTACGGCGTGAATAATTGTACATGAATTCTTAAGCAAGGAAAATGATTGCAATAAAACGACAACAAAAACACATCAATAACAGCCATCGTGAAAAAAATTATTTAAGATAAGAAATTAAAAACAAAGATATCATTTATAAGAAAGAAATATACTTATTGACCAGTATGGCTAGTTGAGAGATATATTGGAGGAGAAATTAGTACAAATGGTTTCCGTTACAAGATAAATGGCTCTCTGCCAAATTATCTGCTGCCATGACTCTCAATGGGTATGGGTCTTTATTTCACAGGGTGTGCAATTTTCTCAAAATTTTTATTTTTCTTGTTTATGCTCAAAAAGTAAATTGGTTGAACGTGTTAAGTGAACTTATTATAATAAATTATTAAGAAATTTATGACATACGAAATGAGTAAATTTAATTATTCAATACTTTATATTTAGATATTATGTTTTACCATAATTGACATATTTATATGTTAACTATTCATAAAAATACAGGTAAATGTGTGTTCATGTATTGAATTTAATTTATAATTATTTTTATTACTACGCATTTTCATCATTTTTGATGATATTGCAATCATTTGACGAAGCTGTTCTTATCGGCATTCAATGATAAATTAAGATTATTAATTGATTATTAAAGTAGAGTGTGTACCTATTCACACTGGGGATAGAGGAAATAAAAAATCTATAGTATATTGATTTTTCAATATAAAAATGGTCAATTTTTTTTAAATCAAATTAAATTGTAGTCTTTATGATGATAAAAATAATAATTTTTTTTTTCCTTAAAAGGTCTTAATATTTCATTAATTTACAAGTCGTTTTTTGTACCAATAGTTCAAAAAATATAAAGTTCAAAACGAAAATTTTGTTACTTTAGAGAGTACATTTGTACTAGGCTACTTGATTTACATTTAGATTTAGCTGTGCAATTTTCTGAAACTGTCAATATTTATATTATACTGAATAAACATTTATGCCTGACAAAAATTGGACAACTTTAGAATTGATATTTTTTACTGAATGGAGTTGCTTTTAGTTTTCTTGCTCTTTAAAATCAAGAAACACTTACAGTATTTTTAATATAGAACTTATTAAATGAACTAATCTTTAATAACATTCGGTTGTCTGCCATTTTTTATCTGCTTAGTATTCCCATTGTAATTCTACAGTGTATCATTATCTTACACCAAACTTAACATAACAATGAACAAAAGCACTCCAGGGTGATATACATCACTCAGATAAGTCCTCCTGACATCAAGTGGAGTTGTGTTTTGTTAAGAGTAAGTTTCTACATCAATACCTCTGGTAGGTCTTATATTTAAAATACATTGAAAGTAATTAATACTACAATTTTTTTTTATTTGCATTCAATTCTGTTTTCCACATTTATTGCTTTGTAAATCTTTCATAAAAAATATCATTATTTTGAACGAATAAATGATGCTACATAAAAAGAAATCATTGAAAAGATTGTAACTAGTGTATTGAAAAAGGAATACACTCTTAGTAGTAGAACAAATTCACTTGAATGTTCATTAAAGTAAACCTCTTTTGTGCATCTTAACTGAGGCGTTTCTTATAAACAAGCTTTCGGTTGTAAAGGAAAACTATGTGTTTTCAACGCAATTGTGTCAAAGGCCGCTTTAACCATCAGAAGCTGTTTTTTAGCTCAAAGAGAACAGAACCACTTTGATGTTGTAAATTGTTTGGTTCGAAGTTTTTACTTGGTAAGGCTCTACTGACTTATTAAAATTAAACATTTTCAAAAGTTTTAATGTGAGATTTTTATTCTTGTTCGTTCTTTAAACAATTGGTTAACACAATTAACGTGTTCAAAATTTGTATCTCTCGACAAAAACGAACCTGTTCTTAAACGATACAAAATATATTACCGTAAATAAATTGGTATTGTAACAAAATTTAAAAAAAAAAAATTATATTGTAGTGAAGTGAACATCAAATAGATTAAATGGGAAGCATTTAAGCACCTGACGACAAAGTTGAGATGTCACCGCTCTGACAGAATTAAATGAATGGCTTCACTTGAAAACTCGAAAAACCAATCTGAAAAACCAACAGGTGGACTCATAAGAAAAAATAGAGAAATACATTAATGTAATATTATAAGAGACATTAGATTATTAGAGACATTAGTTAATTGCCAATTATTGTTTCATTTATTTAAAAGATGTTATATTCTCCGAATCGTTTATATTGAAAATATTTTACATGTTATTACAGTAAAACGTCTAAAATATTGGATTGCAGCAATCATCCGAAACCAACTATTGAATTAAATCCCATGATAGTAAACTAAATGAATATCGCCACCAAATATAATTTATTCTAATGCCTTTCGCCTTTCACTAAACGTTAATTATTTATATATTTACTTATTGCCTACCTAAAAAGTCTTAACCTTTCCCTGTGTAAGCAATATCCAGTTATATTAAGAAATTTTATTTCCGACTGACCAAAATGTATTAGATTTTTAAATTATAAATGAGCAATATGCATTTCGTACTAAAAATACAGAAGGCTTGTTTTTTTTTTTTACTTTTTTCTGTTTAAGTACAAATTAAGGGATTAAGTGTAATTTTTATTTTGTATTTATTTTACATTATACAAACCAGACAAGGTTATGTTCACATTAGTGGACTGTTCGTTTCCTTATTAAATATTAATTACTTGTAGTTATAAAAGAACACCTAGCTGTAGGCGAAATCACACGTACTTTTTCTACATATTCATGTATCAGATTTGTTATTGGATTTAATTAGCTTATTCTTGTTCCTTTGCTCTAAATGTAACATTACCATAATTGAGCAAGTTTGCACAAAGCAATGCTGACAAAGAGGCTGGACTACCCACGTGATCTGTTAACTAGCCACGTGGTGTGACGATTGCCATTTACTGAACACGAGTAGCTTTGATGCTATTTCACTTCCTGGAAATCACTTGAATAATGTGCGTTTGGATCCTAATATTAAGGTAATGGGAAGATAATTTGTTGATACCTTGAACAGTAATCAAGGTAAATACCTTGAACAGTAATCAAGGTAAAAATAGATTAATATATAATCTTTCGACCAAAAACTACGTATGCCTAGATATAAACATCTTTATTGTTCGCGTTACATATTTTTGTTCCGGTTTCAGTATATACTCTTTTATCATTATTCTTATTTACAAAAATCTTATCATTTGTGATGTAATTTATTGGTAATTTTTATTCATTAATTCTATATAAATTCTAACAGAGTATTTTAGAATATACGTAGATGATTCTTTATTGTTTCGAATTGCGATAGTCTATTCACAAATGTTAAACATTCCTTTTTAAATAGATTGAAAGTGAATATCAAACGCAATTCAAAAAATTATTGTTAAAGTAGTCAATGGCATGACATACACAGCATGAAAATATATTAAATACCAACTCTCTGTATCGCTCTAACATCTGAAAAAGTGTATATTTTTTCCAAAGTGCACGGTAAGTATCGTCACCGCCACAGCAGTATTGTTGTCTTCCACATTTCTTTGTGCTGCTTTATGTACTATACTATGGCCGTTGTGGTTGATCATGGGCGGAGGGGGGGGGGGAGGGGGGTTGGTGATCACTATGAATATGACAATGTGCAGTCAATTTTTAAAGTTGTTTACAATCGATTTTAATTAGTGTGATTATATTTTAATTTAAACAATGTCATTCAACCCCGAGAAAACTTTCCAGCTGTTTTGTTTATTGCTATTTATTAATAATTTTCACGAGTGAATCAACTTGTCTTTATCAGTAACAAAACCACACTAATAATATCAGTCCTATTCACTATCCTTCAATTCATATTCACCTTTAATTATGGACCGTAAAGTTTGTCGGTATCTTTGGAAATGTATCTAAATGTATGTCATAAGTTCAATGAGTATTCAAAAAATAACCAAGGGTCAGAAATTAATTAAGATGTATACATGTATAGGGCTACATTAGATAAAACTGCAAAATGAATAACAAAAGTAATTTTAAAATAAATTTATTTTTTTAAATTTTGTCTAAAATTTTTTAACACACAATATTATTTTTTACATTATTCCATTTTATATTCATATAAGAAGGACTAGTAAAATAAATAACTTAATAGTTGTTTCTTATTTAAGATAAAACAATCAAACAGCTTAGTAACGCTTAATTCACTGATGTAAAAAATATGTATTTCTAATACTGCAATTAATTATGATTTTTTTTATTCCAACTTTAAAACCTTTTAAGAGTCGCGGTACAAAAGAGATGGCTCACCGAGATGGGCTCTGGGCATTCCAAAGATAAGGGGAATTCCACTCTCTTATATGAAAAGATTCTGTGATTTACACCCAACGTAAAAGTAATCCTCCACCCGGCCGTAGACTGGCTTACGGTGAAACAATCAGATTATTTTATAGTTTTTATAAGTTTATATATATATATATATATATATATATATATATATATATATATATATATATATATATATATATATATGTATATGTAAGTAGATAGTATCATGTTACTTCTAGGACACTTTTGGAGACAATCAAAAATCAAACAAATTTCACAGTTTTTTAATACAATTATGCAATATTTTTGCCATTTTTTGGCCAATTTTCAGCTTTTGTCAAATTGTCTTAAAAAATATGCAATTTTAATGAAATTTTTAACAAATATGCCTAAATTTTCTACAAAATAAAATTTTTTTAAAAACAAGTAAAATTATCATATTTTATAAGTATTTTTTAATAAAATCAATAGTCGACTTTTCATAAGGTAATTTAAAATTTTAATAGTATTTTTTCAATAAATTTGACTAAAATAGTAATAATATATTCTAATTAATTTCAGTAATATCATTTTTGATTATATTATATTCAAGTAATTTTTCAGATACAATAATAATATAACAATTTGTTTTACTAGTAGCTACTATATCATAATCAAAATCTGCATTAATAATAATATAATTTTTTGAACTTGAAATATTTGTTGGATTTTTTGTAGTATCAATTACATAAATTGGTCTATTTTCTAGAAATTCTGTTGGACTATAATACATTTTACTACTAATATAATAAACTTTTTTGTAATCTTGATACATTTCATACATAATTCTAAATTTTTCATTGTTTATATCAAAATTTTCCAATTCATCAGGGTAATAATGACCATTTAGTTTTACTCTTATATTTTTTACATACATACTATCAAATTTAGAAGTATCAAATAACTGATCATTTGTTCTTGATTTTTGAAATCCAATTATAATAAATTTTGGATTATAAATATTTCTATAGATATTTGTTATATCAAAACTTAAATTCTTTCCTGTAATATTTTTTTGTTCAATGCATTGCCAATGATTAAAATGAAAATTTACTTTTTCAAATTTGCTTAGTTCATTAATTAATTGAATTTTACTTGTTGTTTTGTATTCAATTATAGGAACTCTAATAAAAAATTCATCAATTGTTATTTTACCTTCAGTTGGTAATGTAGCATTATCATAAGATCCATCAGCCTTTTTAGTTTTCCATCTAAAAATTGCATCATTATCTTCTGATCTAATAAATGTTATATTAAAACCTCCTTTGTATATTGGAATATTTACATTTTCAAAAAATCCTAATCCAAAATGAGATAAATTACCAATTGCTTCAAATTTATTTTTAAAATTTGATTCAAAACCATTATTTATTTGATTTATTTCTGATTTTGAATAAGTTATAGTACCTTTAATTGTACTTAATAGACCAGGATATTCAATTTCATCAATCAATTTATTATGTTTTCTAACTTCAACTTTTGAAAATAAAAATGGAACAAAATTATCAATTAATTTTATATTAGCACCATTATCATATGCATTTCCATCAGATTTAGTCAATTTACCAGATATATAAAATTGAAATTTATAAGTACAAAATCCATCTCTAAAATCTATATTAAATTCAGTTTTTTTATTAGGTTCATTTAAATGTAATTTAGATAATGGATAGAAATTTTTGTATTAAGCTCTTTCAATATCATTTAGATATTTTTTGTAATCAGCCATTTATTAAGGATAAATTTTTTAAATCAAAAGCTTTTTTAAAACAAGTAAAATTTTTATAATTTTATGATGTCAAATTTTATTTATGTATCAATTTCATTTTTACTTTTAAAATATTCAATTTCAGTAGCATGATCAAGTATAAATTTTGCTGATATTTTTTGATGTTCTAAAATTAATTCCCAATTTAATGTAAATGCATAATCATGAATGAAATATTCAGTTAAATCTTGATATTTACAAATCAAATCAATATAATCTTTTAATTGATAATTTATGAATTCAGTAATAAAATCTATAGTTAAGTTTTGATGTTGAGCAATTTTTTGCCAATTTAATTTATTTTGAAACAATCTCATCATATTAATACTCAACTCATATTTTTCAGAAATATCATCCCAATCATCTTTGTTTAATTGATTTTGGTTTCTGATAATGAATAAATCAAATGAACTGTATAGAGCCATTTATTAGGTAGAAAATTTTGTAAAACAACTTTTCTTTGAATTACAAATACAACATTTTGATTTAATTACATTTATATTTTTCAATTTTATTATCTGAATATCTTTAGAATTAGTTTTTTGTTTACATTTAAGACAATAAATCAACTCCATTTATATAAAATAATTATTGTAATTTATCTATATCATCTTTAATTAGTATTACTTCAGCATTTAATTCTTTTATGGATTCATTGACTCCATTAAATAGAAATTTTAGTTCTTTTTCTAATTTTTCTTCTAAATTTTCAACATATTTTCCAATATTAATTAAAAAGTCTGTAATTTTATTTAAATCTTTTTTAGTTTCTGAATGATCATTACCAATTTTAATAATTGAATCTAAAACTTCATCTAATTCTGATTTTATTACAACATCATATTTATTTATACTTGGTTTAACATTAACAATTCTTTTACCATTAATACTTATATAATTTTTTGATAAACCAATAGCATTTACTAGATTTTCAGTCTTTTTTACATGACTTTTAAAACTTTTACTAAAATTATTAAAAAATATATTTAATTTAGAATTTATATAATCTTCTTTAATATTAATTGGATGCTTTTTCTGTCTTCCAAACAGATCAAATATATTTTGTGAATCCATATTTATTAAGGATTAATTTATTTATTATATTATCAAATTTTTTATTATTATTTAATTCATTTAATATAAAAATACATAAATGACCACAAATTGGTGGATCATTATAATTTTGAATTTGATTATCATTATAAAATATATTATCTTTTCCTAAATATTTAACTAATTCTATTGGTGGTTTATTAACTATATTTCCATATGAATCAAAATAATATTTAATTTTATCTTTTTTATAATAACAAACCCAATGAGTTCCATTTCCATCAAATGAATCTAAATTTATAATTCCACATTCAAATTTATTAACTTTATTAGGTAATATATCTCTCATAAATACACCTCTAAAATATTTTATATTTTTACACAATTTTTCTAATTCACCTAATGTTAGTGGTTCAAAATTTTTTTATAATTTTGTTTCATATATTTTCATGTTTTTTTATCTAAACCAGATCCTTCTACATTTTTTAATTCATGATCTAACCAATCAACAAAATTTCTAAATTTAGGAATTATAGATTCTTTTACTACTTTTGCTCCCTTTCTAACATTTGGTGTATAATTTTTAACTATAGGTATATTATCAGCAAAATCTAAAATTTCTTTTAGTAATCCACCATTTTTTATTTCTTTTAATTGATTATATGAAAATTCAAATCTTAATCCTTTATTTAATTTTTTATGTTTATTTAGTTTATTAATTTGTCTTTTAGATAATAATATAATATCTTTTCCATTTTCATTAAATTGATCAATATTAAATTGAATTATAACTGATTTTTTATTTTTAAATGCTAATTTTATTTTTGATTTTTGATTATCTGTCAAGTTTATATTTGTTTTTTCCATTTATTAAGAAAAAAAATTAAAGTTTTTTAAAATATAGATTAATATAATTAATTTTATTAAAATTTTAATCCTACTTCTAAACCCATACCAAATTTTCTTTTCATCCACATAGCACCTGATGTTGGTAATGCAATTAATCTTTCACCAATTCCATGATCATTTGATGTTACTATATCCCATGCTTTATCTTGTAAAATTTTATCAGCTATTTCATTTCTAGATTTTGTATCTTTATGATCTCTATAAAATAAATCATGTTCTTTAGCAGCTTTATCTAAATCATTTATTCCAGGATCACCTCTTTTTACTCTTTTATTTATTTTAGTTCCAGGCCCTAGATATTGATAACCAGGTACATGTAATTCAAAAGGTAAATTATTTATAACATTATTTAAAATACCTGATCCATCTTTTAATAATGGTGATGAAATATTTGCCAAAATTCTTTTTTAATACTTAATTCCTTCAGGTTTTTCAATTAATTCATCTAATTTATTTGATATAAAGTCTTTAATTGCTTTCTTTTCATTTAAAAAATTATTATTGCCAGCTTTTTCTTGTGCATATATATAATTAATAATATTATCTAATTTATTTAAATCATCTATAAATCTATATTCAATTTTATTTTCTGTATATTGTCTGATTCCTGAACCTTCAATTTCACCTTTTAATTCCCAAATATGTTTAATTAAATTAATATATTTATCACCTTTACTAGATTTTGGTTTCTTACTATTTGGATCATTATTTTTATAAATTGAATTAGTTTCCCATAAAATTTTTGAATAATTATTTAAATCATCTTGTGTATATAAATTATTATCTGGTTTCTTTTCATAAGTTAACAATCTCCATAATCCATGTGTTCCATTATATTTTTTATCATCAATTATTAAATCATCATTATCAATTACAGTTATTTTATCACCAATCATAAATGATTTTTTATGTTTATTCCAATATAAACCAAATTTATCATCTTTTGTTCTTGGTAAATATTTTTGTGCTAATGGACCAATAATTTTATCTAATGTTTGAGGTGAAATTAAATTTGGGTCAATAAATGTCGATTCTTCTTGAATTATTGGTTGTCTGATTGGTCTAAATGGAGTACCTGAAGGTAAATTTAGTTCTTCAGTTTCTGGTATTGATATATTGGCAAAATTATTAACAATAGGTACCAATTCCATAAGGTTTTTATTTTCATTTAAGACTTCACCAATTTTATTTTCAACTTTACCAATTGCTGATGTTATAGGTTCATATGCTTTTTGTTTAATTTTTTCATAATTATCTTCAATTTTAATTTGATTTTTAAATTCTTTTATTAATTTTTTCTCAATATCATCTAATTTTTTAGCTTCATTAACAGATATTTTATCCATTTATTACAAAGAAAAATTTAGGTTCAAAACAAATCATGTTAACATAAACACAAATCATGTTAACATAAACACAAATCATATTAACACAAAACACAAATTATGTTAACACAAACACAAAAAATGTTAACATAAAAACAAATCATGTTAACACAAAACACAAATCATGTTAACACAAAACACAAATCATGTTAACACAAACACAAATCATGTTAACATAAACACTAATTATGTTAAACACAATTTATTTTACTTTATTTCTGTAATTTTCATTAAATATATAAATACTAATGAAATAAATAATACTAATAAAATAAATATTCTATCAATTATTGAATCAAACATACAACAAGCCATTATCATTATTTAATATCAGAAAAATTTTTCATATATTTTCCATCATTTGATTTTTTCAATAAATTAATAGTTAAAAATCCATAGTCTTCTTTCCAACAATCATTACAAATAGTTTTAAATTTATCAAATTTCATGTCTGATCCAACAAAATTATTATATATTTTTTTCATATAATGTTCATTTTGTTTAAAGATGCATAACATATTTAAATTATTTCTAATTAATTGCATATCAACTTTTGAATAACATTGTGATAAATAAATACATGATATATTTTTATGTCTACCCATTATAAAATATTCTTTAATTTTATCTTGTTTTTCTAAAATACAATCATCAAAAACTACTAATGAATTTGGTTTACATTTATTTAGTGGAATCATATCATCACATGAAAAATAAGAAATTTGTTTATTAATATTTGATTCTATATTTTTAAATCTTTTTTGTAATAATTTATAAGATGGTTGTTCTAATGATTTACTAAAAATATATAAATTTGAATATGGAATTAATCTTTTGTAAATAAAATTTAATAATAATGTAGTTTTACCAGATCCACTTGTTCCTATAATTAATAATCTAATAGGTTGATCATTTTTATTATTTTTATCATATGATTCTAATTTTATATTATCTTTGTTTTCTAAAAATTTCTCCATTTAAATAAGATGAAATTATTTAAAATAATTGGTCATTCATCCAAACTAGAATTAAGATTAGAACATCCAATACATTTAGATGGAAAATATAGTATTGGTTTAAGTGGATTTTATTCAGATAATTTTATATCAAATATACCAAATGATTATAAAAACTGTTATGGATATTCTATTAAAGATGAAGATGATAAAATTATAGATCAATATTTTGATATAAATAAAGGAAATTATACAATTGAAGAAATAAAAAATATTTTTATTAATAGTTTAAAAGAATTTAAAAAGAAAATTAATAAATTTGATGAAAATGATTTTATACTGAAAAATGATGGACCATATATTATAATAAAATCTCCTGTTAAAATTATAGTAACAACAATTATAATTGATTTATTAGGATTAGATGATAAAATGATTGAACCAAATGTATTAACAAAAGGAATAAAACTACCAAAAATTAGACCTTTTGATGTTATTGAAATACATTGTAATTTAGTTGATCCTAGTTTTGAAAATCATAAAGATCATTCACATTTACATAAAGAATCAGAAATTCTATATTCATTTTATCCAAATGTTGAATATGGATCAAAAATTAGTGAAAAACCAAATGAAATTGATTATATTCCTTTAAAAAATATAAATAAAATTCAAAATATTGTAATATCTATTCAAGATAGTGATGGAAATCAAATAAATAATGAAAATATTAAAAGTATTGTATATTTAAGATTAAAACAAAATTTGTAATATAAAATTTATCTACATAAATAATAAAAACAATAATTTATTTAATTAACAATAATTTTATATTTAATAATAAATTGATTGTATTTAATAAACAAAATAAACCTTGGTTTAAAAGAAAAGATATTTGTTATATTTTAAAATATAAAAATTCTAGAAAAGTTTTAATTGATAATGTAAAAGAAAAATATGTAAAACTTAAAATATATCAAGTGTAACCAACAGTTACATTTACATAATAATGATAAATTAATTTACATAAAAATTATAGGTGTCACAAATTATGACACCCTAGAAATTGATGTACAAACATGTTTTTTCAGATGCCCTAAAACAGGGCGTCAATAAAATAGATAATAAAACAATGTTTATTAATGAATCTGGTTTATATTTATTAATTTTAAAATAAAAAAGTAGAAAACAATAAGGATAGATTAAAATTTATAGATATTTTTAGAGGGGACAATTTGTCCCCCCTATCATATAATGAAAAACATACAAAACTTATTAAAATTAGGTAGGACCCAAAATGGGTCCCATATAAATTAGAATATTTATTTTAAAATTTTTTAAAGGAGGTAACCTTATTATACAATAAAAACTTAAGGGAAACAAAATGTTACCCTTCTTAAACATTCAAAAATATTCATAAATATAATAAATTATATACAAATTTGAGACCCGTCTTAAAGACGGGTCTTACTTATAATGATAATAAAGTAAAATTTATAGATATTTTTATGTTAGATATTCAATAAATTATTGAATATATTTAAATTTATTAAAGAAAATATTTAAAAATATACATAAAATTATAGTATAAATTCAATATCATATGGTTATAAATTATTAATATAATTTTGATCATTTTCTTTAAAACTTTCTTTAACATAATTTTTTATTATATTTATAAATGGTTCTATTATAAAATTAAACTTATAATGATATACAAAATAATTTTTATATTTAAAAAGATATATTAAAAATTTATTTGATATTTTAGTTTTAAATAAATATAATTTTATATCAAAATCATTATTTATTAATTCTTTTGGAACAATTAAAATTTCCATTTATTTATAATTATTTTTATACCCCCAAGGTAATGTATCAATTTTATTTTCACAAATAAATCTTTTGTCATCTCTATTACTTAAAGCTAATTTATTTATTGTAATTGTATATAGTTCATGTTTAAAACTTCTAATACAAGTCATTTCTCTATATTGTTCTTGATCATCAAATAAACATTTCTTAAAATCATCCATATGTAATGTTTTATCAACAACACTTTTCTTAATACCTTTACATTTTACAGGATTTTTATTATTAAATTCATAACTATATAATTTTGATCTTAAACCACAATATTCTTCTAATATTTCACCATTTAACTCATCTTTAAATTTACCAATTATTTTTTATTCTTTTCACTATAGCATTCATGTTCTTTCTTATAATCACTTGTATCAAATTCATTAATATTTTCATTAATAATTTTATATGGATCCTTTTTAAATTCTATAAAATAACTGTCTGTATCCATATATAATAACCTTATATTTGGATCAAACTTCTTTAATTTTTTATAATAAAATTGATACATATGTAATTTTGATAAATCAAGTACTGAAAATCCTATATAGATTGGTTTATCAAACTTAACCTTTTCTTTTATCATATGTGAAGCAATACAGTCTTTATCAAATATACTAAATGTTTTAAAATTAGGTTTTTTTGCTTGTTTTAATGAAAACTTTTCATCACCTAATTTAATATCACATCTATTTCTAACATTTTCCATAGTTTTTCCAAAAACACTATTATTCATCAATTTAAAAAAGTCTTTTTCAAAATCTGATGTTGATTTGGATCTTAATTTGGTATTTAATTCAATATATTTTTTCATATAATCATCTTGATCAAATGCTATAACTCTATTAACTTTCTTTAATTTTAATCCTTTTTGTAGATAATATTTTAAGTTTCTTGAATGAATAACATAATCTTTTTTATCAAATAATGTTGTGCAAAGCTTATTATTATAATGTTCAGGTGCTAATGGTAAATCTTTATGGTCATCATGTAATTCAATAGGATATTCTAAATCAACATCTAATATATATCCATATTCAGCATTTTCATCTAATTCTAATATTGTTTCTTCCCATTCATTTAATGTATATGTATTAGGATTCATCCATGTTATATCTTTATAAGGTAATTTTTGACTTAAAGCCCATCCATATAGATTATTTGCATCTATATATAACATATAATTTTCAGGTTTTGTTTTATCATAATTTTTTATATATTTATTGTTTGCTTTACAATATCTAGTTATACATTGTGAAATACCACCTTTAATACCTTTTTCAATCATTAAATACATATTATAATCACTTATTAATTCTAGTTCAATTTTTGTTAATTCATAGAATCCCAAGCTAATGATGGTGATGTTAGATAATGTGCTGGATCTAATTGATAATTTTTCAAACAAACAGATCTAAATTTTTCAAATATATCAGCTAATAATAATACATCCTGAATATTATATAAATCTGAATAATTACCTAATGTTTTTACTTTTAATTTATTCCAAACTTTTATATAATGTTTATAATCATCATCACTTATATTTTCATTAGTTAAACAACTATAAAATTGATCTTTTTCTAATATTTTGTCATAGTTTAATTTTTCAACATTATCAATAAATTCATATGGAAATACACCTTTAGAAGTTAATATTTTTAAAGTTTCATTATCATATTCAATTATATCATTTTCTTTTATAAATTTATTTATATGCTTAAATTCTTTAAGATTTTTAGCTAATTTTTCAATTGATATAGCCATAAATCTAAATGTATCTACAAATGAGAATTTTATAAATTTTCTAGGTTTAAAATATAGTTCACCTTCAAATTCATAACCATAACCAGAATTTACTGAATAGTTTATATATTTTTCATCTGTATTAGCTAACAAATCAATTTTACCATATTTTTTAGCTAATTCTTTTATAAACAAATGTGTATCATAATTTGAACTATTATGACAGAATATAGGAATATTTTGAGGAAATTTTAGATTTAAATTACAATTTAAATGTGCAGCACCTCTAAATTTTCCTGTTAAATGACAATGATCTCTTACTTTTATTCTTTTATCATTATCAAAACCACTATTTTCACAAATATGACAAATATTTGTTTTCTGATAATTAATTTCTTCTTCATTAGTTAAATTAATAGGCTTTTTATTTTTTGAATTATATTTTTTAGCTATATATTTTGAAATTTCATCTAAATATTCAAATAATTTATTTGGTACATTTATTAATTCCTCTTCATTTTTTGCTCTATAACAAATAGGTTTATACATTTTATTAGTTACTCTAGATACTAAATAGATTGTAAATCCATATGGTTTATGTTTTTGAATTTTATTTGTATATGAGCAATTTGGATTATTTTTACAATTATCAATCTTTTCTAATATACTTTCAAAATCCATATAAATTACATATGGATGTTCAAACTTTTTATAATAATTTTTAAAACTTACAGTTTGACCTTTAAATGGCACTATAGGTCTACAAGGTTCTAATTATTTACATATCTCTAAATGATTATTCAAGTCTTTATTTTTGTAGAAATGAGTCAAAAATCTTCTACAAATATATTTTTTATTTTTATTTTTTTGTGTTAATTGCTTAGATACTAACTTACTTAAATCAGTAATCAATATATAATGAGAATTATTACCAATTTTATAATATAATAAATCAATTTCTAGTTTTGAATTATAATGTTCAGATATTTGTAATGGCACTATTTTTTCATCTTCATCAATTCTATAAATATTTATTGACATTGATGGATAGTTATATTTAGAATCAAATGATCTTTTTTCAAATAATTTAATATCTTTCAATGATATTGGATAATCAAAACCTTTAAAAATATCATCATTTATATATTTTTGATATTGTTTAACTCTTTCAGCATGTTCGTTTGGTTTATCAATAGCACATCTAATTGCATAAATAAAACAATATTCATCTTTATTTTTAAAATTTACACAACATTTTTTATTCTTAATTTCATTTGGTAATTCTATATATGATCCAGCATTTAATGAATTATTTTTAGATAATTTTAGATTTAGTTCAACACATCTTTTTAATGACCAACCAGAGCCTTTTGATGGTTGATTTAGTTGTTCTCTAACTATTAATTTCTTAAATTGAT
Organism: Neoaliturus tenellus; assembly: GCA_030545055.2. NCBI lineage: Eukaryota > Metazoa > Arthropoda > Insecta > Hemiptera > Cicadellidae > Neoaliturus > Neoaliturus tenellus. Next base: position 48,630,845 of record CM061534.1, on the reverse strand, counting down.
CATCAATAAAATCATCTATATTTAAAATATCTGAACTTTTTATGCAAAAATACATATTACTATTTTGAATTTCACCATTTATTAATTTTCTTTCATATTCACATTCTAAAGCCATCTGTCCTTTAATATTTTTAAATTTTTGTTTTTCTATCAATTTTTTTATTTCATTTCTTTGAGTTTCTAAATAATCATTAATATCTAAATCATCATTTGAATTTGTTAAAATATAATCTTGAAAATATCCTTTTAATGACGAAGCTTCTTGAATATTTATTATATTTTCTTTTGGAATTGGTCTATTTTTAAAATAATCATTTAATAATCCAATCAATTCTTTTCTAGTTTTATTAACAATTTTAATACTATTTTTAATTGCTAAATTTTGAATATATTTAAATGATCTATATTCTAAATTATTTGGATTTTCTTTAATTTTGTTTAATCTTTTAATTAGTTCATCTCTAGATAATTTTTCATAATTTCTGACAGATAATTTTTTTGCAATTTCATTTAATTTTAATATATTAAATAATGAATAATTTGTAAGATCAAATGTTTCTTTAATATTTGTTAATTCATCTAAAGTTTTATTTTTATAATTATATATATTATTATTTTTACACCAATGTTTTAATTCAAATATTTTACTATCATATTTTTGTTTATTTAGTAAATGTTTAGTTGAATTATAATGTCTATCATAATTTTTATATAATATATTTTTATTACAATAAGGACAATTAATATTTTTATTTGTTCGTTCCATTTATTAGGGGTGAAATTCTTTATTTATTAAAAATAATTTTTACTTAGAAATAAAACTCTTAAAAATATAAGAAGTATTTCCACTTTTTACTAGGTAATTTATAGTTTAAATCATATTTTTTAAATAAAATTTGAATTTTTTTAAAACAAGTAAAATTTTGTCTTCATTTTTTTATCATATTTTTAAATTTTCTAGTTTTGTTATATTTTTGTCATGAATTTTAGTTTCTAAATGTCTTAAATAATTATTAGTCCATTTAATATTTCTTCCACATTCACAAAATTGTGGTTTTAAAAACATTTCTCTAATACATTGTATACAAATTGTATTTTTTCTATCTTTACTATAATGATAATTATTAAAATTTGAAATATCTTTAATTTCTTTACATTTATGACATTGTTTTTCATTTAATTCAATAACTTTAATATTATCATATAATTTTTTATAATACAAATCCTTACATTCTTTACAATAATAATATAACCCATCTTTAGTATTTTTATCTTTATAAAATTTTGATATATCTTTATATAATTTACACCTTAAACATTTCTTTTCCATTTATATAAAATAAAATTTACAAATTGGTTTTTTTCAATTCATATTCATAAAAATTTCCAATAATATCTTCATTATTTTGATCTTTTATACTATAAGTAACTGGATTTGTATTATTAATTTTAGAAATTATAAATATTTCTCTAGACCAATTATTTTTATATTTATTAGAAAATGTTGATTTTTTATTTCCAATTCTAACTCTATCATTTATTTTAAATTTTGATTTGGTTATTATTTTTGGTGGTTTATATTTAAAAACAGTATCTAATAAATCCTTTTCATTATTTTTATTTACTTCAATTGGTTTCATTTTAATTGTTGAATGATATGAGTTATTATATTCTTTAACAATTTTTGGTAAAATATTTATCCATCTATAATTTTTATTAATTTCAAACTGTATTTTCATTTTTTCATTTTGTGTTCTATTATACCTTTCTATTATACTTGATTTTTCTTCATTTTCTGTATGATACAATTTAATATTATATTTATTTAATATTTCTTTAAATTCTTTATTGATAAATTCTAATCCTTTATCTGTATGTAAAAGATTAGGTGATTTATGATTAATTTTAATTGCATCCTTAATTATTTCTTCAAATGCTCTAGAAACTGTTTTTCCATCTTTTTTCTTTAATGGTTTTGACCAAACATATTTTGAGAAAGTATCTATCACATTTAACATATATTTATAACCATCATTTTCTTTTTCATAATTTTTCATTATAATTAAATCCGCTGCCCATAAATCATCAATACCTAATGTAATTATTTTTCTTTTTAGAAATTTCTTTCTAATTGGAGCATGAATTTCATTTGCTTCAATTATTTGTTCATTTTAAGTTAATTCTTTTTTAATTATAGGTTTAACTTCTTTTTTCAAAATTTTACTTTTATTTGTTTTACAAATTGAACATTTAGTAGCAATTCTATATAATCCATTTTTCATTTCAACGATTTGTGGATTAATATTTTTAGTTTTTTTCTTACATTTGTGACAATAAATTGGTTCATTCATTTATGTATAATTTTTTTTAAATAAATGGATATGTGTTATAGATGTCATAATCAAACTAATTTTACTATTATTGGAAATTGTGTAGGATGTAATATATGTAAAAGAATTATTTATGAAAAAAAGATTAAGAGAAAAAGTAATAAGAATAAACATCTTAAACATATTTTAAGAGAATTTAACCATTTTCAACCATATAAAACACAACAATTAATTAATGAATTATATATTTTATGTATTTCCAATCATTTTGAAATAACACCTAAGAATATAAAATTATTTTTAAAACAAAGGAATTGTACAAATTGGATATTTTACTATCAATTTTTAAACAAAATATACAATATTGATTTTGAATTGAATAATGAAGATAAAGAAAAAATTACACTATTTTTTAATAAATATTTATGTTTTAAGAAAAGTAATATATCATACAAAAAATTATTACCTATGATTTTTAAATACTTAAATATGGATTTTTGTATAAAACCTAATTATGATAATGACTTTTTAACATATCTATCACAAACAAGTTTGTGATATTTTTTCCTATATAAATGGATCTGCTAGAAGAAATTAATAATGTTGGAGAATTAAGATTTAAAGAATATAAACCATTAAAAAGTTTAAATTTAAATAAAAAATATAAAATTGAAAAATTTGAAAGAATTAAAGATAAATATGGATATACAATTATTGTTGAATTAGAAAAATGTAAAGTACATTTACCAAAAAGATTTACTAATGTAATTGATGATAAATCAATTAAAGAATTAAATAAAAAAGATTTACATTTAATTGTCACTGATATTAAGACTTTTGATGATAAAGAAACTGCTTTAGTGCTTTAGTATTGAATAATTATTACAATATTATTGATACTAAACCTTAATTTTACTTGTTTTAAAAAATTCAAATTTTATTGAAAAAATACTCTAGAAAACTTAAATTGACTTATGAAAAGTCGACTATTGAAAAAATACTTATAAAATGTGATAATTTTACTTGTTTTTAAAAAAATTTTATTTTGTAGAAAATTTTAGGCATATTTGTTAAAAATTTCATTAACATTGCATATTTTTTAAGACAATTTGACAAAAGCTGAAAATTGGCCAAAAAATGGCAAAAATATTGCATAATTGTATTAAAAAACTGTGAAATTTGTTTGATTTTTGATTGTCTCCAAAAGTGTCCTAGAAGTAACATGATACTATCTACTTATGTATATATATACATATATATATATATATATATATATATTTATTTATATCAACGCAAACTGTTTTTTGATATCTTATATATTTATTTATTTACTCATATTCAGGGTGTCAGTAAAACCGTTTCGGGGTTTTGGGAGATGATTACATCAACAACAACAACAAAATAAAAGAGTTTCCATATACAATCAATTCTATTCTATTCTTTTTCTGTCGAAGAGAAAATTGAATTAAGTAGTGTTCTGTGACTTTTTTGTTCGGAATGATGGACTCGAACTTCACCAACATGCTTCTGCCCATGTGGAGTTCTAATTCCAAATACTCTTGTTTCTTAACAAGTTATTATAGGTATGATGTAAAATGCTCTGTTCTGTTTTTTGTGGAATAAATTCATTTCATTTCACACATATGTCCTAAAGGCTTTCACAACGAATAAGGAAGTTATATTTCTAAATAAAAAAAAATTATTTTACACTATAGCAGCGCAAATTAGTAATTTTAATTGAAAATCGCCATTACTCTGTTGTTGGTTTTCATATTCTTACAAACTTGGTACTATTAGTTAGATAATTTAATTTGTCAACAGTTTTGTGCCTTGTGAAACTTTGATAAAAATTACGGGTATTGAGATTATTTGAGTTTAAAAATTAAAAATGGCTAAAATTTATTCACAACTTCATAAATTTATTCATTACGGAAGTAAAAACTATTTAGTGTAAAAAACTAAACGGTGGCTATTGGCTCAACAAAGCATTTTAGTACATAATTATTTGTATAGGAACTTTACTCTTTGTTTTCGTTAAAGTGATCATTTCCAAAAATTATTAAACGTTTTTTTGTGACGCTCTGTATATGGTTATTGCCATTACACAAATATGTTACCATAAGTATTGAGGGTATACATATATACATATATATATTCTTATATATTAATTTAATTATGAAAAACAAATTTAAGTTTATACCGGTAGGTCGTATGATATGGTACGATAGACAATAAGAAAAATACATTTCCTACTTACGAGTAACTTACTGTTGCAATAAAATTCGTCTGCTATGAGTTTAATACCACCCTATGTATAATAGAGACACTTTATTATATGAAATGGTGTACTTCATAATTTCATTTCCTGCTCGTTCTAGTTATTGAAACTTTTCTGGCAGGTCTTAATTCTCGCTCGAATAAAACAAGACCTGGTTGTTATAAACTACGGGTATAAATTTCGAGTTAAACGGTCTACAGTTGGATTATTGCATTCGCTCTGCAGGAACGCTCGGCAATGAAGAATAATATATTTTTATGCTTATCAGAAATACCATAGATAAAGAATTCTGAATACATCCTTTTTTATAAAATATATCTAATGTATTTAATTTTGACTCACAGAATGTTTTATCATCGTAATACACCTTCACCTTGCACAATTAAAAATATAATTCTTTTGAAATCAAGTAAAACCTGTTTAGAACCGCCCCTTTTAAAAATGTAAAAATCGTCCTGAAACAGAAAGATTTTTTCAATAAAGACAGCTAGGCATTATATTTTTCTATTATATTAATTTGTTAAAACTGTAGAACGTTTACTGATACGGGAAATTATATTAATGGATTGGTTAATGCATTAAATAAAATTTTCATAATAGGTTTATAATCTCAAGTTTGGCGAATCGTGTGCAGATATAATAATGTAATTTTACTGCTTACAGCCAAACGCGATCCACGATGTCCTTGTGCGAAACGGCCGTCGTACAAGGACATACATAATCTGGATCCTGTTTGGCGGTAAGCAGTAAAATTACATTATTATAATAAATTTATTTTAATTTATGATACCTGCGTAGATGTACAATTTAATTTGTAACATTATGAGGTATAGTATCACCGTTCAATTCCAGCTTTAGACTCTACTTTATTTTATGTTATTGTTTGACATACTTGCACGAAGTTGAATAAACTTAACGCAATCAGGACATTATAACAGTTATCAATTTCAAGTTTAATCAAAATCTGTTGTCCAAACTATCTATGCAGTTTCGAAAAAGTACTATTTATAAACTATAAATAGAAAAATAATTTAACAACTTCTTGATTAGCATTATACGTGTTGGTATTGTTACTTACGGATTAAATAATAAACGTCTTCCAACACTACTCGATATATTTACAATTATACTGTAGTTTTATCCAAGACGGTAAATATATATGAAAGATCTTATAATGGCAATCGATTTCGACCAGTCACACCGGTCATCATCAGGCCCAATCCGAGACTGATGATGACCGGTGTGAATCGATTGCCATTATAAGATCTTTCATATATATTTACCGTCTTGGATACAATTACAGTATAAATGTAAATATATCGAGTAGTGTTGGAAGACGTTTTATTATTTAATCCGTAAGTAAAAATCTATACTTATTTAATACGCTAAGGGTTTTTTTTTGTCTTGAGAACTCCTCCTACAATTTTCAACCGGTTTTTAAGCTTTTGGTGTCGTTGGATAGGGCTTGGTCTGTAGTTGTTTCCGCCAAAAACTGATGAGAATCGGACTGAAAATAAAGGCGCTATCCACCATTGAAATATAAAAATTCCCCATTTAAATAACATTGGGATTAAATATAGCATTTTAAACATCTGTAAATAATCAGCTGTAAATACGTGTAGTTTTGATGATTAAAGAGATTCACATTATTGAATTGGTCGGATGTCATTGATTTAGAGCTAAAAGTAACTTTTGTATTGTATTAAAATAAATAGCTCGATTTCGAGCAACACGTATACTAGTAATTACTAAACTAGAGGGATCTACTATTTATACTTATACATTATACATTTTTCCTCTGGTAATGAACTTTATTTTAAAATATGTCAAACAACATGTATCAAGGTCATAAAGGTTGTTTCATTAAATAACGTATAATAATGTATTTGTAATAATTTAGAGTTGATAAAATTACTGTAAATTAATTTGAAAAATCTTTCATTACAAAAAAGTTTCTTATGAAAACTTAATTATCATAATAGATCTACTAGATATATTAAACGTAGATTAAACATGGATAGTTTTAAGAAATGTATGTTCATTTTTAGTAAACCACTGAATATAAATTTATGTTAAAAGACTTGTAGAATATATATAAATAAAATATTGTATCAAATCTAATAACAAAATGTTAATGACATAAAAAATATAAATGATGTTAAATCCAATGAATATTCATTACACTGTAAAATTGAAGATAAAAAAGAAAGTAATATAATTAATTGGCAATGTTATTGCTAGCTTTATCCATACCACTAAATCCCAATTTTAAAATGTAATTTTCTCATGCTAAGTAGGTACAGAACTTGCAAATTGGTAACATTAGTTTCAGCAGCATGCTTGCTCTAATCTTCTAATCTCTCAAATCATCCAGGTTTATATTTATGGCAGTTCCCGCTAAGTTTAATTATGTATATATCTCACCAGTTTAACTTCTATCATCTTAAACCTGAATTCGAAGAATAGGCTCTAGAGTGACTCGTATTGCAAATGTAATGTCCTACGATTACTCTCGATCGAAGTCACAGAATAAAATTGAATGAATATCCATTACACTGTAAAATTGAAGATAAAAAAGAAAGTAATATATAAGTGCTGATTGTTGTGTAACATCAGTATAAAATATCAGTCCAATATTCTTTATGTAATTTTTAAGGCTAAGTTTGTTGTTGACAATATTTGGTTGGATATTAATAAAATAATCCTAAAATGTAACTTTTTGATTTTCCAAATAAAAAATGCATTAGAGGCATTTTTAGTCGTCGGTTCTTGTTTACATTTTGGCAAGTCTTAACAATCCAGACTGAGACGTTATGATTGATTTATTGACCGGCTCAATTCCGGACCAGTCTATAGTCGAAATTATTGGATCCACAACGGAGAACGGGAGCGGAGTGAAGTAGTCGCATAATCAAAGATCCTAATTTAGAGGTTATGTGGTTATGTCCATTGGCAAATTAGCGGCTCTAATTAGAGTAACGAAAAGCCAACTACAATATACAAAAATAATTAATGTGTTGTATCTTTAAAAGTGTATTTATAAAGTAAAATTTTAACACTAAGTAGATTGATTTATTTCTTGACGTTAACAACTAACTTTTGGTAGGCAAAGCCTTTTGGACCAGTTTCAGTTTTTAATTCATTATGCATGTTGTGTATCAATATTACATTTCACCAATTCATTACATTTTTTTATTTCGAAATAAACAACATTAAAACCAGTTAAGAACGCAGATCTACTGTGATAGGATATTCACAAAGGAGCCAATAAACACGCAACGACGGTTATTGGACAAACTCAGACGAGAATCACAGATGTCGTCCTGTAATCCCAGAAGGCTCTTTTAGGGGCCTACATTATTCATCAAGCCGTTATTTAACCTCTCACTAGACTCTAGAATCTCTATTACTGTTATTGTTTGTCCAGAGCAATTATAATGTATTTAAATGTTTCATAATTTTATTATTTTAGCACATGATGGATTTTATTCTATGTATATTAATTAATTTTGTTTTATACCTTACATTTCAAAACATGATCTATATTAAACCCTGGTACAAATATAAGCTTGTTCTTTTTTAGAAAACACGAATAATAATAAAGACATAAATATCTGTTTTCAATGTGAAAACAACTACTTCCTTGAAGGACGTCCCCCAAAGGAAGTCTTGAAAAAAATTTATTGTGCTACACATATGATAAATAATTTTAATGGGGATTGCATTATGGGCAATTCGCCACAAACCCGGTTTGTAAAGGTCTTGTGGATTGGGGGTTATTGAATTTTTTCACCAATGCAAGTTTGATTGGCTATGGTTTTTGTGTCGGTCGTCCTTTTAAAATCAGTTTTAAGGCATTGTTCTCTATTCATAGAGATCCTTTAATTTGACGTACATATAGACAATTGATTACATTTAATATTTTTTCACTCCTTGTAGAGCGTCCTCCTTTGGAGCTTCAAGGTAAATAAGTGTGACTTTTCCTCCACCCTGTAGAAAAAACCGACCTTAAACAGGCATACTTTACTCCTTAGTCTTTGAATGCCTTATCGTTCATAAGAAAATAATATTATTTGAAGCATTTTGTTGACGACTGAAAAAACCGAATAGAACATATGGTTCAAGAATACTTTATAGTTTATTATTATTTAATATAACACCTAATAGGCTAGTAAAAGGCTTGGAGGTGACCTTGAACTACAAGTTCTATTACATTTTAGTTTACTTTCATCCATTTTGTTTGGGAGCAGTAAAATCTTCAATCGTCATTGATAATTCTCGATAAATCTACTATAAGTATTCGAGACCATTTACGATTACTTACATAATTATTTAACATTATGGTAGATCAGTATTTTGAATATTTAAAACTGTGACTGGAAAAATATTCTTTATAATTTAAAATAAAAATATTAAAGTAAGAAATATGTAAAAAGAAAATTGTATCCATTAAAAAATATTCAACATTCATTAAAACATTAATATAAATCAAATATCAAAGTTCCTTGTATTCATTCGTAAATATTTCAGGAGTACAAACTTGTTAGAAGTAAATGTTATTAAAGTTGGATGGAACACAAAACATTAATAATCATGTGGACAATTTAAGGGATTGGTTGATTAACAAGCAGGCTATATTGTACACTTTTGGAATCTTCCAGACCTATTGGTATCGTCAGTATTTTTTTTCCTGTTATGCGTTTGAATTTTCGATTTCCACTATTATTAAAATCATTTGTGTAAATAAATGCAAACACCTCAAATTATAATAATAGGAGTGTAAAATTATAACATTTTTTGCAATATTCTCGAATTTTAGTTCCACCTATTAAATTTTGGAGAACAGTAAAAAAATAGTTCACAATACCTGCTATGTAGTGATCCAAGAGGGTTAGTTTTCACACTGCCACGTTTCAGGTCCTGTTGACCCATTTTCAAGTCTTTACAATTACAAAGACATTAATCCTTCAACTCAAAGAATGCTAACGATAGCATTCACTTATTAAAACCGTTTAGTTAATAATATGAATTACATATTATTTCGTATAGTTGTATTAATGGTAGTAGGATATTTAATATTGTTCCTCATATTTTGGTAGAATAACATTTATTTACAAAAATACATATTAATATGAAAATATAGTATAAGTAAGTGAAGCTAGTAATCTCGTGTTACATTTGATTTAGTTTACAATGCTAAACAAATATATTCTAAATTAAAAAACACATTTTAGGTCATGCAACATTTTATTTAAGAATATATTGTTGTATGACGTAAATTGTGTTTTTAATTCAGTGCTTATTAACAACACATACGGTATGCGATAATAATAAAAAAAAAAAAAAAAAAAAAAACAATGATAAACCAAAAATAAGATACAAAAGGTACAAAGTTATATGGTGCAAACTTATTGGAATAAAAATTTAGGTAATAACAAAATGGTGTATTTCAAGTGTACAGCAGGCATTTCCTTAAGAATATCGTTGAAGAAAAGACAAGTCAGTAATCCTCTTAGAGATGTGAGATCTCAACTCCAGTGACAGGTGGTAAAATGTCTCCATTTAATCCACTTGTCTGATTCTTTTTTTACACATCAGTTTTTCAAGTATATTACTAACTGAGTATTTTATTTATGGATTAGTTGCATAAAATATATAAAAAAACATCATATCTGATGTAATATTCATTTTATTTGTTTTTTAAAACCTAGAGTACACACAAGTTAACTTAATAAGTGACATTTTCTTGTATTATAAATAAAACAATACATGAAAAATGCTTGATAACTCAGACAATACATTTTCAGGGGAAAACACTATTAAAGTTTAAAAGGAAGTTATTTTTTTTTTTATTTCAGGCCTTTGAACCCATGAAAGAAATTTATTTTTAGTTTTTGTAAAAGGATAAAATATTTATTTAAGATATATCTTTTTTAGCCTATACGATAAGATTTACTTATTTTAATTAGTTTAGAGAAATATATTATAAAATAGCACATAATTTAATGAATTGAAACATTTAATCGAATCAATAATAGGTAATCAACATAACACAATTTACATCGGTTTAAATGTATAGAAATGACATGATAAAACATAATATATTGTTGTATTGTATCCGTAATGATAAAATCTTATGAAGTTAGATTTTTCTGTTGAGAAAATAAAGGAACAAAGAAGGGCGAAAGTTCCTCGAGCTCACGAAGACATCTACATCAGTCTTATCTTATCTGCCTTGAAACTTTAAATGAGAAAACGTCTGATCTCATGGATGGTGAAATTGTTTTGTTTCCTTAAGGGTTTGTTAAAAGTATTCAACAAAGCTTATGGAACCTGCACAGCGGCTCTAATGTTCAGCTCTCTTCCAGAGGCAATCAAGTGACGCTTAACAATAATGGCTCAACCTTACTGTTAATGTTGACTGTATCCAGCAGCAATGGCGAGATAAGCTAACAGCTGCAGGGGACAAATGGGACTATTTAAACGTGGCGATATCACCTGCACAGCGGCTCTAATGTTCAGCTCTCCTCCAGAGGCAATCAAGTGACGCTTAACAATAATATACTCTTTTGCATTTTCCGAGTAAAAATGCAACTGCTACTCCAATCGTAAATCCTCCTGATAGTAATCAGAACTCTACACCCTCTCTCTCATGTAAAGTCTTTCAACAGAATGATAGTTACCAAACTATTATCTTAGGCACTGCTCAAGTCCTCATCGAAGATTCCTTGGGTGATCTGCAACATGTCCGCCTCGTCATAGACCCAGGTTCGCAGGTTAGCTGCATTACTAGCTCATGTGCCCAGCGCTTGAATCTACCTTGAAAATCCTCATCGACACAACTGACAGGTATAGGCAATACTCCAGTTGTTCCCTCTAAAGGTTCTGTATCGTGTACCCTCATATCTCACCTCGATAAGAATAAACGTATCTCAGCGGAAGCTGTAATACTTCCTCAAATAAGTTCAGATTTACCCTCATGCCCTATCTCCTTCGAAGTAAAGAAGAGATTTCTTAACTTGAACCTCGCAGATCCATCATTTGATAAACCCTCAAAAATCGACTTTCTGCTAGGCGCAGACATGTACGGTCACATTCTCTCTGACGGATTGTTCAAGGGTGATCCCACTGCAATCTCAACTATTTTTGGCTGGGTTATTTTTGGGAAAGCTCAGGCCAACACTCACACTTCAACAAAAACTACCCTCTTTGTAGCCTCCCCTAACCTAGATCATTTGATGCAAAAGTTCTGGGAAATCGAAGACATTTCTAAGCCTAAATGTGAAAATCCGGAAGATTTACTCTGTGAATCAAACTTTGAAAACACTACTTATCGAGACTCCTCAGGGAGATATGTTGTCTCATATCCATTCAAAGAAAATCCTCCAAAACTAGGATCTTCCATCCAGCCTGTATTGAAAAGATTTCATCGGTTGGAACATCGCCTAGAAAACAACCTCCACCTCAAACAGCAGTATCATAACTTCATTTCTGAATATGAAGAATTGGGTCACATGAAAAAAGCAACCACTGCATCCTCATACGTCTTACCTCATCACTGTGTAACTAACAGTAACAGTTCCTCGACTAAACTCAGAGTGGTGTTTGATGGTTCCATGAAAGGTTCTAATGGCATTTCTCTAAATGATCAATTGCTCAAAGGCCCTAAGCTACAAAGAGATATCTCTGATATTATCCTCAATTTCAGGCTTAAACCTGTCGCTCTTTGTGCAGACATCAAAATGATGTACCGTCAAATCTTAATACACCCTGACCATAGGCAATATCAACATATTTTTTGGAGGGATAGTCTTTCAAATCCCGTGGAAGAATATGAACTAAATACTGTTACCTATGGCCTAACTTCATCCCCTTACCTCGCCCTAAGGGTACTTCAGCAGCTAGTCAAAGATGAGGGACATCACTATCCGAAAGCATCTGAAACCGTTCTCAACTTCACTTATGTAGATGACATAGTCACTAGCGTTAATGATGAAAATGAGGCATTAGAACTGAAAACTGAGTTGATAAAACTACTTGATTCTGGTGGTTTTACACTACGAAAATGGGCAAGTAATAAACACAGTGTTTTGCATTCACTCCCCTCAGAATATCTTCAAAACCCTGTAATGCTTGACTCAGATACCGACCACATAATGAAAGTATTAGGTTTGCAGTGGGAACCAATGAGTGATCAGTTCTTGTATACCATCTCCATTTCATCATCACCATATACCAAACGAACGATTCTCTCCCACATTGCTCGAATGTTTGATCCTCTTGGATGGTTAACTCCAACTGTTTTCCTCGCAAAACACTTCATTCAACTACTATGGCAGAGTGACATCGGATGGGATGACGAGTTGCCACACAATCTGCATTTAATGTGGGATAAGTTTGTTACTCAGCTGCCAGATTTAACATCAGTACGCATTCCTCGTTTTGCCATCCATACAGCAGACACATCTTTTATTTTAGTCGGGTTTGCAGATGCTAGTGAGAAAGGATACGGAGCTGTTACATATTTGGTTTCAACGTCCCCAGCTGGTAATAGTTCAGTCATCCTGCTGAAAGCTAAAAGCAAAGTAGCACCTCTTAAGGCCCAAAGCGTTCCACGGCTGGAACTATGCGCAGCACTACTCCTAGCCCGCCTCGTACACTCTATTCAAGATTTTATAATCAGGGCTAAAGTTACTGACATGTACCTTTTTACTGATTCAACTATTGTGCTGGCATGGCTTCACACTCAACCACATTTACTCAAAGTGTTTATAGCAAATAGAGTTGTAGAAATCCTGGAATTTACCTCTCTCTCTTCGTGGTTTCATATTTCAACTAATGAGAATCCGGCCGACTATACTTCCAGAGGACTGTACCCATCTGAATTAATAAACTGTTCTATGTGGTGGAATGGTCCACAATTTCTAAAACAGCCAGTTGAACTCTGGCCTACTTCCATGCACAATGAAACCCTATCTGAAATTCCCGAAATGAGAAAAGAGCCTGTAAACATATCGCTTACTCAAACTTCCAACAATCTTATGGAATCTATAAACAAATTTTCTTCCCTCGTGAAACTTCAACGAGTTATGGCTTACATACTAAGGTTTGTCAATAATACAAGGCAAACAAAAGGTGCAAAGGTTTTAGGACCACTCACTCTCTCAGAACTAAAACAATCTCTTTTAGTGTGTGTCAAACTCACCCAAAATGAATATTTCTCCCAAGACATCAAACTCTTAAAAGGCAAGGCAGAACCAACTCGATCTTTAAGGTCACTGACTCCATTTCTTGATCAGGATGGTTTGCTCAGGGTGGGCGGCCGTCTGAGATATGCCAATATTCCAATGTCAGCTAAACATCCACTACTTCTCCCCAAAAAATGTCATCTCTCTACACTCATCTGTGATTTCTATCACATCAACACTCTTCATGGGGGTCCAAGGCTGGTACAGATGCTGATTCAGAAACGATTCTGGGTAATTTCTCTACGGAGTGTATTGAGACATCGAATCCACAAATGCATACAATGTCATAAACTTACTGCTTCTCCTAGACAACCAATAATGTCTAATCTGCCTCCCTCAAGAGTTTCATCCCAACGAGCCTTTCTCAATGTTGGACTGGACATGGCAGGCCCTTTCATCGTGAAGGAAAGCAACAGGAGAAACGCAAAAACCTACAAATCTTACCTCTGCCTGTTCGTGTGTATGTCTACTAAGGCTCTACACCTGGAACTAACTACAGATCTCTCTACCCCAGCATTTTTAGCAGCTCTAGATCGATTCATCGGGAGAAGAGGACTTCCAGGTGTTATACACAGCGATCTAGGGACCAATTTTCAAGGCGCAGTCAATCAACTCAAAGAAGTATATCAATTCCTACGTTCTCAGAATGATGATATTTTCAACAACTTGGCTAAACGAGAGATCCAATGGCGATTCAACCCTCCTGCGGCACCTAACAACGGTGGGATATGGGAAGCAGGTGTGAAATCTGTGAAGTACCACTTGAAACGAAGCGTTGGGCTCAAAGTTATGACCTTCGAAGAACTCACCACTGTTTTGGTAAAAGTAGAATCCATTCTCAACTCTCGACCTCTGTGTGCAATCTCGAATGACCCACATGATGACACCGACTACTTGACTCCGGGCCATTTTTTAATTGGAGGAAATCTTCTAGCTGTGCCAGAATACAACGTCCTAGAAGTTCCTGAAAATCGACTCAATCGTTGGCAGCTACTCAAGCAAACAGTTCAATCCTTTTGGAAACAATGGTCCAAAGAATACCTACATACAGTCATTCAGCGCTAAAAGTGGACCAAGGAAGAGAAAAATATCTCTGAAGGTGACTTGGTGTACATCACAGGGCAGTCAACATCTCCTCTCAACTGGCGCTTGCAAGAGTAGAACAGCTGTATCCCGGCAAAGATGGAACTGTAAGAGTAGCCAAAGTCCGGACCTCATCAGGCAGTCTAGTTAGACCTGTCAATAAACTTGTATCTTTGCCACTTCAATAAGTTTAAGAACAAACTATAATCTTGTAAATAGAACATAGTTAAGTGAAAATAATGTACAGCTTTCTTGTTAGCGAATTTCCCTATAGGGAATACGCTATTACGGTAGTAGCCATGGTAAGACCTAAGCCCGGGACCACTTTACTTTTTCATTTTGAGGTCCCCAGAAGCCAAAAACACCGTTCGTTCATTTTCATATATATGTATATATATATATATATATATATATATATATATATATATATATATGTGTGTGTGTGTGTGTGTGTGTGTCCGTGGTACCGATAACTTTTGAAGCGGAACTCCGATTTTGATCAAATTTGGTATGAAGGTGTAAGACCAGGTCTATTTTCATGAGTTCGCGAACCAGCATTGTCGGGTTATGGGAACGGGGTTTTATGGGGCTTCAAAGGGGTCAAAAATGGGTTTTGGCGTTTTTCGGGCTGAATTTTCTAAATTCATCAATTTTAACTAAAACCATTTAAAAGAGCTTAAAAAAACAAACAATTTAGTATTTTGAATCTTTAAAATAGCTTAACTGGTTCTAGAGAAAATTCAAAACAAGTTTCCCATGTTATTCTTATGGGTAAATCTTTAAAAAGTTATATATCGCTTATTTTTGAACATATCTTAATAAAAATTTGTATGAACCTTCACTAGGTGGTGAGTAATTAAGATTTGATAAAAATCCCACATGGCAGCAAACCTACATGCTAAATCCCATGGTATTCTCATGGAAAATGAGTGTATAATGGGAGCAAGAGAGATGGAGATAGTAAGGTATCTGTTCCTAATCAGCTGATCAGCTGTCTTCAGCATATTTTTTTCAAATTTGAAATGTTTATGTTTTGTTATTTGTAAACAAATCATTCCTATTGCATGGAAGCTTTGGATATGCACTTTTATTACTGTTAAAAATTAAAAAAAGTCATTTATTGCAATATAAATATTAATATATAAATTATTAAATAAAAATAATTTACTCAGAAATATAATGCCATTAAATATATTATATTTCCTTGTAAAGATTATTAATTATAAAGTTCTTTGATGTTGAAACAATAATTCTTTGGAAATTCGCTGAGTACGCAGGTCTGATGCGACGGGGGTATTTTGATTTTGTTGTGAGTGTTTTCCATTGAACTTTAATTTCTCAAAATTTATCAATTTTGGGTGGGCGGTGTGTTTGGTTTTATAATAATAATATAAGGTATTGGTACAATAATAATGGAAATGAAAGTCACACAGAAACACCCCCTTCCTCCCTCCTCTACCCCTCCCCTGTTACCCCCACCAGTGGTGAACCAAGTGGAGTCAGTCTTCATCCAGCCACCATTGAAAATAGACTCAAACTTATATAGTGCCTCAAGATGTAGTTATTTTCTTATACCATAAAGGGACTCACCTCAACTCAGCTATAACACGTATGAACTTTTACACCTCTTATACCTCATCTTTTTACCTTATTCTCATTACTTCCATTTGTTTCTGTGTTTAATTTGGGAAGTACTTGTCTATTGTAGAAATAAAGAATTTTGTATCTAAAACCCCCAGTTAAAAACTTTTCTACCTGACTCGTACAATAGCAAACACCTTAGAAACAAACATCTCAGCAGTTGCCGAACATGCCCACGCTACGAAACACGATATATATTTTGATGAAGTCAAAATCCTAGCCACCAGCAATAATTTATATGAGAGGATAGTTCTAGAAGCCATAGAAATCAAAAAACACCAAAATAATTTCAATAGAGACAACGGTATCGAACTAAGCGCCAATTGGACTCCTGTGATTGAAAGGTTGAGACGCCAGAGTGAACATCAAGAAAAGCCTAGGTCAATCGAGCCCTGCGTTCCGGGAAAAACAACAGGAGGTGTAAACAACCCTCCCCCACCCCCAAGTGTATATAACGCCAACATGGGGCCAGCCGGGCAGTGAGTGAGTGTAAGTACGCCTCGAGAATGGACTGCTGTATAGCGTCTGAAACGTCGGCAATGTCCTACAACTCATCTCCATCGCGGTCGTCACCCGAAGACCAGAATTCGTCGTATTTGTACATCGACCGTGGAAGCCTCTTACAAAGAATCAGACACCTCTATGGGTAGGAAACTGGTAAGAAAATAAGACTTTTTGACAACACTCGTGTGAAAAGAAGCAAAACACTGGCAGCCTTAACTTTTCTAAAACGTTGCAGGGATTCAAATATCATTCCAATTTGTGCAAAATTAACGTTTCACAAGAAATCAAAGAAGATTAACAATATTTTACATAGGACCAGCATGCAGTTAGTCAGGAACGAAATAGCCGAAACACGAAGAAAGTTACTTTTAATTAACAAACAACTCTATGAGCTCCACTTCACACTGATATCTACGCTTTTCAGAGACGATTGGGTGTTAATTGATAGACTTTCATTTGAAAACAGTGAAAAAGTGCTAAAATTGGTTACAGAGAATCATATTAAGAAGTTTAATCACCTCATTGAAAACAAAGGCCAGGTTCCAGAACTTCCCACAGAAAAAGTCATCATAAACCTCAGTGACAAACAACTTGACAAACCGACAATCTCTGTTTTGAAAAAAGGATTAAATTTCGCAATAGCTCCACGCAGAGTTCCTGTCGAGCGTATTATCAGTGGAGTGGAATGTGCGTTAAAAAGAGTTCCAGATGGGATGGCTGAGGAAATTAGGCAAGAAGTATCCTGTGTTCTACGGAAATCAACACCTCCTCCTTCCAATTTATCTAGAAAGGAATCAATTGCCATAAAAACTCTAAGAAATGACCAGGACATCATTATTCTTCCGGCAGACAAAGGCAACGCCACTGTGATCATAAATTATTTAGAATACAAAAATAAATTGTATAATTTAATAACGGACGACTGCTACAGGAAGCTCAAAAACCCCACAAAACGGATTAGTACAGAATTAAAGCGGCTCATCACAGCCTCATCTATCGACCCGGAAATAAGAACATCATTAATCACGTCCGATCCCACACCACAATTACTGTATGGACTACCAAAAATTCATAAGGAAGGAGTACCACTCAGACCTATCGTCAGTGCCATCGGGTCACCAACTCACAAGATTTCAAGATTTATCGCCAATATTTTAGCTCCCTTTGTCGGCCAAACAGACACATTTGTTCAAGATTCGCGTCATTTCATTGACACAATAAATAAAGTAACAGTCAGCCAAGAGGATTTACTGGTAAGTTTCGACGTTAAGTCCCTTTTCACCATGGTACCTATCTCAGAAACCATTAAAATAATAGAAAACATCTTACCTAAGGACCTAGCTGAACTGGCAGCCTTCTGCTTAAAATCCACTTATTTTTACTTTGATGGTCACTTTTATGAACAAATTGATGGAGCAGCGATGGGATCTCCAATATCTCCGGTAGCAGCCAACCTTTTTATGGAACATTTCGAACAAAAAGCTATTTCGTCCTTTTCACTCAAACCAAAATTATTTCTACGGTACTTCGACGACACCTTCGTAATCTGGCCTCATGGTAAAATCAATTTAAACGATTTCCTCACCCACCTAAACTCCATTCATCCAAAAATTCAATTCACAATGGAAGTAGAAAATGACGGTTGTCTTCCTTTCTTGGATGTATTGGTCACCCGCAGGAAGGATGGAACATTGGGACATTCGGTATACAGGAAAACTACACACACTAATAGATACCTACATGCGGCATCTCATCACCACCCGATTCAAAACCAGGCAGTTTTAAACACGCTAGTCAACAGGATGTTTGCTATATCTGACAAACACAGTATAAAGCACGAAGAACGCCACCTCACTACCACCTTACAACAGAATGGATACTCTAAAGGCAGCATAAAAAGGGTAATAGATCACCAGAGGATTAAGAATAATACGGCTAGCAAAAATAGTTCAGACTCATCGGCAAGTGAAAATCGGGCCTTCCTTCCTTACATCAAAGGAACCACAGACAAAATTAGCAATATTTTAAGAAAATATGAAATAAAAACAATTTTTAAACCATATAAAAAAGTTAAAAATATGTTACGGCCAGTAAAAGACCAAATCCCTCTAAATAAATCAGGTGTTTATCATATAGCTTGCAGCTGTGGTAATTGCTACATTGGAGAAACAGGCCGTCTCATATCAACAAGGGTTAAAGAGCATATTAGACACACAAAAAACTTAGAAACAAACATCTCAGCAGTTGCCGAACATGCCCACGCTACGAAACACGTATTTATTTTGATGAATTCAAAATCCTAGCCACCAGCAATAATTTATATGAGAGGAGAGTTCTAGAAGCCATAGAAATCAAAAAACACCAAAATAATTTCAATAGAGACAACGGTATCGAACTAAGCAAACTAGCAATTAACACAGCTGCAAGCTATATGATAAAAACCTGATTTATTTAGAGGGATTTGGTCTTTTACTGGCCGTAACATATTTTGAACTTTTTTATATGGTATAAAAATTGTTTTTATTTCATATTTTCTTAAAATATTGCTAATTTTGTCTGTGGTTCCTTTGATGTAAGGAAGGAAGGCCCGATTTTCACTTGCCGATGAGTCTGAACTATTTTTGCTAGCCGTATTATTCTTAATCCTCTGGTGATCTATTACCCTTTTTATGCTGCCTTTAGAGTATCCATTCTGTTGTAAGGTGGTCGTGAGGTGGCGTTCTTCTTGCTTTATACTGTGTTTGTCAGATATAGCAAACACCTTAGAAACAAACATCTCAGCAGTTGCCGAACATGCCCACGCTACGAAACACGATATTTATTTTGATGAAGTCAAAATCCTAGCCACCAGCAATAATTTATATGAGAGGATAGTTCTAGAAGCCATAGAAATCAAAAAACACCAAAATAATTTCAATAGAGACAACGGTATCGAACTAAGCGCCAATTGGACTCCTGTGATTGAAAGGTTGAGAAGCCAGAGTGAACATCAAGAAAAGCCTAGGTCAATCGAGCCCTGCGTTCCGGAAAAACAACTGGAGGTGTAAACAACCCTCCCCCACCCCCAAGTGTATATAACGCCAACATGGGACCAGCCGGGCAGTGAGTGAGTGTAAGTACGCCTCGAGAATGGACTGCTGTATAGCGTCTGAAACGTCGGCAATGTCCTACAACTCATCTCCATCGCGGTCGTCACCCGAAGACCAGAATTCGTCACATTTGTACATCGACCGTGGAAGCCTCTCACAAAGAATAAAAAAATCTTCCCTATCAAAGGTTTCGTGTGGACAGGAAATGAAGGGAAAGGAGAAAATGTGACCAGGTGAATCAGGGGGGAGTTACCTAGATGAGTTAACTTTAGAAATGAAAAAAAATGTAAAAGTATATTACATACCTTGGTATTTTTTTTTTTTTTTTTTTTTTTTTTTTTTTTTTTTTTTTTTTTAACAAATCAATGGGAATTGTTTTGTGAATAGCATCTAGTAGAATTAAAAAGGAACATCATATTAATTATATCTTTGAAACAATCTATATCTTAGCTTCCTAATTTTCTTTATCGAGAATTTTTTATTATTATTTTTTTTTTTTGAGTGGAATATGTTGTCAGAAATAATTTTGTTCCCACACAAGCAGTGCTGCATTCAAAAGTTTTGTAAAATACAAATCAGGGGTTAAGAAATGTTATTTTACAACATAACTGTAGACATATTTACGTTGCAGCAAAGCAGCTGACTTGGTCAGTGTCCAGTCAACCTATTTTAAGGTGATCTTTCAGAGACAATATTTTTTTCGCCTTTGAAAAAGCCCTGTAAAATAAAATTTTGAGATACGAAAAAATAATACATAGCCACTTCCCAATCAAGTTTGCTACCATTTTCTCTAAAGTTACTAAAGAGCGGGCTCTGAACTCAAGAATATGTTTCCTCTTTATGTTTCCTCTTTGATTTTATTACTCTGACTAAGTAGCGACAAGTAGGGGGCACTTTTATTTCCTCATTATATAGCATTTATATAATCAATAACGAATGATGGGTAAAAGTATAATCATGACTTTCCTTCAAAATTGGCTCGATTACATTCCAAAACTAACCACATAGTTTATTACTCAAATTATATTTTAGAAAATGATATAAAACTGGATGTGTTTGTGTCAAACAGCATAAACAGGACAAAATACGAAGTTCCTCTGAAAAGCATACCAAACTATACCATTTCAACTTACGGACCGACGTCAAACTGCACATATATGAACAAATTGCTAACTAGAATTTGTCTTACATTTCAAATAATTTTACCTGTTACTAGGCAACTTAATAAACAAATATATTTAAATGATAAAAAAATTACCTCAACCCCGTGGCAAAAATAGCTCATATCCATTAATTGGTGGTGTTACAAGGAAAGGGTGTCAAAGTGCATACGATTTAGAAGAATCATGACTGTGTTAGATATTGTGCCAGTAAAGATTATCAGTTTATGAACGAAAATGTTGAATTGTTGGTGTTATTAGTAGGGTATATCTACTATAGTATTGAAAATAAGTTAGTTTTATAAATTTTTGGAACTATAACATTTACTCAAACAGTATTGAATTTATTTTAACACATTTTAATGAAATTCTATCTTATACGAAGTATAAACAATATACCACTATCATTAATCAGCTGATAATCCTCCCTACACCTCCACCAGTACAACAGTGTTGCCACACAATGGCAGATAAGCTGATAATTCCCGCCGGTAACACTGCTACCAACAGCACCGCGTCACCGATGCAGCATTGTTATCAGACATGGGATTTTAGACTGCTTACATTACACACTACTCTGCAGCTTAAAAAATATTTTATTGGGAATTATAGCTACATTTTTAGTTTTCATGCATATAATAAGGTATGTTTGTTCGATAAGTTAAAAACTATTTTCAATGAGAGAGGTTATTCTGACTTTAGGGGTTTGTAAATGTAATAAAAAAAACAAATGTGTTTTTCTCCTTTTTGTAACATTTACAATTTTATAAGCGTCACAAATTCTAACTTAACGGTGACCAAAAATATTTTAACATAATTTTTGAAACTTTTCTTTAGAAAAATGTGTTTTATGGGCCAGCTCAAAGTTAACCGGCCAAAATAACAAATAAAATCAAACCTGACATATGTGTAACAACGGAACACAGCGGTACCAACATGGAGCCCCGAGCATCAATAACAATAAACTGCAGATCCTGTGAGAAATTAAATTGTTGTCTCAAGAGAGCCGTAAGCACAACTCGTGCGACGAATGATTGAGCTGGTATCGCGAAATATTTTTATATACATAAATATATGATGAATTATTTAGTAAAATAATTTAAATAAGAACCAAAACACTATTATAGCGAAAATGGTTGCAATAAAACAATAACAAAAAAACTTCAATAACAGCTATTGTGAAAAAAAGTTATTTAAAATAAGAAATTAAAAACCAAGATATCATTTATAAGAATGAATTATGCTTATTGACCAGGATGGCTTGTTGAGAGATATATATGTGTGAATGTGGGGGGAGGGTACGGTAGGAATGGGTCGAGGTTCTGTGAGGGAGGGGGGGTTGGGGGCTATGTTTCCGTTGGTTATTATCTCTATTATTACCTACACGGATTATTTAACATACTAGTTATTTGTGCATATATAGTTAGAGTAACTATAACCTCTAAATTAACTTAAATCTAAATCAAACATTTAGATTTAATGTGCTGAGTGAGTGGCTGGAGTTACAGCAAACTTTAATTTTAGTTCTAATTTTTCCTCTTTGTAGACTGACTTTTCATTTGAACTCTGTTCCACACACAGGTCCGCCTATGTGGGACATTTCCAAACATTATTGTAATATCATTTGTAAACTTTATTTTGGAATAAAGGTATTATTTCATTCATTCATTCATTTCATTCATTAGTGGAGGAGAAAATGAGTACAAATTGTTTCCCATACAAGATAAATGGCTGTCTGGCAAACTATCTGCTGCCCACGCCTCTCAATGGATAATGGGGTCTTTATTTCACAGGGTTTGCAATATTCTCAAAATTTTTGTTTCTTAGTTGTGTTTATGCTTAAAAAGTAAATTGGTGGTACGTGTTGAGTGATTTTAATTCATAATAAATAATTAAGAAGTATCTGATAAACGAAATGAGTACATTAAAATTCAACACTTTATATTTTAGATATTATGTTTAGCCGTAATTGGCAAATAATGATTGATATATTTATAAGTTAACTATTCATAAAAAGTTCAGGAAATGTGTGTTCGTGTATTAAATTGCATCTTTGAATTTTATATTTTTTGTTACCACTCATTTAAAACATTTTCGATGATATTACAATCATTTACGAAGCTGTTCTTATCGGAATTCAATGATTATTTAAGATTATTAATTGATTAATAGAGAGGAGTGTGTAGCTTATATAGATTATAAGAGTGTGTGTTTCTTATATTCACACTGGGAATATAAGAAATACAGCATCCATTGTATGTTTCTTGTTTAACATAAAAATGAACAACTTTTAAGAAATAAAACTAATTGAATTCTTTATGGTAACACTAATAATAAGTTTTGGTACCTTAAAGGTTTTAATATTTCATAAATTTATAGGCCAATTTTTTGTACCAATAATTCAAAGGATATAAAGTTTAAAAACAATAGTTTTGTTGCTTTAAATAATATATTTGTACTTCGTTAAAATATATTTAGATTGAGTTGTGCAATTATTTTTTTTTATTTTTTATTTTCATATACACATTAAACATTTATGTCTGACAAAAAGTGGACAGCTTTATAATTAAAAAAATTTAACTGACCGAAGATGCTTTAATTTTCTTGCTATTTAATAGCAAGAAACACAAACAGTATTTTAAATATAGAACTGATGAAACGAACTAATCTCTAATATCATTCGGTTGTCTGCCATTGTTTTATCTGCTTAATATTCCCATTGTATTACAACATTGTATCATTATCTTACACCAGACTTAACATAACAATGAACAAAAGCACTCCAGGGTGATATACATCACACAGATAAGTTCCCTGACAGCTAGTGTGTTTGAGTTTTGTTAAGAGGAAGTTTCTACATCAAAACCTATTATAAGTCTTATATTAAAAATACATTGAAAGTAATTAATGGTACAAATTTTATTTTCTTTACATTCAATGCTGTTTTCCACATTTATTGCTTTGTGAATCTATCATAAAATATATCATTATTTTGAACGAATAAATGATGCAACATAAAAAGAAATCATTGTAAAGATTATATTAACAAGCGTAAAAAAGGAATACACTCCTAATAGTAGAATAAATTCCCTTGAATGTTCATTAAAGTAAACCTCTTTTGTGCATCTTAACTGAGGCGTTTCTTATAAACAAGCTTTCGATTGTAAAGGAAAACTATGTGTTTGGAACGCAATTGGGCCAAAGGCCGCTTTGACCCCAGAAGCTGTTTTTGAGTTAAAAGAGAACAGAACCACTTTGATGTTGTAAATTGTTTGGTTCGAAGTCTTTACTTGGTTAAGCTCTATAGACTTACTAAAAATAATTTTTTTAAGATTTTAAAGGGAAATTTTTATTCTTGTTGGTTCTTTAAACAATTTTTAAACACCCTTCACAGCTTCAGAATTTATATCGCTAAACAAAAGCGAACTTTCTCTTAAACGAGACTAAATATACGACCATAAATAAAGTGATAGTGTAACAAAATTTTGGAAAAATTGATATGGCAGTGAAGTAAACATCAAATAAATTAAACGGGAAGCATTTTAAAACCTGACTACAAAACCGAGACGTCACTCAGCTCTGAGAGAATTACCTACATTTATTCACTTTGAAGACTCGATGGACCGAAAAACCTGTTGAACTGATAGAAAACAGAGAGTAATACATTAGTGTACAATTGTAAGAGATATTAGATGTTATTTGTTTATTATTATTTCATTTATTAAAAAAATATATAGTTTCCGATTGATTTATATTGAAAATATATAATATGTAATGACAGTAAAGCTTCCCAAGATAGGATTGCAGCAATCGTTCTTAACCAACTTATGAAATAAATCAAATAATACTAAATTAGGTATCGCCACCGGGTATAAATTATTGGACTGGCTTTTACAAAATATTAATTATGAATATATTTACCTATTGCCAAAATAAAAAAGTGTTAAGGTTCCCCCACATAAGCAATATCAATTTATATTGAGAAATACTATTTTAGGCTAAGTAAAATGTATTTTTTATGCATCATAAATGAGTAATACTAATCACCTACAAGAAATATGGGGAACGTGTTTCCGTTTTTATGTTTCACTACAAATCAAGGGATTGAGTGTATGTAGTTGTTGTTGTTTTTTTTCACATTAATTCATCAAATGACATTAAGTCATGTTAGTATTATATCCACGTATGAAATATTCATTGTAATTTTGCCTATAGGCCCTAACCTACTGCAGTAAGGAAATTCACTTGTACTTTTTCTACATATTCATGTATCAGATTTATTATTGGGATCAATAAGCTTAGTCTTGTATCTTTGTTCTAAATGCAATAACCACATAACTAAACAAGTTTGTACAAAGCATGCTGACAATGAGGTTGGGCTGCCCACGTGAGCCATTAACAAGCCACGTGGTATGACGATTGCCATTTACTGAACACGAGAGTAACTTCAAAGCTCTTTCCCTTCCTGGAAATCATTTGATCAATGTGCGTTTGGATCCTAATAATAAGTTATTGGGAAAATAATTTGTTGATACCGTGAATTGTAATATATATTCTTTGTGAACAAAAACTAATTATACCTGGATATTACTGATCGTGTTGCATAATTTTATTCTGGTTACAGTATATTTGTTATATTATTATTATAAAAAATAATAATAATAAAAATAGGTTCAATTAAAATTGGAGTGTTCGAAAATCTTATTATTTGCGATGTAATTTCTTTGTAACTTTTATTCTTTTATTGTATGTAGATTCTAACAAATTTAGATAATACGTAGCTGATTTTAATGGTATCTAATTGGATTAATCTACCTACTTTTGTTAATAGTACCTTTCAAATGGATTAAAAGTTAACGTAAAACATAATTCTTAAAATAATTGTGTACGTAGTCAATTTCAAAACATACAAAACATAAAAATATAAAACATCAAAGTTTCGGACCGTCTGTGTCGCTCTAATATTTCAGAAAATCGCTCCAAAAACTTTCGTCAATTGGTGTCACAGCCACACCAGTATGGTTGTCTGCCACATTTCCTTGTGCTGCTTTATAAAGGTACCATAATATGGCCGTTGTGGCGATCCGGGGAGGGGGGGGATGGAGACTCTGAATATGACAATGTACAATACAATACTGTTAGTTGTTAGCAATGGATTTTAATTTTTGGAATTATATTTTAATCCAAACTTTGCCAAGAAAAGTTAATAATTTTTTAATCTTTGAAAGTTGACCCAGCTGTTTATTCAGTTTCTATTTTATTAATAAAGTTCATAAAGGAATTAACTAATTTTTATCAGTAACAATTATTCAAGTTTCAGCTATTAAGCTGTAACTTTTTCTTTGGATAATGCAAAATAAAGAACAAAAGTAATTTTATAATATTGTATTTTATAATATTTTATAATATTATTCATTTATTTACATTTTATCAGATATCTTTATAAAACATGAACTTTTATAGAAAAGGTTAGTAAAATAAGTAACATATTATTTGCTATTTGTTTAAGATAAAACGATTAAACAGTGTTGTAACGCTTGGCTCACTGATATAAAAAATATGTATTTCTAGGACTGAAACTAATATGAATTCGTTATCCCAATTTAAGGAACTTTTAAGAGTATAAGGGTACGAAAGAGATGGTTTACCAAGATGGGCTCAGGGCATTCTCAAGATAAGGCGAATTCCACTCTCTTATATTAAAAGATTCTGTGATTTACACCCAACATAAGCATTATTCTCCACCCAGCCGTAGTCTGGCTTACAGTGAAATAATCAGATTATTTTAGAATTTTTATAAGTTTTTTATATATTTTTTATATAAACGCAAACTGCCTTTTGAGCTCTTATTTATCTATTCATATTCAGGGTGTAAGAAAAACGTTTCGGGATTTTGAGAGATGATTACATCAATTAAAAAAAGTTTCCATATATAATCAATTATATTCTATTCTTTTATTGTTGAACAGAATTAAATAATAATTAATAATAAAATAATAATAATAGAATAAAATAAGTAAATTAAGTAGTGGTCTGTTACTTTTTTTTGGAGTGATGGACTCGGACTTCTCCTACAGGCTTCTTTTCATGTGGAGTTCTAATTCCAAATACTCTTGTTTGTTAGCAAGTTATTATATTTATAATGTAAAATGCTCTGCTCTATTTTTTTTTGTGGAATAAATTAATTTAATTTCAAACATATGTTATAAAACACTACGTTAAGACGTTGGCCCTATTTTGTTTTTGAGATTAAGTAATTTTTATTTCCGTAGCAATTCATTGTATAAAGTTAATATTTGGCATGAATCTTCATCACAGCAACGCTAATTACCAAGAAAAAATTATTTTTCCCGATTTGTATTTTCAAAATGGAGGTCATTTAAAAATTACAAACTCAAATATTTCAAACCAGTAAGTTTTATCAACATTTTGCAATGCACAAAAAGTTGACAAATTAAATTGTGCGCCCATATAATACCAAATTTGTTAGACTTTTACAGCATATAACGGAGTTATTGTGATTTTTCTAAATACAAAATTTATTTTACATTATAACAATGCAAATTAAGTAAATTTTAATTGAAAATCACCACAACTCTGTTGTTTGTTTTCATATTCTTACAAACTTGGTACTATTAGTTGGATAATTTAATTTGCCAACTGTTTTGTGCCTTGTAAAACTTTGATAAAAATTACCAGTTTTTATATACTTAAGTTTAAAAATTAAAAATGGCTAAAATTTATTCACAACTTCATAAATTTATTCACTACGGAAGTAAAAACTATTTAGTGTAAAAAACTAAATGGCCGCTAGTGGCTTAGCAAAGCATTTTAGTACATAATTATGTACATAGGAACTTTTCTCTTTGTTTTAGTTAATGTAATCATATCCAAAAATCCTGAACACTTTTCTGACACTCTGTATATAGTTATCGCCGTTACACAAATATGTTACAGTAAGGTATACAGACCATATGGTCATATATATTCTTATACCGGGTGTCTCACGTAAGGTGTCTCAAATCGATTACAGATCAACAGTTTGTCCTACAATCTTGAAATAAAATCATTTCCCACTAAATTGACCCCAAGGAATAATTTAAAAATATTTTTAACGTTGTATAAATACATGGTGTCCCAAAAACTGGGGGTCACAGGTTCGAATCTCGGAAATTTCAAATACAAACATATGTCATATTATACATCATTAGAAAGGTCTATTTAATACCAATATTTTGGTGGAAACAGAATTTTGTTATCTTTATTCCTTTCAAAATGGCGTCCATTTTTGTAGCCAAAATCAAAATTTACGGAATACCCTGTAATTCTTTTATTATTTGTCATAAATGACTTCTGATTCAAAATACTTATTTGAAATAAGCTAAGCTTTACAATGGTATGTCACAAGACAAAATTTATAGAAAACAAAAATTTCAAAAATTTAATATTTTTGAAAATTTTTACATTAACAAAACTCAAAAATTTTAAATACAAACACATGTCTTTTTGTACATCATATTAAAGCTCTCGTTAAACTGAACAACTTTGTATTTTACACTAATGCCGTATCTCTTTTGGTTTTGTAGTAATAATGTAAAAGTGTTATTTTCCCATTTAACTTGCATGTTAATTTAATGGTATGGCAACAATGGAAGAAGAACTGCCTTACTATCATGTCCTGATTGATTAACATTCAAGTTAAATGGGAAAATGACGTTTTTACGTTATTACTACAAAACCAAAAGAGATACGGCATTAGTCTAAATTACAAAGTTGTTCAGTTTAACGAGAGCTTTAATATGATGTACAAAAAGACATGTGTTTGTATTTAAGATTTTTGAGTTTTGTTTATGTAAAAATTTTCAAAAATATTAAATTTTTGAAATTTTAGTTTTTTTATAAATTTTGTCTTGTGACATATCAATGTAAAGCTTAGCTTATATCAAATAAGTATTTTGAATCAGAAGTCATTTATGACAAATAATAAAAGAATTACAGGGTATTCCATAAATTTTGATTTTGGCTACAAAAATGGACGCCATTTTGAAAGGAATAAAGATAACAAAATTCTGTTTCCACCAAAGTATTAGTATTAAATAGACCTTTCTAATGATGTATAATATGACATATGTTTGTATTTGAAATTTCCGAGATTCAAACCTGTGACCCCCAGTTTTTGGGACACCCTGTATTTATACAACGTTAAAAATATTTTTAAATTATTCCTTGGGGTCAATTTAGTGGGAAATGATTTTATTTCAAGATTGTAGGACAAACTGTTGATCTGTAATCGATTTGAGACACCTTACGTGAGACACCCTGTATATTAATTTAACTATGAAAAAATAATTTTAAAAATTTATACTGGTATGTATTCCTTATAAGGTACGATAAACAAGAAGAAATCTACATTTCCGAGTAACTTACGGTTGCAATAAAATTCGTCTGCTATGAGTTTAATACCACCCTATATTTAATAGGGTCACTTTATTATGTGAAATGGCGTACTTAATAATTTCATTTCCTCCTCGTTCTAGTTATTGAAACTTTTCTGGCAGTTCTTAATTCTCACTCGCATAAAACAAGACCTGGTAGCTATAAACTACGGGTATAAATTTCGAGTTAAACGGTCTATAGTTGGATTATTGCATTCGCTCTGCGGGAACGCTTGGCTGAGGAATGATAAGTTTTTACACTTATGTGAAAAATATGGACAGAGTTTAAATACGTCGTAAAATAAATCAGTTTTTTTTTTTTGTAAAAATAGATTAAATTAATTTAATTTAATAGAAGTTTTTACCATCGTAATGTAACTTCACTCTGAGCAATTAAAAATATAATTCTTTTGAAAACAAGTAAATCATGTTTAAAACCACCCCTATTAACATGTAAAAAAAATCATATAACATAAAGATTTTTTCAATAAAGACAGCTAGGCAATATTGTATTCTGTTACAATATTATGTTAAACCGTACAATGTTTAATGATAAGGAAAATTAAATTAATGTTTTTATGCATTCAATAAAAATAACAATATGGATTTATTTTAATTTATGACACCTGTGTAGATGTATATGGTCATTCAACTTTACATTCTACTTTAATTGAAGTTATTATTTGACATACTTGCACAAAGTTGAATAAACTTAACGCAATCAGGCCATTGTAACAGCTATCAATTTAAAGTTTAATAAAAAACTGTTGTTCCTATGCAGTATTAATAATACTAGTTTATTATCTATGCAGTATCTAAAGAGTACTAGGTATAAACTATAAATATGATTAATATTTATAATATTTTATTAATAAACTAGTAGGATTTATAATAAAACAATTTAATGTTTGATTTTAATCCAAATTTTATTTACAACTTTTATACACATATAAATTTTTCCTATGGTAAAACTTTATTTTTAAAATATTTCAAGCTAATAAATATTTTTGTTTCATAAAATAACCACATAAGAATGTATTTATAATAATATTTTGGAGTTGACAAAAATACTACAAATTAATTTGAAAAATCTTTCATTACAAAAAAGTATATTGTTAATAAATACGTAATTATCCTAGTATATCTACTAGATTTATTAAACGTAGATTTCATATAATTTATTTAAATAATTGTTAATGACATGTCAAATAAAAAAAATAAAATCCGATAAATATCAATTACGCTGTGAAATTGGCAATAAAAAAAGTAATAAAATTAATTGCAAAAGCTATTACTAGCTTTAATCATACAACTAAATTTCAATTGTAAAACGTAATTTTCTCATTCTAAGTAGTCAGCAGTATACTTGTGCTTATCTTCTAATTCCACAAATTTTGCAGGTTTATATTTATGGTTGTTTCTACTAAGTTTAATTATGTTTATATCTCACTAGTTTAACTTCTCTCTTCTTAAACCTTAATTAGGTCTATAATTTGAAGGTTTTTCATTTGTGTCCTTATTCTTGCATTATAGTTTGTAATACATATCAGTTTAACTACTAAAAGTAATTTAAATCTTCTCATTTACTGAAAAATAAGTAAAATAATTTGAATAAAATACTTACTATTTAAACTTTGTTGTCTTACTTTGACTCAAACCCAAACCACCAAAATAATAATAATAATAATAATAATAATAATAATAATTTATTTCTCCATACCAATAACACACATTACATTAAGTACACGTAAAAATCACCAAAAGTACAAATATTACAATATTATTTGAATAATAGATGCCAGGCCTGACCTTTGGTATAAGGAGAAACATGACTTTCCTCCAAGGCGTAGCCTGTTTGGGGGCTTTATTATAATTTGAGAATTAATTGTTTTTGATGGCAGATTTATGAAAAACAGTTACAAACATGATAAAAACATCACACATATTACCTAAAGTTATAAACATGCAAAACGAATATAAAATTAAATTTACAAAACAATCATCCAAAATATTGAATACAAATAGAAAAATCATTAAACACAACTTTCAGTACAAAAACAAACAAAATTAAAAAGTATTTTACTTGAAATCCCTCCTACAATAAAAGCATTCCAACACACAAAACATTAAAAAGATACATTGTTTGACAAAAGAAATAAAGAAAAAATACATAAGTCTGCAATAACAAAACACGCAACAGAAATTGTATGTATTAAACGGAAATTTGGAAAAGCAACTCCTCTATGTTCTGAATATTAAATAGCCATTGCCTCAATTTTTCCAGAAAAATGTTTGTCCTATTTATATTTTTAAGTGAGGCCGGTAACATATTAAAAATTATTCTTGGTGCTAAAAAATTATATGATTTAGTAAAAAAAGTATTACATGGTTTTGGCACAAAAACTTTTTTATTCCTACGCAGTCTACTTATATATTCATTATTTTCTTTTTATTCCTACTTATAACAAAATATACTTTCAAGACCTTATAAACATAAATGTATCTCAGTGGAAGTATTCTTAAATGACAAAAAAGTGGAAATGAGCTATCAAACCTATTGCTTTTAGTTATTAATCTCATGAAATGTTTTTGAACAGTGTATATAGTTTTAAGGTTTGATACATATGTACCCCCCCCCCCCCAACACACTATTCCATATTCCAACCTACTGTGTACTAATGAGAGATACAAAGATCTCAAGAGTTTTTATCCACACATATTTCGAATAAAATAAAACAACCGGATTGTGTTGTGGATTTTTCGTTTTAGATTTAAAATGTGTTCTTTCCAGTTAATATTTTGATCAAGAACAACTCCTAAGTATTTAATGTAAGGAACACTCTTGACTTCAAAACAATGGTCAAAACAATCCATACCATTTGTCAAACATGGTATGCACTTTAGAATAATTTTATTTTCAAAGGTTTGAATTCCGCTAAGAGTAAAATTAATAAATTTAGTTTTTTCTGCACTGAAAACCATATTATTCTTACAGAACCACCACTGAATGGAGAGCAGATCATTGTTCATTTGGATTGAGACTTCCTCCCATGAATCCCCAGTGTAGGATAAAGCAGTGTCGTCGACAAAAGAGGTTATTTTTCCATTTAGGGATGCGTTACATAGGTGATTTATATACACTAAAAATAACGTTGCTCCTAAAACCGATCCTTGTGGAACACCGTATTTAATTTTACCCATTTCACTTAAATCACCATTCACTTTAACACACTGCAATCTATCATCCAAATAACTTCTAAGCCAATTGATTGCAACACCCCTTACCCCATAGATGTATAGTTTTTCTAACAAAATATTGTGGTCTACTGTGTCAAAAGCTTTTGTTATATCGAGGAACAAACCACTTACTTTTTTCCCATCATTAATGCTATTAGACACCCTACCCATAAACTCAATCAATGCAAATTCTGTATTATGTCCCATTCTGAATCCAAATTGTTTTTCACTAAGAATTTTATTCACTTCCAAAAAATCAACTAGCCTTTGTTTCATAATCCTTTCAAATACTTTGGCAAAACTAGATAGTAAAGAAATTGGTCTATAATTGTTACAAGCGTCCCTCGAACCCTTTTTAAATATTGGTACCACCACACCATTCTTAAAACTTTTAGGGAAAACACCTGTTTCAAAACTTAAGTTAATTATGTATACAAGTACATTACTAATTTCTCTAAAATGTCTCTTTATCATATCAGAATTCATCCCATCAAGCCCAGGTGATGTTCCAACTTTTAACACAGCTTTTTGCACATCGTTTTCCACTACCGGTGACAGAAACATAGAATTTTGTAAGGTTTCGCTTGTAAAACTCTCCTTAAAATCCAATGCATTAAAATTGGTTGGTTTTTAATATCAGCTATTAATTTTTCAGAAATAGAAAGAAAATATCTATTGAATTCCATAGCAATTTCCTCCGAGTTATTTAAATTTTTATTACCAATTTTTAAAGAAATAGGAACACTATGGCTTGATTTTTGCCTTGTGACCTCCTTAATGAGATTCCAAGTTTCCTTTGATTTACCCTTATGCTTTTCAAATAAGTTGCTGTAATAATTATTCTTAATTTTTGTGATATCTATTTTTAATTTGTTTCTAAAAGATCTGAAGTACAATAGTAGTTCTTTATTTTCAGGATTTTTCTTAGTTGCTTTCAATAACTGGTTTCGTTTCTTTATCCTTTTACATATTTCATCATTAATCCATGGCTTTAATTTAACTATTATACAATATTTTTTGCTTAAACCCTGCTTACTTTTATTTAATAGATCACAAAATTTGTCATGGAAAAGATCAAAAGCTACAGAAGCATTTGTTTCCTTATAAACAGGATCCCAGTTTGTTTCACGAAGCATTGCACTCATACAGTCATGGTCTACTCGAGTGATTACTACAGGTCCAGAGACACCAAGAGACACAGACATTGTTGTGCGCGTCGTTGTGCGTCGCCGCCGCCGGCACCGGCGCGACTCGCTCTCTCTCACTCTTTACCCAAACAGCTGTTAAACAATGGTCTGTTACGGAACTGTCAATCATGGCTGCTTCGACGTTTAACCTATTTTTTTTTAACTCTTAACTCTTAACTCTTGTTTAACGTTTAACTCTTACATAAACATGATCAATACAAGTTTGTGAAGTGTTTGTTATTCGTGTTGGTGTATTAATCATGGATAGTAAACCATTTAGCGCCAAGGTAATTTGATAGTTGTCTATAAGTTCATTGTTTTCCAATATATTTAAGTTTATGTCTCCTAGGATAAAAACATTATCGGATTGTTTAACATATGGCTCAGATAAATACCCAGAAAATTCTTTGACAAATATTTCACCAGAAAATCTATGTAATCTATACAGTGCTATGAGAAGAAAATTATAACCTTACATATTGAATGACACTTCTAATCCATCCGCTGACTTTAGATTTGTACAAGGTTTTACTGTTACTTTACTGATACTTTCGTGAACATAAACCCCCACCCCACCTGCTCTGTAATTTTCATTAGTATTAAAGAAGGATTTTTAGTTGTCAATGGAATAAAGGCTACACTCAGATTCATTGATCCATATTTCAGATACTATTATTATATGCGGTAGGTTAGTCAAAACGGAAAGCTCAGCTATAAAAAAGGTCAAAGTTTTCCCTCATACTTATATTTTGGTGACATATAAAAAACCCAGATGCATTATCTAAGAATTCAATTTTGTTTTAAATTTTTTCCTTCCATAAATATGACTTAAATTATTTAAAAAAAACCCCCTTATACTAGCACATACGTAGAACTAATTCTAAAGCATACAATCTGAAACATTACCCTAACTTAACTAAAAACACATAATTTTAAAAATACATTAACTAAATGACACATACCTTTTTTAATAAGTCTAGAGATTCTCAAGATCGGCCTGGCATCTAATCACAGTTACTGGACAGTTTTCATCTTTACGCAGAAAGATTTTACCTCCACGCACCCACACAAACTTGTAGTTCTTTTTCTTCTTTAGGTCCCTTGTCATGCCAAGCAGCCTCCTTTTGGCTGGAGTAAGCGATTCGTTCAGCGTTTCGTTTCGTTGATCCATGGTTAAGCCCATATGCCGGGTCGATAAGTCCTTCTTGTTTCGCCTCTTCGCCAGTAGCTCCTCCGCGTCAAACCTCCTTACAAACTTTATAATGATACCGGGAGGTCCTTCAACATTAGGTCGTTTTGGGAGAGTGTGGCAGGCATCTATCATGGAGTTTGTTATTTCCATACCCAGTGCTTTTCCAAAATCCTTCACAGTGTCCAGCACATCTCCTTTCACAGGAACACCCTGTATCTCGACACAGTTACGTCTTGAGTATTGCTCCATTTCTTCCACTTTATTTTCAAGTTTACTTACCTTCTCTTT
Organism: Neoaliturus tenellus; assembly: GCA_030545055.2. Taxonomy (NCBI): domain Eukaryota; kingdom Metazoa; phylum Arthropoda; class Insecta; order Hemiptera; family Cicadellidae; genus Neoaliturus; species Neoaliturus tenellus. The sequence continues at coordinate 48,595,173 of CM061534.1, read as the reverse complement.
AAGTATTTTATTCTCAGTTGTGAGAGCGTCAATTTTCTCCAGGTATTCTTTCATTTTTGAAGTGTTGTCCTGTAAGGCTAATGTGTTTTCATCTAGCTTGTTGTTCATAAGTTCGTAAGATGCATTAAAATCCTTCACAGTCTGTTTCTGGTCACTTTTCAGCTCATTGATGGCACTCATTAGGTCTGCTAAGGTTAATTTACCGTCTGAGGCACTAATCTCTAACCTTAGGCTGGCACGCCTCTCCTTAGTGCATGGGTCGCAACGCCATGCCATCTGCCCTCTGAAGTCAAGTAATCAGCGTCAGCCTTACGAATCTTGACACACGTTCCATGAAAATTCGTACTACAGTCAGAGCAGGTTACCTTGAATTTCTTGGTAGCAAAGCCAACATTGCATACTCCACAGACCGCCATTTTGGAGGTTAGGATTGCGCCTAGATATTAATATAGTTTTTATTTCAAGCTTGATTAAATTATACTTTGTTTTTGTACTAACACATACACTTATGGTAGAAAGTACTTTTACAATTTCAACATAAAACGGAAGATATATTCACTTATATTCACAAAATTTGAAAGAGCGCTGTCGTTACGTGTGTCAGTTTCAGCCACTGCCATCTGAATGGCATATTCTTCACATATTCTTCTGACATTTATGTTTAAATATACTTCAAAATAAAAGTTGACATAAAGAGAATAAAAATGTTTAAGAGTAAACTAACCCTATTCCGACAAAGACAAAATAACATACTATTTATATAAATTAAAATGCCATATACGTTGATCCATAATGTATTGATATAATACATTATGGATGTAGGTACTGGGATTCTCAAATTTAAATTTTCAGTTCGTATGTCACGTGTGCTATTCAATTTTAATATTTTTCACAGTTTTACCTTAAAACATACTTGATAATGCATATATTTTGTGTCTGGTTGGTGTAAAGAATAAAATTTTAAAATAATATGGTTACTGTAAGACGTAATAAATAAGATTTGGTTTTCCACCGATGAAAATAACTCAATTACCAAGTACTATTAAAACCAGTTAAGAACGCAGATCTCCTGTGATAAGAGTATATTCACAAAGGAGACAAATACATGCAACGAAGGTTATTGGACAAACCCCAGAGGAGATTCACAGAAGTTATTCTGTAATCCCAGAAGGCTCTTTTAGGGGCCTACATTATTCATCAAGTCGTTCCCTCAACCTCTCACTCGACTCTAGAATCTCTATTACTGTTATTGTTTGTCCGGAGCAATTATAATGTATTTAAATGTTTCATAATTTTATTATTTTAGCACAAGATGGATTTTATTTTATTTTATTTATATTAATTTATTTTTTATATACCTTACATTACAAAACATGATCTGTATTAAACCCTGGTACAAATAAACTTGTTCTTTTTTACAAAACACGAATAAAAATAAAAACATAAATATCTGTTTTCAATGTGTAAACAACTACTTCCTTGAAGGACGTCCGTTAAAGGAAGTCTTGAAAAAATTTATTGTGCTACACATATGATAAATAATTTTAATGGGGATTGCATTATGGGCAATTCGCCACAAACCCGGTTTGTAAAGGTCTTGTGGATTGGGGGTTATTGAATTTTTTTCACCAATATGCAAGTTTGATCGGCTATGGTTTTTGTGTCGGTCGTCCTTTTAAAATCAGTTTTAAGGCATTGTTCTCTATTCATAGAGATCCTTTAATTTGACGTACATTTAGACAATTGATTACATTTAATATTTTTTCACTCCTTAGAGCGTCCTCCTTTAGAGCTTCAAGGTAAATAAGTGTGACTTTTCCTCCACCCTGTAGAAAAAACCGTCCTTGAACAGGCATACTTTACTCCCTAGTCTTTGAATGCTTTATCGTGCATAAGAAAATAATATTTGAAGCATTTTGTTGACGACTGAAAAAACCGAATAGAACATATGGTTCAAGAATACTTGATAGTTAATTATTGTTTATTATAACAAGTAATAGGCTAGTAAAAGGCTTGGATGTGACCTTGGATGTTAAATCATGTTCTAGTAGCTTATTAGTGTTCCGTTCTTTTATGTTACATTTTGTTTTGTCCCAAATATTTCTATAGTTTTCTGTGATATTAAATATAGGTCCTAATTAAACTGTGATATTGTAGTTGGTAAGTGAAAATAAATCATGATATAATGTAAATACTGAAAAGTAAAATAGGTCTGGTTGGGAAGTTCCTATTAGCCTATAAGACGTTGTCTATTACAATATTGTATTGTTTAAGGACAGAATAAATGACTATGACTATAATGACTTGAATTACAAGTTCTATTACATTTTAGTTTACTTTCATCCATTTTGTTTGGGAGCAGTAAAATCTCCAATCGTCATTGATATTCTCGATGAATCTACTATAAGTATTCGAGACCATTTACGATTACTTACATAATTATTTAACAATTACGTAAAAGGAAAATTGTATCCATTAAAATAATATTCAACATTCATTAAAACATAAATATACATCAAATATCAAAGTTCCTTGTATTCATTTTTAATAATCACCTGGGCAATTTAAGGGATTGGTGGATTAACAAGCAAGCTCTAGAGTACACTTTGGGAATCTTCCAGACCTATCGGTATCGTCAGTGTTTTTTTTTTTTTTTTTTTTTTTTTTTTTTTTTTTTTTTTTTTTTTTTTTTATAACTGTTATGCGTTTTAATTGTTGATTTCCACTATTATTAAAATCATTTGTGTAAATAAATGCAAACACCTAGAATTATAATAATAGAAGTGTAAAATTATAACATTTTTTACAATATTCTCGAATTTTAGTTCCACCTATTAAAATATAGAGAAGAGTAAAAAATAGTTCACAATACCTGCTGTCTAGTGATCCAAGAGGGTTAGTTTTCACACTGCCACGTTTCAGGTCCTGTTGACCCATTTTCAAGTCTATACAATTACAAAGACATTAATCCTTCAACTCAAAGAATGCTAACTATAGCATTCACTTATTAAAACCGTTTAGTTAATAATATAAATCACATATTGGTTCGTATAGTTGTATTAATGGTAGTAGGATATTTAATATTGTTTCTCATATATTGGTAGAGTACCATTTATTAAAAAAAAATACATATTAATACGAAAATGAAGTCTAGGTAAGTGAAGCTAGTAATCTCGTGTTACATTTCATTTAGTTTACAATGCTAAACAAATATATTCTAAATTACAAACACAATTTAGGTCATGCAACATTTTATTGAAGAATATATTGTTGTATGACGTAAATTGTGTTTTTAATTCAGTGCTTATTAACAACACATACGGTATGCGATGATTGTAAAATAAACTATGATGGCCTAAAAATAAGATACAAAAGGTACAAACTTATATGGTATTGGAATAAAAATTTAGGTAATAACAATTTTTTGTATTTCAAGTGTGCAGCAGGCATTTCCTTTAGAATCTTGTCAAAGAAAAGTCAAGTAAGTAATCCTCTTTGAGATGTGAGATCTCAACTCCAGTGTCAGGTGGTAAAACGTCTTCCATTTAATCCACTTGTCAGTTACTTTCTTTAACACGACATCAGTTTGTTCAAGAATTTCATAAACGGGATATTTTATTTATTTTATAGTTGCGTAAAATATTAAATAAAAAAACATGAAATTTGATTTAATATTCATTTTATTTGTTTTTAAAACATAAAGTACACATAAGTTAATTAAGAGCCGTTTCGTGTATTATAAACTAAAAAATACTTGAAAAATTCTTGAAAATTCAGGCAATACATTTATTAAATACAAAACACTAATAAGGTTCATAATTAAATTTTTTTCCAGGCTTTCAAAACCACAAAAGAAATTTATTTTTAGTTTTTGCATAAAGATAAGATATTTATATAAGTTATATCTTTGTTATACTATAAGAATAAGAATAAGAAATCTTTATTTTCCATTGACATGTAAATAAGATATACTTATTTCAATTAATTTGGAGAAATGTATTATAAAATAACACGTCAGTTATTGAACCAGTGTTTTTTATCTAATCAATAAGAGTTAATCGATATAACAAATTTACTTCACTTTAAATGTATAGAAATGACATGATAAAACATAATATATTGTTGTATTGTATCCGTAATCATAAAATCTTATGAAGTTAGATTTTTCTGTTGAGAAAATAAAGGAACAAAGAAGGGCGAAGGTTCCTCCAAAGGTTTCTCGAGCTCACGAAGACATCTACATCAGTCTTATCTTATCTGCCTTGAAACTTTAAATGAGAAAACGTCTGATCTCATGGGCGGCGAAGTTGTTTTGTTTCCTTAAGGGATTGTTAAAAGTATTCAATGAAGCATATTAATGGTTAAACAATTTCCACTAGTGAATCCGAGATTTAAAATGTAATTAAATCTTGAATATTACCATAAAAAATAAGTTTTTGCAACGTCATCGTTAACTAAAACATTTTTTAAAACCATTTAGTCTACATTTTTCAATATATACATATATATATATATATATATATATATATATAGTTATTTATTTAAAAATTTTGTCCAAAACCAATGTAAATACATTTTTCTAAACTATAATGATTCTACCCAACTGACGTTACAAATGATACTAAATATGACAACCTTTTCCTACATATTCTACAAATTCTAAAGTAACACAAAAAATAATTTAAATGTAATATATGACATGGTTTGTTAGCATAATACTAGTAGCTTATATTGGCAAAAGCCAGAAAACATAACATTAAAATACTATAGACCATAGCGATACGCAGCGGTATTACCAATACTTCTACACGAAAGTATCTCAAAGATTTAAATATTACTGATTATATTATTTTCAATATTGTTTGCAGAGACCATCCTCTTCCAGAGCAATCTTTACTATTAACAAATCCGTTATAAATACTTCTTTTCGCCTACTTTGTTACAGTAAGGTTAATCAATTATGTTTAAGTCCCACTTGATTGCTTCTGGAGGAGAGCTGAACATTAGAGTCGCTGTGCAGGTGATATCGCTACGTTTAAATTGTCCCATTTGTCCCCTGCAGCTGTTAGCTTATCTCGCCATTAGTGCTTTATACAGTCAACATTAACAGTAAGGTTGAGCCATTATTATTAAGCGTCACTTAATAGAAAAAACTCACTTCAGTAAAACATTTATGTAAAATGTTTTTCTATTAACGGTTTTTATATGTAAACGAATAACTTATTAAACAATACAACAATATATGTAATATATGTACATAATAAAACATAAGTTAATATTCGTAAACAATACAATTTATTTGTACAAGTTATTTGAGTCACTTGATAGCCTCTGGAGGAGAGCTATCAAGTGCCAGTATTAGAGCCGCTGTGCAGGTGATATCGCCACGATTAAATTGTCCCATTTGTCCCCTGTAGCTGTTGGCTTATCTCGCCATTGCTGCTTTATACAGTCAACATTAACAGTAAGGTTGAGCCAATATTGTTAAGCGTCACTTGATAGCCTCTGGAGGAGAGCTGAACATTAGAGCCGCTGTGCAGGTGATATCGCTACGTTTAAATTGTCCCATTTGTCAACTGCAACTGTAGGCTTATCATTGCCATTGCTGCTTTATACAGTCAACATTAACAGTAAGGTAAAGCCATTATTGTTAAGCGTCACTTGATAGCCCCTAAAGGAGAGCTGAACATTAGAGCCGCTGTGCAGGTGATATCGCTACGTTTAAATTGTCTCATTTGTACCCTGCAGCTGTAAGCTTATCATTGCCATTGCTGCTTAATACAGTCAACATTAACAGTAAGGTAAAGCCATTATTGTTAAGCGTCACTTGATAGCCCCTGGAGGAGAGCTGAACATTAGAGCCGCTGTGCAGGTGATATCGCTACGTTTAAAATGTCTCATTTGTACCCTGCAGCTGTAGGCTTATCATTGCCATTGCTGCTTGATACAGTCAACATCAACAGTAAGGTAAAGCCATTATTGTTAAGCGTCACTTGATAGCCCCTGGAGGAGAGCTGAACATTAGAGCCGCTATGCAGGTGATATCGCCACGTTTAAATTGTCCCATTTGTTCCCGGAAGCTGTTACCTACTCTTACCATTGCTGCTTGATACAGTCAACATTAACAGTAAGGTTACACCATTATTGTTAAGCGTCACTTGATTGTTCCTGGAGGAGAGCTTAACATTAGAGCCGCTGTGCAGGTGATATCGCCACGTTTAAATTGTCCCATTTGTCCCCTGAAGCTGTTAGCTAATCCTACCATTGCTGCTTGATACAGTCAACATGAACAGTAAGGTTACGCTATTATTGTTAAGCGAACATTAGAGCCGCTGTGCAGGTGATATCGCCACGTTTAAATTGTCCCATTTCTCCCCTGAAGCTTTTAGCTAATCCTACCATTGCTGCTTGATACAGTCAACATGAACAGTAAGGTTGAGCCAATATTGTTAAGCGTCACTTGATAGCCTCTGGAGGAGAGCTGAACATTAGAGCCGCTGTGCAGGTGATATCGCTACGTTTAAATTGTCCCATTTGTCAACTGCAACTGTAGGCTTATCATTGTCATTGCTGCTTTATACAGTCAACATTAACAGTAAGGTTGAGCCATTATTGTTAATCGTCACTTGATTGTCCCTGGAGGAGAGCTAAACATTAGAGCCGCTGTGCAGGTGATATCGCTACGTTTAAATTGTCTCATTTGTACCCTGCAGCTGTAGGCTTATCATTGCCATTGCTGCTTGATACAGTCAACATTAACAGTAAGGTAAAGCCATTATTGTTAACCGTCACTTGGTAGCCCCTGGAGGAGGGCTGAACATTAGAGCCGCTGTGCAGGTGGTATCGCTACGTTTAAATTGTCTCATTTGTACCCTGTAGCTGTAGGCTTATCATTGCCATTGCTGCTTGATACAGTCAACATTAACAGTAAGGTAAAGCCATTATTGTTAAGCGTCACTTGATAGCCCCTGGAGGAGAGCTGAACATTAGAGCCGCTATGCAGGTGATATCGCCACGTTTAAATTTCCCCATTTGTTCCCTGAAGCTGTTACCTACTTTTACCATTGCTGCTTGATACAGTCAACATTAACAGTAAGGTTACACCATTATTGTTAAGCGTCACTTGATTGTCCCTGGAGGAGAGCTGAACATTAGAGCCGCTGTGCAGGTGATATCGCTACGTTTAAATTGTCTCATTTGTACCCTGCAGCTGTAGGATTATCATTGCCTATGCTGCTTGATACAGTCAACATTAACAGTAAGGTAAAGCCATTATTGTTAAGCGTCACTTGATAGCCCCTGGAGGAGAGCTGAACATTAGAGCCGCTGTGCAGGTGATATCGCTACGTTTAAATTGTCTCATTTGTACCCTGCAGCTGTAGGCTTATCATTGCCATTGCTGCTTGATACAGTCAACATTAACAGTAAGGTAAAGCCATTATTGTTAAGCGTCACTTGATAGCCCCTGGAGGAGAGCTGAACATTAGAGCCGCTGTGCAGGTGATATCGCTACGTTTAAATTGTCTCATTTGTACCCTGCAGCTGTAGGCTTATCATTGCCATTGCTGCTTGATACAGTCAACATTAACAGTAAGGTAAAGCCATTATTGTTAAGCGTCACTTGATAGCCCCTGGAGGAGAGCTGAACATTAGAGCCGCTATGCAGGTGATATCGCCACGTTTAAATTGTCCCATTTGTTCCCTGAAGCTGTTACCTACTCTTACCATTGCTGCTTGATACAGTCAACATTAACAGTAAGGTTACACCATTATTGTTAAGCGTCACTTGATTGTTCCTGGAGGAGAGCTTAACATTAGAGCCGCTGTGCAGGTGATATCGCCACGTTTAAATTGTCCCATTTGTCCCCTGAAGCTTTTAGCTAATCCTACCATTGCTGCTTGATACAGTCAACATGAACAGTAAGGTTACGCTATTATTGTTAAGCGAACATTAGAGCCGCTGTGCAGGTGATATCGCCACGTTTAAATTGTCCCATTTGTTCCCTGCAGCTGTAAGCTTATCTTGTCATTGCTATTGGATACAGTAAGGAGTTTAAGCTCAATTCTAACGTTTCAGTAAAACATTGATGTAAAATAATTTCCTATTAAAGTTTTTATATGTAAACAAATAACTTATTGCACAATACAACAAATGTATGTACATAATACAATATAAATACGTAAATACGTAAACAATACAATTTATTTGTAAATCTGCTATTGTTACAAACGTTTCACGTAATATTCTTACACAAACATAACGTAATACTGAAAAATAGCCATGAAAACTATTATATTTATTTCTCATAAAATAACATTGATTCTGCAATATTTCATGTTTCTTTAACATCTAATTCAATAAAAGTCAGGAAATAGTCTAAAACTGGAAAGGGTTTTAAAACGACTTTTACAACCATGAGTTGTTGGTTTATTGATTCAGAAAGCCTGGATTGACTTGTAAATTCGTGTAACAAAACGGGTTGGTATAACCGCCAACTGTTATCAGTTTCAATAGATATTCCAAATACAGTATGTTGAAAACAAACTTTTATGAACATTCACGTATAATATTATAAAAATTCTTGGTTAATTTTATATATCTCATCGCATTGTAGTAAGCACAATCTTTTTCACGTTTTGATATAGTTTTCATTTTCTTATTTTAAAGTAAATATGAAAGGGGCAACAGTTTTCCTCATGACTTCCACACTTAATCCCAGAACTGACCCAAAAAATATTCATTGACGTTTACGTTTATAATCCTTTATATTTTAACTTCAAACAAATACGGTCGTGTTTAATTCTTCTATTACTGTTTTGACTTTATATGTTTATTAACATCGTTCAAATGGTTAAATTTTACTATTTAAAATTTTAATCAATATATAAATCAATATATAATAAATATATTATTAAACACTAAATAAATACCAAATTGTGATAATATAACTTATTAGTTGATAAAAATACAATTACAATAAAAATGTAATACCCGAAAAAATAAAATTTTTACGTGGTTGAATTCTTTATTAATTGTATTTTAAATGGTTACAGTTAAAACTTTATATATATCAGCTAATGCGTTGGAATTTGGGAGTTTTCATTCAAATACAACTAGGAAATGTTGTATTTTATTGGAATGGTTTTTCAATTAACATCTTTAACTATTAATTTACTTATTGAAATTTTCTCTTTGATATTTTAAATCAAATGCTACAAAGGCTTAAAACAATGAAATATAGTTACTTTAGCTTTTTTGTGTTTGGAAAAGCCCAATTCAAGTATACACTATTGAATATTGAATTGCTCGACAAATCTTCTTTCCCGGTATTGCTTGTATGAGTAAAATTCGTATGTTCCACTGTTTATAGGGTTTAAAATCCTTTCCGAGTTTATATTTTAAGTTTGTTTTTAATAAAGCTAATAGTGTCTGATTAAACATAAAAATAGTACATAATACACAAAGTAAATACATTATTTTTTGTTTAATGTAAATAGCAGTGTTTTAAATGTAATACATAATATTTAAAACTTTTTTTATGAAAAAAATGTTTGATAAATTTATTTTCCATAAAAATTAGTTATTTTATTTTAGATTTGTTTTACGTGTGAAATGGTAACTGAGACGCGTGAATCATATTGTTGGCTTAGCAAAGAGGGAATGAATAATTAATGACCTGCCGGGCTTAGTTATGATTAAGGGAGGATGAGGCTTGTAGTTGATGGCTTTGCTGAGGCGTAACTTAGTCCACACTTGTGAGCTGGCTACAATATCTCTACCACACTCGCGGTACCAACCTATTGGCTAACTAACTGGCTGGGTAGCTGAGTAGTTAAAGAGCTCGCCTTTAAATCTGAAGGTTGCCGGTTCGATCCTGAGTAAAGTTAGTGCTTTTTGATGGTTTGATACTGGACCCAGCTGCCTTTGGTCATTGGGCTATTAATTAATGATCCTGACAAATGAAACAACTGATATTTGTCAGTAACAAAGCTACACCTCATCTGATCCATTACAATCATCACACTCACCCCTTCAGTCATACTCACCTTAAAATACGCACCACAAAGTGCGTCGATGTTTCAAATAAAATATCTAAAAAACTATATATTGTATGTTAGAAAAGATTCTGTAAAAGATCTTAACCCGTACAATGAAGAGGCTTCTGATTTCAATAAATGAAATTAATTTAGTCATCATCAACGATGTTTGGACAGTATTTTTCTATGTATCGAAAAAGGATTATAATAGGTAAACATGTTTTTTTATCTAAAATTTGAAATTATCGAATACGGTAAAAATACCTTGACCAGATACATTAAAAACATGTATTAACGTTGACGTTTAAGTCAATTTTCGAAGCGTTATAATATAGAAAAATAGATTTTTAATATTAAACTTGAGTGGGTTAGGTCGTTGAAATATTATTTATAGTGCTTTTTGCTATTAATAATGTGAAATTTAAAAGGTGAGCTGATAATTCAATATTGTATTTAGCATTTTAAGTCCATTGGTCATATGTTTGACTGTTAAAGTTTAAATCACAGAGCATGATGTTGGTTAGTTCATTACACTTATGGGTTTTAATATTATTTTTTACTGATGATGTATCGTCAGTTTCTTGAATATTCTTTTAATGCTTGAATTTTGTATTACCTGACAATTATGCTCACCAAGATTTAAAATATATAAATGCCCATTAAAATTCTTAAAATAAAAACTATAAAACAAAATAGATTGAAGTGAAACACGAGTTCACTTTACTATAACGAAGTCGGCAACTGATATATCAGACCGCCATTGATCTCGAGTGGGCGGAACATTAGTCTTAATTTTATCTTGAAGAAATTTATCTTTAAACCAATCACCATGACTATTTGTTCAATTTAACCTTCTTACTCTGTATTAAAAAAGAAAAAAGTTGTAAATAATATTATTAGGTATCATACGATATTTTAGATCCTTGATTATCATGGTATTTTATTTATTGCCCAATATAAATGTATAGTCACAATTTTGTTTTTTTTTAATAAGAACATAAACAAAACCTGTCATATAAGCTACAAAATTTTCGAAAGGTTTTGAAAGTTGTTCAAAATATTTTCTTTTCTCATTAGCCATTATATTGGTAGTCAGATGTCTTTGGTAATACCTATTCTTTGGTATTTTTGTAATTAGTTTATTTTAAAATGATATCTACAAAAAAAAGTTTTAACGCAAAAGCTGGCAGTTTTACATTTGTTGCATTGTTGCTTAAGTTCGGTAACAGTATAACACGGATTCAGAAAAGTTATGTTTCATTGTCTATTCAGGAATAACATTTTAGGAAAGTGTATCTAACCAACCACGACGTAAAAACAAATATCCTGCTGCATAATGCAACGGATTTTGAAAACGGGGGTAACAATCTCGTTGTTGAAGCGTACATTTTGCTTGCTCTAAATATGTTTTTGAAATAAGATACTGCATCTTTCACTCACTTTTTTATTGCTTAATACAAACTTCTTTATTTGTGTTTTTTATATAATGAGTGGCGAAAATTGGAATCTATGAACATTACATTATTGGAATGGACAACTTTTTGTAAGCTAACGTAGACAGAGTAATAATAAGACTCATCAATTATATAAAACGCTATCTATCTTAACGAGTAGAGTTTTGGACTCTGGTTCTAGACAAACATAAGTATGATTCCTAGATGTCCACTTCTTGCATGGATTTGGATCACTTTCTGAAAAGGCATTTTTGTGTTCCAACACAATTCAGATTATAAACTTCTTTATTACATATGTAAAAAAGTGTTAAACATAACCAAAGTTGTAATAGAAATAAAATTATTGAAATAATCACGGATGTATTGTAATGTATAAGAAATATAAAGTGACATAATTTTAAAGTGTATTAAAAACTTTTAGACAGCAGTCTATAACTTACAAAAGAAAACAAATAGCCCACGACGATGATAATACAGTTGACTCTCGTTAACCCGAAATCCTCAGTATCTAGAATAATCTTCATACTCTGCAACTATTGGGGAAAACCTGCAAAAGTGAAATAAACAACTCAAAATGATTTAACTTTTAAATTGTATGTCTATAAGTCGAGGGCGTACAAAGATTGCCTTAATAACTTGAGTATCAGTGCGTAAGTTGAATTGAAACTAATTTTTACCTCCACAAGTCAAGTTTACCTCATATCTTTAAGTTTTCTCTAAGGGGTTCTGCAAGTTCTCGGATTAAGTTTGTGGATTAAGTGCAAGTGTCGCAACAGTCTGTGACAAACCTGGACTAGCGGCTCTCTGATGTCACTTACTCTGCTGTATATTTCTTCAGGTCAAGACAAAATTTTAGCAAAAAAATTTAAAAACAAAAGTGGGAAACAACTAGCTTTTCCCACTGCTTCGCTCCTTTACTCGCCGTCAGGCTTAGCAAGTTCGCTAAGCTCACCCACCGTCAAGTTTAGCTCGTTCTCTACGCTCGATCACCGTCACGCTACCCACCGTGAGGTTTAGCTCGTTCGCTACGCTCACTCAATGTCATGCTCACAAACTACATGTTTACAGGTGAATGTAAACATTCACGCTCGCCCACCGTCAAGTTTAGCTCGTTCGATACACTCAATTGCTGTAAACCGCTCAAATATCTAAAATTTGAATTTTTTATTGAATTGGTTTCTTAGCAACAAATAAATAAATTTAAAAATGGATTTAGAGTTTTTTTTTGCAAAAAAAATTATCTTTCGTTAATGTTTTTAAATAAAAGTATGCGGTACTTCAGATACTTCCAAGAATGTGTGCACTTGAGAATACATCTAGTATTGTTTCATGATGATCGGTTGAGTAGTTTTCGCCTAGAGCCGTAACAAACAAACGGACATCCACATGTATAATATTATTAGGGATGTTACTTGATATATTCCTAAGTTGAACTACCTACCTCGAAGAATAATCGTAATTTTGTGAATTTCACGTTAGAGAGAATCTAGTACTAATCTACTCGTTTTCATGATCTTCACAATCTTATCACTGAACGCTACAAGACAACTTTGCACCTAAATTGGCCCGGATTCCCAGATAGACAAATGACTATCGACTCCATCAATAATTTATAATAATAATTATAATAATAATTAATTTAATAATAATAATCCACAGCCAGACCCTGTGTCTTCATCTTCTACACCCACACTGAGAGTGGATCTCGGTGGCGGAGGTCTCATCGCTCAGTCCTACCCACGTTGGAAATCTCTCACAGTGAGCTTGCGTGGGTTTGATAAGTTTCCTAACATTGAGTGGTTAATTGGATCGGTTAGAATGACGTGTGAAACTGTGATCTACTTATAAATCATGGGGAAGTTTCTCCCTCACATATAGTATAGCTATTATAGTATAGCTGCATGTTATCCTTACAATAATATATGGAATTTAACACTTTGTAAACATTTAAATTTACTTGAAATATATTTTTATTCATATACCGTTTACAGGTTACAAAGGATAATTTTTCGGTTACACGTAATTGTGATTTCATATTAAAACTGTGGTTGCCTTTTCAGATATATTTTTATTTATAACTATATTCATTAATACATTCAGAGCAACACATTCTGAAGTATAAGATAATATCGAAATTGTCCCTATCAAAAGTGTCGAGTAAATAGGAATGAAGGAAGAAGAAAAAAGGTGACCAGACGAACTAGGGATTAGTTAACCATATTAGTTAATTTCAGAAATGAAAAGAGTTTAAAAATGTACAAAACATAGCACGGTATTTTTATTATTAAGATTTATTGTGAATGTCGTTCCGTAGAATTAATATGAATAAAATAGTTTTTATAGCTTTGAAACATTCCATATCTTATGTTTATCACAGAAAAAATTCTAGGGAGTGAAATATGTCATCCTACAAATTAGGTTCCCGATCCCAAAAGCAGTGCTGGATTCAAAACTTTATACACTTTATAAAGTTATAACTTTATAACAAAAATCAGGGTTTAAGATTTGTTACTTTACAACCTAACGCTAGAAATATTTACATTGCAACTCAGCAGCTGACCAGTCAGTCTATCATAAGGTGAGGTTAAGGAGCGAGCTACTCCTTTAGAGACATTATTTTGCCTCTGAAAAAGTCTTTTAAAATGAAATTTTGAGCCACTTAAAAAATAATACATTGCCACTTTCCTATCAAGATTGATGTTTGCTATCATTTTTTTCACTGAACTACGGGCTCAGAACTAAGAATGAATATATTTCCTCTTTAACCTTTATTGTAAACTTACCTTTCATTGTATTACTCTTTTACTATAACTGACTTATTATGGGTTATATTACTAACGAATTATGGGTAAAAGTATAATCATGACTTTCCTTCATCTACAACAGAATTGGCTCAATTACATTAAAAAACTAACCACGTAATTTACGACCCAAATTATATAAAGGGTCGTCCAAAAATTACGTCATCTGAAAATAGGGGGGGGGGAGGGTCCAGATTGAAAATGACGGTAAGGTGATGTGCAAGGGGGGGGGGTCGGCTTTGATCATTTTAAATATGATGTTCTATATCAAATTTTAACAGTAAAACAATGATAATTTTTAACACAACTCAATTATTATAAAATAATTATCTATAAAATACATTAGACTATTTTAAGGAGTTGTTTTATAGTTTATTTTTCCACCGAGAAAGTCATTTTGGCTTTATTTTTAAAGGTAAATTCAGATTTGATTGGTCAATGTTTTTAGTTTATCATGTAGTGTTTAAAAAGTATTATTTTTAATTAAAACTGAGGTTTGTTAAAAATGACGTCATTTTTCCCAGAGGAGGGGGGGGGGGTCAGACAAATGATGATAGTAGGATGATTTTAGGAAGGGGGGGTTCAAAAATGGCCAAAAAGCGATGACGTAATTTATGGACGGCCCCTACTTGAATATGCGTTTGTGTCAAACATAATATAAATAGGACAAAAAACGAGGTTCCACTGAAAAACATGCCAAGTACTACATAACTGTAGCCAGGCAACTTAAAAAACTAAATAATTTAAATTATGAAAAAATTACTTTAACCCCTTAGCAACAACTCATCTCCATTTTAACAATGTTAATTGGTGGTGTTACAAGGAAAGGGTGTCAATGTGCATACGATTTAGGAGCATCGTAACTCTGTTAGATATGGTGTCAGTGAAGATTATCAGTTTGTAAAGTACAATGTTGAAGTGTTGGTTTTATTGAAAATTAGTTAGTTTATATATTTGAGGAATTATATTATTTACTGAGTGTTAAATTTGTTTTTACAAGTTTTAATGAAATTCTATCTTATACGAAGTGTAAACTATATATTACTATCATTTATCACCTGATAATCCTCCCGATACCTCACCAGTTCAACAGTTTTGCCACACAATGGCAGATAAGCTGATAATTCCCGCCGATAACAGTGCTGCCAACAGCACCGCGTCACCGATGCAGCATTGTTATCAGACATGGGATTTTATGCTACTTACATCACACACCACTCTGCACCTTAATAATGTTTTATTCGGAATTATAGCTGCATTTATAGTTTTCACGCATATTATAAAGTATGTTTGTTCGATATTTTAAATACTATTTTCAATGAGAGAGGTTGTTGTGACTTTATGGGTTTGTAAATGTAATAAAAATAACAAATGTGTTTTCCTCCTTCTTGTAACATTTACAATCTTATAAGCGTCACAAATTCTATTTGAACGGTGTCGAAAAATTTCTTAATATAATTTTTTTTAATTTTTCTTTAGAAAAATGTGTTTTTATGGGCCAATTCAAAGTTAACAGGGCAAATTAACAAATCAAATAAAACCTGACATATGTGTAACAACACAACACAGCGGTACCATCAAAAAGCCCCGAGCACCAACAATAATAAACTGCAGATCCTGTGAGAGCAATTTAATTGTCAAGAGAGCCGTAAACAAAACTACGACGAATGTTTCCGCTGGCATTGCAATATAAATATTTTTTATATAAATATATCAGTAGATAAATGATGAAATAAAATAATTTTAATAAGTACCAAAATACTGTTATAACGTGGGTAACTTTGAAAACTTAAAAAAGAACCTACTGTTCTTACCCCACAATTGTAAATAGATCCCAAAGCAATGAAACTGCAAAAAAAAAAAAAACTTGTGAAAAAGTTATTTTAAATAAGAAATTAAAAACCAAGATATCATTAATAAGAATGAAATATACTTATTGAACAGGATGGCTTTTTGAGAGATATATTAGTGGAGGAGAAAATGAGTACAAATGATTTCCCATACAAGATAAATGGCTGTCTGGCAAACTATCTGCTGCCCATGCCTCTCAATGGGGGAATGGGGTCTTTATTTCACAGGGTTTGCAATTTTCTCTAATTTTTTTTTTCTTAGTTGTGTTTATGCTCAAAAGTAAATTGGTAGAACGTGTTAAGTGAACTTAATTCATAATAAATTAGTAAGAAATTTACAATAAACGAAATGAGTACATTTAATTATTTAACACTTTATATTTTAGATGTTATGTTTACCCATAATTGGCAAATAATGATTGATATATTTATAAGTTAACTATTCATAAAAAATTCAGGAAATGTGTGTCCTTGTATTAAATTTCATCTTTAAATTTTATATTTTTTATTACTACTCACTTCCAACATATTCGATGATATTACAATCATTTTAAGAAGCTGTTCTTATCGGAATTAAATGATTATTTAAGATTATTAATTGATTAATAAATAGGAGTGTGTAGCTTATATAGATTATAAGAGTGTGTGTTGCTTATATTCACACTATTAATATATTAAATACAGCATCTATTGTATGTATCTTGTTTAACATAAAAATGAACATTTTTTAAGAAATAAAACTAATTGAATTCTTTATGGTAAAACTAATAATAAGTTTTGGTACCTTAAAGGTTTTAATATTTCATAAATTTACAGGCCAATTTTTTGTACCAATAATTCAAAGGATATAAAGTTTAAAAACAATAGTTTTGTTGCTTTAAATAATATATTTGTACTTCGTTGAAATATATTTAAATTGAGTTATGCAATTGTTTTTTTTTAATTTTTAATTTTCATATACACATTAAACGTTTATGTCTGACAAAAAGCTTACAGCTTTATAATTAAAAAAAATTAACTGACCGAAGATGCTTTAATTTTCTTGCTATTTAATAGCAAGAAACACAAACAGTATTTTAAATATAGAACTGATTGAACGACCTAATCTTTAATATCATACAGTTGTCTGTCATGGTTTTATCTGTCTGCTTAAAATCCCCATTGGATTACTACAGAGTATCATTATCTTACACCAAACTTAACATAACAATGAACAAAAGCACTCTAGGGTGATATACATCACACAGATAAGTCCTCCTGACAGCTAGTGTGTTTGGGTTTTGTTAGGAGCAAGTTTCTACATCAAAACCTATTGTAGGTCTTATATTAAAAATACATTGAAAGTAATTTGCTACAAATTTTATTTTATTTAGATTCAATGCTGTTTTCCACATTTATTGCTTTGTGAATCTATCATAAAAAAATGTATCATTATTTTAACGACTAAAAGATGCTACATAAAAAGAAATCATTGAAAAGATTGTATTAACAAGCGTAAAAAAAAGAATACACTCTTAATAGTAGAACAATAGAACAACTTAATAGAATGAACATTCCCTTGAATGTTCATTAAAGTAAACCTCTTTTGTGCATCTTAAGTGATGTGTTTCTAATAAACAAGCTTTCGATTGTAAAGAAAAACTACGAGTTTTGAACGCAATCGGGCCAAAGGCCGCTTTAACCATCAGAAGCTGTTTTTTAGCTCAAAGAGAACAGAACCACTTTGATGTTGTTAAATTGTTTGGTTCAAAGTCTTTACTTGGTTAAGCTCTAGGGACTTACTAAAAATAATTTTTTTAAGATTTTAAAGGGAAATTTTTATTCTTGTTGGTTCTTTAAACAATTTTTAAACCCTTCACATCTTCAGAATTTATATCGCTAAACAAAAGCGAACTTTCTCTTAAACGAGACTAAATATACGGCTAAAAATAAAGTGATAGTGAAAAAAATTGGGAAAAACGTATATGGTAGTGAAGTGAACATCAAACAGATTAAATGGGAAGCATTTAAGCACCTGACGACAAAGTCGAGACGTCACCACTCTGACAGAATTACCCCCATGACTTCACTTGAAAACTCGAAAAACCAATATGAAAAACCAACCGGTGAACTGATAAGAAAAAAAATTATTGAGAAATACATTTGCGTAAAATTATAAGAGACTTTAAATGTTATTTTCCAAGTATTGTTTCATTTATTTAGAAGATGTTATATTCTCCGAAATATAACATCTATTAATTATTAATAAATTATTTAATCATTAATTATATTATTAATATTAGTTAAATTATTAAATAATTTAATTATTATTATTTTATAATTTAATTAATTATTATTAAATAATTAAATTATTAAAATTAATAATAATTAATAAATAATATTAATTAATAAAAATTAATAATCCATTAAAATTATTAAAAATATTGGCTAATGAATAAAAAATTTTATTTTCCTTTAAATTCTCTGAATAGTTTATATTGAAAATATTTTACATGTTATGACCGTAAAACGCCTAAAAGATTGGATTGCAGCAATCATCCTAGACCAATTATTGAAATAAATCCCATGATAGTTTACTAAATATCGCCACCCAATATAATTTATTCTAATGTCTCACTAACGTTAATTATTTATATATTTACTTATTTAAAGTTTTAACCTTTCCCTGTGTAGGCAATATCCAGTTATATTTAAAAAAAAAAAAAAATCATTTCTGACTGACCAAAAAGTATTTGATTTTTTACTTTCTCCCCCTATACCATAGTATATGGAGAAAGTATTGTTTTCGTCAAAATTTTCGAATTTGAGTTGTTTGTGGATTTATCCATTTTGGTGCCCCCTGAGTCCAAAAAAGTGGTTTTCAGAGTGATGTCTGTGTGTGTGTGTGTGTCTGTGTGTCCGTGTGTCCGTGTGTCTGGATGTAAACAGAGCTAGAGAATGCCCCCATGGTCCGATTTTGGTGAAATTTGGTATGTAGGTCCAAACTCACAATAATTCCAGGCTTTTTTTCATTTTTTTAAATTTTTTATTTTTAAGGGTTGTTTACCCCTAAAAACCCTCAAAAATCGTCAAAAATCAAAATTTCTCAAAAACGGCTCTAACGATTTTGATTAAAATTTTATGGTTTATTAAGCTTAAAATGGTGAATAAAATGACACCACCCGCATCTCCGAGAAAATGCGCGTTCAAAAGTTATGAAGTAAAAAGTGTTTCAAAAATCAATTTTTTGGATTTTCAAAATAGTTGTTGTCTCGAAATAAATTTTACTTATCACCATTAAATCAAGTTCAAAAAACTAAATAATCCAGTATTTTAAATTATTGCTCTACGTAAAGTGGTTGCGGAGAAAATTCAATTTTTCGTTTAGCGGTAAACGCAGTACGTTGTTAAAAGTCACAGACGCGCGTAGGGTCAAACGAGCGCTGCTTAGCTGTTAGCTATCCGACTGAGTCATCGAGACATTAAACACCTTTTTTATATATTGTTGGGAGAAAGTATGTGTCAGTTAACTGATACCGTTTATTTAATTATAAATTATAGAACGCTTGTTTTTTACTATTTTCTGTTTAAGTACAAATTAAGGGATTAAGTGTAATTTTTATTTTGTATTTATTTTACATTATACAAACCAGACAAGGTTATGGTCATATTAGTGGACTGTCCATTTCCTTATTAATTAGTTATAAAAGAACACCTAGCTGTAGGCTAAATCACACGTACTTTTTCTACATATTCAGGTGTCAGATTTGTTATTGGATTTAATTAGCTTATTCTTGTTCCTTTGCTATAAATGTAACAGTACCATAATTGAGCAAGTTTGCACAAAGCAGTGCTGACAAAGAGGCTGAACTACCCACGTGATCCGTTAACTAGCCACGTGGTGTGACAATTGCCATTTACTGAACACGAGTAGCTTTGATGCTATTTCACTTCCTGGAAATCGCTTGAATAATGTGCGTTAGGATCCTAATATTAGGTATTGGGAAGATAATTTGTTGATACCTTGAACAGTAATCAAGGTAAAAATAGATTAATATATAATCTTTTGACCAAAAACTAAGTAGGCCTGGATATAAACATCTATATTGTTCGTGTTACATATTTTTGTTTCGGTTTCAGTAAGTATTCTTTTATCATTATTCTTATTTACTTAAAAAGTTTCAATGCAAACAGTTCGAAAATCTTATCATTTGCGATGTAATTTATTTGTAACTTTTATTCATTTATTATATAAAGACTCTAACAAACTTGTTTTGGATAATAAGTAGCTGATTTTTAATGGTATCTAATTGGATTAATCTACCCACTTTTGTTAATAGTAGCTTTCAAATGGATTAAAAGTTAACGTTAAACATACTTCTTAAAATAATTGTGTATGTAGTCAATGGAAAAACATACACAACATAAAAATATCAAATATCAAAGTTTCGGATCGTTTGTATCGCTCTAACATTTGAGAAAATCGCTCCAAAACATTCGGTAATTTGTGTCACAGCCACAACAGTATTTTTGTCTGCTCTAACCTTTGAGAAAATTCCTCCAAAACATTCGGTAATTGATGTCACAGCCACTACAGTATTGTTGTTTGCTCTAACATTAGAGAAAATTGCTCCAAAACATTCGGTAATTGATATCACAGCCACGACAGTATTGTTCTGTTGTCTGCTCTAACATTTGAGAAAATCGCTCCAAAACATTCGGTAATTGATGTCACAGCCACGACAGTATTGTTGTCTGCTCTAACATTTGAGAAAATCACTCCAAAACATCCAGTAATTGATGTCACAGCCACGACAGTATTGTTGTCTGCTTTAACGTTTGAGAAAATCACTCCAAAACATTCGGTAATTGATGTCACAGCCACGACAGTATTGTTGTCTGCTCTAACATTTGAGAAAATCACTCCAAAACATCCAGTAATTGATGTCACAGCCACGACAGTATTGTTGTCTGCTCTAACATTTGAGAAAATCGCTCCAAAACATTCGGTAATTCATGTTACAGCCACAACAGTATTGTTGTCTGCTCTGACATTTGAGAAAATCGCTCCAAAACATTCGGTAATTGATGTCACAGCCACGACAGTATTGTTGTCTGCTCTAACATTTGAGAAAATCGCTCCAAAACATTCGGTAATTGATGTGACAGCTACGACAGTATTGTTGTCTGCTCTAACGTTTGAGAAAATCGCTCCAAAACATCCAGTAATTGATGTCACAGCCACGACAGTATTGTTGTCTGCTCTAACATTTGAGAAAATCGCTCCAAAACATTCGGTAATTGATGTCACAGCCACGACAGTATTGTTGTCTGCTCTAACGTTTGAGAAAATCGCTCCAAAACATCCAGTAATTGATGTCACAGCCACGACAGTATTGTTGTCTGCTCTAACGTTTGAGAAAATCGCTCCAAAACATCCAGTAATTGATGTCACAGCCACGACAGTATTGTTGTCTGCTCTAACGTTTGAGAAAATCGCTCCAAAACATCCAGTAATTGATGTCACAGCCACGACAGTATTGTTGTCTGCTCTAACATTTGAGAAAATCGCTCCAAAACATTCGGTAATTGATGTGACAGCCACGACAGTATTGTTGTCTGCTCTAACGTTTGAGAAAATCGCTCCAAAACATTCAGTAATTGATGTCACAGCCACGACAGTATTGTTGTCTGCTCTAACGTTTGAGAAAATCGCTCCAAAACATTCGGTAATTGATGTCACAGCCACGACAGTATTGTTGTCTGCTCTAACATTTGAGAAAATCGCTCCAAAACATTCGGTAATTGATGTCACAGCCACGACAGTATTGTTGTCTGCTCTAACGTTTGAGAAAATCGCTCCAAAACATCCAGTAATTGATGTCACAGCCACGACAGTATTGTTGTCTGCTCTAACGTTTGAGAAAATCGCTCCAAAACATCCAGTAATTGATGTCACAGCCACGACAGTATTGTTGTCTGCTCTAACGTTTGAGAAAATCGCTCCAAAACATCCAGTAATTGATGTCACAGCCACGACAGTATTGTTGTCTGCTCTGACATTTGAGAAAATCACTCCAAAACATCCAGTAATTGATGTCACAGCCACGACAGTATTGTTGTCTGCTCTGACATTTGAGAAAATCGCTCCAAAACATTCGGTAATTGATGTCACAGCCACGACAGTATTGTTGTCTGCTCTAACGTTTGAGAAAGTCACTCCAAAACATCCAGTAATTGATGTCACAGCCACGACAGTATTGTTGTCTGCTCTGACATTTGAGAAAATCACTCCAAAACATCCAGTAATTGATGTCACAGCCACGACAGTATTGTTGTCTGCTCTAACATTTGAGAAAATCACTCCAAAACATCCAGTAATTGATGTCACAGCAACGACAGTATTGTTGTCTGCTCTGACATTTGAGAAAATCACTCCAAAACATCCAGTAATTGATGTCACAGCCACGACAGTATTGTTGTCTGCTCTGACATTTGAGAAAATCACTCCAAAACATCCAGTAATTGATGTCACAGCCACGACAGTATTGTTGTCTGCTCTGACATTTGAGAAAATCACTCCAAAACATCCAGTAATTGATGTCACAGCCACGACAGTATTGTTGTCTGCTCTGACATTTGAGAAAATCACTCCAAAACATCCAGTAATTGATGTCACAGCCACGACAGTATTGTTGTCTGCTCTGACATTTGAGAAAATCACTCCAAAACATCCAGTAATTGATGTCACAGCCACGACAGTATTGTTGTCTGCTCTGACATTTGAGAAAATCACTCCAAAACATCCAGTAATTGATGTCACAGCCACGACAGTATTGTTGTCTGCTCTGACATTTGAGAAAATCACTCCAAAACATCCAGTAATTGATGTCACAGCCACGACAGTATTGTTGTCTGCTCTGACATTTGAGAAAATCACTCCAAAACATCCAGTAATTGATGTCACAGCCACGACAGTATTGTTGTCTGCTCTGACATTTGAGAAAATCACTCCAAAACATCTAGTAATTGATGTCACAGCCACGACAGTATTGTTGTCTGCTCTAACATTTGAGAAAATCACTCCAAAACATTCGGTAATTGATGTCACAGCCACGACAGTATTGTTGTCTGCCACATTACTTTGCTAAAGTGCTGCTTTATAAAGGTACCATAGTGTGGCCTTTGTGGCGATCCGTGGAGGGGGGGAGGTATGGAGACTATGAAGAAGACAATGTACAATATGCAATATTGTAAGTTGTTAGCAATGGATTATAATTTTGGAATTATATTTTAATCCAAACTTGCCAAAAAAGTGAGTAGTTTTTTTATGTTTAAAAGTTGACCTATCTGTTTTGTTAATTGCTATTTTATTAATAAAGTTCACAAATGAATCAACTGATATTTATCAGTAACAAAACTACACTAATAATCTTATCACACTATCCTTTAAGTCATATTCACTTTTAATTCCGAACCCTAGAGTTCGTCGGTCTTTGCAAATGTATATAAATTTATGTTTTATAGGTTTAATGAGTATTAAAAAAAATAATCAAGGTTCAGCTCTTAAGCTGTGTAACTTTTTTTTAGAATAATGCAAAATAAAGAACAAAAGTAATTTTATAATATATTCATTTATTTAAATTTTATCAGATATCTTTATAAAACATGAACTTTTATACAAGAAGGATTAATAAAATAAGTAACATATTATTTGCTATTTATTTAATATAAAACGATCAAACAGCTTTGTAAAGCTAATCTTACTGATGCAAAAAAAATTATTTCTAATACTAAAATTAATATGAATTCGTTATTCCAATTTTTGAGCCTTTTAAGGGTCGCGGTACGAAAGAGATGGTTTACCAAGATGGGCTCAGGGCATTCTCAAGACAAGGGGAATTCCACTCTCTTATATTAAAAGATTTAGTGATTTACACCCAACATGAGTATTATCCTCCACCCAGCCGTAGAATGGCTTACAGTGATTTAATCAGATTATTTTAGAATTTTTATAAGTTTTTATATATTTTTTATATAAACGCAAACGGCCTTTTGATCTCTTATTTACTTATTCATATACAGGGTGTCAGAAAAACCCGTTTCGGGATTTTGGGAGATGATTACATCAAAAAAAAAAAAAAAAAAAAAAAAAAAAGTTTCCATATACAATCAATTCTATTCTATTCTTTTATTGTTGAACAGAAAAGCGAATTAAGTAGTGTTCTGTTACTTTTTTTGGTTGGAGTGATGGACTCGACTTCTCCCACAGGCTTCTTTCTGTTCATGTGGAGTTATAATGTCAAATACTCTTGTTTGTTAACAAGTTATTATATGTATGATGTAAAATGCTCTGCTCTGTTTTTTGTGGAATAAATTAATTTAATTTCAAACATATGTCATTAAACACTGAGTTAAGACGTTGGCCCTATTTTGTTTTTGAGATTAAGTAATTTTTATTTCCGTAGCAATTTATTGTATGGAGTTAATATTTGGCATAAATCTTCATCACAGCAACGCTAATTACCAAGAAAAAATTATTTTTCCCGATTTTATTTTCAAAATGGAAGCCATTTAATAATTACAAACTCAAATATTTCAAACCAGTAAGTTTTATCAACATTATGCAATACAGAAAAAAGTTGACAAATTAAATTGTGGGCCCACATAATACCAAGTTTGTTAGACTTTTACAACATATAATGGAGTTATTGTGATTTTTCTAAATACAAAATTGATTTTAGATTATAACAATGCAAATTAAGTTAATTTTAATTGAAAATTACCACAACTCTGTTGTTTGTTTTCATATTCTTACAAACTTGGTACTGTTAGTTAGGTAACTTAATTTGTCAACTGTCTTGTGCCTTGTAAAACTTTGATAAAAATTACCAGTTTTGAGATATTTGAGTTTAAAAGTTCAAAATGGTGGCCATTTTGAAAATACACATAGTGAAAGGCCAGTTTTTTTCTTCAAAATGAGCATTGCTCATTTCATTTTGTGATGAAGACTTATGTCAAATATGAACTTCATAAATTTATTCACTACGGAAATAAAAACTATTTAGTGTAAAAAACTAAATAGCGGCTAGTGGCTTAACAAAGCATTTTAGTACATAATTATGTACATAGGAACTTTTCTCTTTGTTTTCGTTAATGTTTTCCAAAAATCCTGAACACTTTTTCTGACACTCTGTATATAGTTATAGCCATTACACAAATATGTTACTGTAAGGTATACAGAGTATATGGTTATATATATTTTTATATATAAAGTTAACTATGAAAACATATTTTTTTAAATTTATACTGGTATGTCTTATTATAAGGTACTATAAACAAGAAAAAACAACATTTCCTACTTACGAGTAACTTACTGTTGCAATAAAATTCGTCCGCTATAAGTATAATACCACCTAATGTATAATAGAGACACTTTATTATATGAAATGGTGTAATTCATAATTTCATTTCCTGCTCGTTCTAGTTATTTGAAACTTTTCTGGCAGCTCTTAATTCTCGCTTGCATAAAACGAGACCTGGTTGTTATGAACTACGGGTATAAATTTCGAGTTAAACGTTCTACAGTTGGATTATTGCATTCGCTCTGCAGGAACCCTTGGCAATGAAGAATAATATATTTTTATGCTTATATGAAATACTATGGATAAAAAGTTCAAATACATTATAAAACATATCAGGTTTTCTTGCAAAAATAGTTTTATTATTTTTTTTATATATATTTATAAGAAGTTTTAACCATTGTAATACGACTTCACAAATTGAAGTTCAAATTACTCTTATAATTCTTTTGAAAACAAGTAAAACATGTTTAGGAACACACCCATCAAAATGTAAAAAATACTACACGACTTAAAACGGAAATATTTTTTATATAAATACAGCTAGTCAATATTGTATTCTATGATATTATTTTGTTAAACTGTACTATGTTTACTATGTACGATTTTTCTTATGCATTATATAAACAATAACATTATAGATTTCCTTAAAGTTATGTCGCCTGTGTAGATATACACAATTTAAATTGAAACATTGTGATGTATAATATCACGGTTCAATATCAACTTTAGATTCTACTTTATTTTAAGTTATTATTTCACATCCTTACATGAAATTGAATAAAACTTCAAGTCATCAGGATATTATTACAATTATCAATTTCTAGTTGAGTAGTTAAAATATGTTGTCATCACGTTCTATGCAATATCAAAAGATAAACTTTATAAACTATAAATATAAATGATATTTATACGATTTAAATTAATAAACTAGTAGTTTCTCTAATACGTAAACCATTTAATCTTTAACGTAAGTCCTAATTAAAAAAAAAAAAACTTGTTTAAGATCTTAAAGGTGTTTCATATAAATGATGATCTAGTTCAAAATGTATTGCGTGTAAAACAGCTATTAAATTTTGTAAGGTGTTGGCTACAATGAATTATAACGAAATTCACTGTTTGCTATAAAAAAATATTTCTTAACAAATTGACTTTGGATATTTCACAAGCGTGCTCTAGCTTGTTTAATCCACCATCATCTTAAATTGTTCAGTTGTTTATTAATGGGCTTTCCAACCAAGTTTAATTATGTTTACATCTTACAAGCTCCACTTTCTTCCTCAAAGCTAAATATATATTTGTTCTAATATATATTCTATTTTATATTAATTTCATATTAAAACTTTCAAACTACTCATCATAGTTAAAAACATAAAAAGATAAAAACGGGATGAGAAAGTTTTTGGTAATTTTAGTTAATAAGGAAGATCAAGGATAGAATGAAATTGAATTATATATAAACAAACTTTGACATATGATTTTGGAACTACACAATAATTTGTTTTTACGAAGCTTAAAAACAGAAATTAAAAATTAAATGAATTAGATGTGTTCATAATTAAGAATTACCTATTAAGTTTATTTAATTAAATCTATTATGTACTAGCAGTTACCCGGCGCGCGTTGTTGCGCTCAAATTAAGTTGTTTACATAAATAAAGCTATTTTATTAGTTTTTTTAATATAAAAAAGTCAATGGAATAGAAAGTAAATATATTAATATTTTTGTAAGGCCAAAGGATAAACAGGCATTTTGCAAATTTAAACCCAGAATAGTCAAAGTTTGCTTTATAGAGTATTGATCGTAATTGCAAACGCAAGAGCACCTATGAGCAAAGAGGCCTAAATTAATTTTCAAGTCCAGTGGAGCGCAGCCCAAAAGTGCTTAAAAACTATATGTGAAAACAGTTTCTTAGTAAGCACCTATGAGCAAAAGAAGCACGTCCATGTTAAATTTCAACCCCGGTGGCCCTAAAGTATTTTAAGTCCATTAGGGCGGAGCCCTAAAGAGCTTAAAAACTATATTTTCAAAACCGTTTCTTAGTGAGCACCTATGAGCAAAGAGAATCATCCATCACATTTCAACCCCGGTGGCCCTAAAGTAATTTTGAAGTCTAGTGGGGCGGAGCCCTAAAGTGCTTAAAAAACTATTATGGCGAAAGAGGCACGTCCAAGTAAAATTTCAACACTGGTGGCCCTAAAATAATTTAAAATTCAGTGGGGCGGAGCACTAAGGAGATTAAAAAACTATATATGGTAAACCGTTTCCTAGTGAGTACCTATGAGCAAAGAGAATCGTCCATGTCAAATTTCAACCTTGGAGGTCCTAAAGTAATTCTGAAGTCCAATGGGGCGGAGCCCTAATGTGCTTAAAAACTATATGTGAAAACAGTTTCTAAGTGAGCACCTATGAGCAAAGAGAATCATCCATCGCATTTCAACCCCGGCGGCCCTAAAGTGCTTAAAAACTATATTTGCAAAACCGTTTCTTAGTGAGCACATATGAATAAAAAGAACCATCCATCAAATTTCGTCCCCGGTGGCCCTAAAGTAATTTAAAAGTCCAGTGGGTCGGAGCCCTAAAGAGCTTAAAAAACTATATTTGCAAAACCGTTTCCTAGTGAGCACCTATGATCAAGAGAATCATCCATCAAATTTCAACCCCAGTGTCCCTAAAGTAATTTTGAAGTCCATTGTGGTGGAGCCCTAAAAAGCTTTAAAAACTATATTTGCAAAATAGTTTCTTGGTGAAAGTACCTATGAACAAAGAGGCATGTCCATGTCAAATTTCAACCCCGGAGGCCCTAAAGTAATTTTGAAGTCCAGTGGGGTGGAGCCCTATAGAGCTTAAAAAACTATATTTGCAAAACCGTTTCCTAGTGAGTACCTATGAGCAAAGAGAATCGTCCATGTCCAATTTCAGATCCGGAGTTCCTAAAGTCATTTTTATGTCCAGAGGGGCGGAGCCCTAAAGCGTTTAAAAAACTATATTTTCAAAACGGTTTCTTAGTGAGAGTACCTATGAACAAAGAGAATCGTCCATTTTAAATTTCAACACGTGTAGGCTTTTAGAGTAATTGTGAGCTTCTGTGGGGCGGAGACCCATAGACAACACAAACATCAACATTATACTTCACACCTGGTTACTTCTATGATTATAAGCATATGCTTGAATGAAACTTTCATTTTTTTAACTACAGCAGTTAATTTTGTAAACACTAAATTTCTAAAACCTGACACTGCACCATTGTATGCCTTCTGGGCCAGAGCCCTTTGGACAGATTTGCACTAAACTTCACACAAACCATCCTTGAATAATGCTTAATAATGCCTGAAAGTTTCATTCCAATCTGTTTAGCGGTTTCGGAGTCTATAGGCAACATACATATATGTATATTTATAAATATAAATATATACTTCCTCTTTTATAGATATAGATTTGACTATGTCAGATATAATCCTGTGGTAACCTTGGTATTTTAAGCCAACTGTTGTGCCAATTAGGGATTTCATAGTGCCTGTTCGTTACTTTTTATATTTTGATGTGGTTTAATCATATTGACTGTTTGAAGTGTAAAGTAATCATATGTAAGACCTTATAATTTTTTTGTTTTTGGTGAACAATGTGGTTATAAATTGGTTTCCTCATTTCTTCATTTACCACATCAAAACTATGGCCAGTCATACGTACTCGTAGAATTACTTAATTACGTAACTAATTCTATATCAAGTAAAACTTATGCTTTTATTGTATAGGTCTTATAATAATATTCACTAAGAAACTAAGGTTTTTGACTGATTGTAGTATTCCTAACCCATAAAGTGAATATAGTCATGGATAGAATGAGATAATTTAAAATACCATAAACTTATTGCAAATCAAATTATAAATTAAAGGGAATTAACTAGTTAAGGAATGGGATGTTTAAGAATTCTGTTTTTTATCCCAAATAATGATTCCAATTGTTAAATATAATTAAATAAATCACATAGCATATCACAAGTTATTTCTGAAGCTTTGTTATAACAATTTAACAATGGTTTATTTGAATGTACTCAAGGCACTTCTGCACTCCGATTATCTTGAAGGACTCCTAAGCCAATGTAAGCTGGTGTTTGAGTCATTGCCAAGTCATTATCATTACAATCCAGCTACAACTGCCAATTGTTGGGGTTAAGCCATAGAACTGACACAGTATATTCTAATTTATAGTTTCAAGTATGGACACTGACGTAAAATAATCATGTACTTCAACGTTTTATTATTGTAACGTTATATAATATTTCCTTATTATATGCACACATTATTAATAAACTGTGTATTAATTCGTTGTGACTTATTTTAAATGAGTTATAAAAATATTTATGGGAATGTTAAAGTTTTACTTATATTGAATATGTAATTTTCCAAAATTGTAGTGGGATCAACAATTTTATCTATTAGCATAGCAATAAGCGTTATATTGATATAACAAATGACATCATAAATAATTAACCAAAATGAAGATACTGTGCATAATAAATTCTGGTTAGAAACCAATGAGAGCTCGAAATTTGATGAAAGTACTGTAATTATTATTTAATATATTATATATTTATTAATTGATTATTATACGGCCGCTTAGGATATAAATGGCCGACATCTTCATAACTAAATTTTTTCAATGATTTAATGAATTTTAGTTGCACTTAGATAAATTATTATATTAGTGTGCATGTATGAAATGATTGTGTCTCTCAAGACTATCGTTCAATATTTAAACTCACCTTTAATTTTTTATTAATGAATTTGAAAATACAATCGTTACAAATACTACTATCAGAAAATGAAAACTATTTTGCTTTCAAAATTAGTTTAGAATTAAAATCTAATTGTTTGTTATGCCCAGCAAACAAATAAAAATAGAATATCATAAGCATGGATCTATACTGGAGTAAAATAATGCTACGCACGTATTTTTAAATTGGATAAAGTTAAATATGTAACAATAAGTTACAATTTATTCTTACATTTACATTTATTTATTTTGTTCAACCCAAACAATACAAGCAAAAGAGTATTTTGGGGAAACCACTTGCTGAATAATGTAGGTTCCTAAAAGAGCCTTCTGGGATTACAGGTTAACTTTTGTTATTCTCCTCTGCGTTTCGTCCCATGTAATGTGTAATAAATACCCTCGGTCTAGCAGACCTGAATTCTTTAATATGTTTAATTGGTTTAAAATTATTTAGTAAATACCTAAAGAAATGCCTAGTGTCATTTTGAGAATGCTTAAATTAACATGGTGTTTTATGAATGTGTCAATCGATACCAACCATATAGTTGGGGATACCATGATTGTCAAGATAAGTCAAGAAATAATCTAAGTACATTCTAAATGCTCAATATTTTTCTTTAAAAACGTAATACTGTATACAATTCCATTAACATCGTTACATTTAATACAACTCGTTACATTTAATAAAGTATTTGTTTTTCTAAAACTTAGATACTTTTTTCCAAGTTCCTTGCACCAATAGAGTAACTAATATTTCCGTTAAATGTGTATTTTCCTACAAAAAAAATTAAATTAAATAAAAATCTAGTTTAAACTTTGAAAATATTTTAATTACATTGACATTTTGTGTTTTCGCAGAAAATCTCGCTCAAACTTAACTAGATTTTCATTGATTTTATTACTAAGACTAAAGAGATAGAGCAAACATTTTGCCTGCGTAGTCAAGTGGCCGTTAGAAACTACATTCATACGTTTGGAATTGTTGCACAACCATACTGAGAGAAGAAATAATATGCAATATTCGGTGTTAACTTTCATTATGGCTAGTATTCGGTGTTATTCGGTATTAACACTGTGGCCAAAGAAACGATGAAGCACTTCATTACGTGGGAGACCCAATACCCAAGCAGATGATGGTGAGAGAATAGATTTGGAAGTGGAATGTAGGCCATTAAATTAGTATATGCTAGTCATTTACTACATTCATAGCCTGCGCGCCCAGCAATTTTAACGGCTGCCGATAGAGGCTGTCAGTATCAGGGGTCTTGTGGGTCAAATTTCATTGTCAGTGCTTCGCCTGCTCCCATAATAGTGCCTTTAATGTCCGATGAAAGTAAGAAAGGCTTCAAATAATATGTATAGACAGACTATTTTATATTAGTTTTTGGTTTTTTAATTCTGAATCCATGTTAAAAAGCAATAATGGTCACAAGTTGATCAATTTTGAACAATTGTTGCTTGACACTGATTCAAATATTAATAAATGAAATAGAAGTTCAAATAGAAGATTTTTTTATTGAAGACCTCTCTCACTTTCATCGGACTTTTATTAAAGGCACAAAATGGTAGCAGGCGAAGCACAGAGCAGAGGTAGAATTGAAGTTCTGAGATGAGCCCTCTCACCCCCCTCTTAAAAGTAGTTTTACCATAACTTAAGAATAAAGTTATAATAAATGTAAGTAACTTTATACAGGGTTAGGCAAAAGTCTGGATACCCCCAGTTAACTTTTTAACGCGTTGCAGTAGGAAAACCAAACTCGGCACATGTTTACATAATCAAAAACGGCACTTTTTCATCAACTACACAATTTTGCCCCTGCCCCCAAAATGGGGTATTTTGGGGGCAGCCCCAAATTTTCAAATGTAAACCCCTATCGAGTGACCCCTCATTTTAAACGGTTTATCAAGAGAAATTAAATGGCGCAAACCGAAAGTCGATATCTCACCCCTAACCAAAATGGCAGCCATTTCAAAATTTGACATGGGCAAGCAAGTATAAGTATGGACACCCCCAATTAATTTTTTAACACGTTGCAGTAGGAAAACCAAACTCGGCACATGTTTACAACATCAAAAACTGCACTTTTTCATCAACTACACAACTTTGCCCCTGCCCCCAAAATGGGGTATTTTGGGGGCAGCCCCAAATTTTCAAAAGTAAACCCCTATCGAGTGACCCCTCATTTTAAACGGTTTATCAAGAGAAATTGAATGGCACAAATCGGATGTCGATATCTCATCTCTAACCAAAATGGCAGCCATTTTAAAATTCGAGAAGGGTAAATTTACATTTGTTAAAATTAAATCGGAAAATAGCTTTTTGGAATTTATAATTTCTTGAATTATTTTAGAATTGAACCTAATAGCAGAAATGAACTAGTAGGTTCAATTCTAAAATAATTCCAGATATTCTCGATTCTAAAAAAGCTATTTTCTGATTTAATGTAAAGTCAATTTACCTTTCTCGAATTTTAAAATGGCTGCCATTTTGGTTAGAGATGAGATATCGACATCCGGTTTGTGCCATTCAATTTCTCTTGATAAACCGTTTAAAATGAGGGGTCACTCAATAGGGGTTTACATTTGAAAATTTGGGGCTGCCCCCAAAATACCCCATTTTGGGGGCAGGGGCAAAGTTGTGTAGTTGATGAAAAAGTGCAATTATTGATGTTGTAAACATGTGCCGAGTTTGGTTTTCCTACTGCAACGTGTTAAAAAATTAATTGGGGGTGTCCATACTTATACTTGCTTGCCCATGTCAAATTTTGAAATGGCTGCCATTTTGGTTAGGGGTGAGATATCGACCTCCGGTTTGCGCCATTTAATTTCTCTTGATAAACCGTTTAAAATGAGGGGTCACTCGATAGGGGTTTACATTTGAAAATTTGGGGCTGCCCCCAAAATACCCCATTTTGGGGGCAGGGGCAAAGTTGTGTAGTTGATGAAAAAGTGCAGTTTTTGATGTTGTAAACATGTGCCGAGTTTGGTTTTCCTACTGCAACGCGTTAAAAAGTTAACTGGGGGTATCCAGACTTTTGCCTAACCCTGTACTTACATTTATATATATATATAATTATATATATATATATATATATCATTTATGAGTACATGCCTCCAATGCTATATTCCTGAATTTTTGCCTCCAACTTTAGCACATATTTTCAGGTAGTAAACTCAACTTTAAGAGTATGGTTACATTTGAATATATAATTCTAATTACATAAATAACCTTTATATTCCATAAAATTTTGATATATTCCTCATTTTATTACTATGAAATTCATTAAAAAATGCCTCCGGAGGCAAAAATTAACAATTGATATATGTCTATCTTGATTTTTGGCCTCCGGAGGCAGTTGGTTACAATTGACCAGTTGTTTGAAGAAGCCAATTGTCAGCTGTTACCTCCGCCCATACAGCCGCAGAAAAAAAATGAAGCGGTCCGTCGTCTGAAGCTAGCTCTAATCAACATAACCTCACTTATTTTATACATCTAGGAGAAAAGGATAAAGAACATAATCAGAAAATTCCGATTATTTTTACCTGAGAGTATTTTAAGTTCGACTGGTGGAAGAAAATCACATCAATTTTGTAATCAAGGTAAGTGGAGCTGTTATCACTTTCTATTATACTAAACCTGCAATTATTTTGAGCTGAAAAACACCTCAAGTCTTTTGTTAAAATTTTCATTTTATTTGGAAAATTAATTGTTTTTTTTACTCTCATAAGGTTAGCTAAAAATAGAGTTGAGTTACATATTTAGGCCTACATCAATCTCATATTTTGTTCCTCTACCTAATATCAGACCATAAAAGACCATGAGACCATAATAAGTTCAAATCAACCTTGAAAGCTTTATTGTTCAATTTAAGTGTTTATGACATAGATGAATTTATAAACAAACTGAAATCTATTAACTAGTTTTGTATAGAACTTTATTGTTTTAAGTCATGTTTATAAATTGTGACAATGCCATACATGTAACAATGTGAAAACGGCAATAAAGATTGTCATTGTCTAACTTAGTGGATTAAAACTGGTAAAATGCCTTCAGATCCATATGTCATATTATTGAAAGAATATTATAAAATAGGCTCTAGTTCTTTTTTATATCTTGGGAGCTAATGTTATTATGTAGAGTATTATTTAGTCTCAAAATAGTGATTAGTGAAGTCTTGCTATTTGATTTTTGGTTAAGTTACCTTTAAACAAGTGACCTTAGGTTATCCTTTTTTATTGGGTTACCTTGCTAGCCTGGCATTGACTAAAAATATCAAGCGAAACTTTGTTATCCTACTCCACCGTTATATCAATGTTAAAATGCTAAATAATTTCTTTGAAAGTAAATTTTCTTCTAATATGTCATCTTGAATGCTGAAATGTATTAATGTATTGTTCAAATGTGTTATTGATTAATTGTATTGATCACTTCACTGTAATTTTTTTGTATACTGGCGTATGCCATTCATTGCCAATGAATAAATATTCAATGGCAAAAAAAAAGTTTGATTTTTTGATAGCCTAATATTGCTACACTATGGATGATACAATTCCACGATACTATTACAATTTTATCCCCGAATTTAGTTTTGTTCTAAGATATTAAACATAGGCCTAACCTTTTGACAATAAAAAAATTACATTGCAAACAAGTAACTGAAAATACAGTAACAAAAACAAGTAGGGTCTACAAATTTTTGCGAAACTTCGTCATCCTACTCCACCGTTATTATCAAAGTTGCAATTTGGATATTTCGATTATTCAATAGTTGTAATCGTTTGAGTTAAGATGTGCGTAATACAATCATTAACAAAAATGTATCATAATGTAACCTAACAATCTAACCGTAAACCGTCACTTTTATTGACAGTGATGTTTGTAACAACAAAATTAATGGTGTTTGAAAACATTTAAAACTCATATTCCCTCAATACAAAAGCAAAAAATACCTTTCTGATTCATATTTGACAGCATCAACTAGCTGTCTAATTTCTAACAAACTAAGTTTTATATGTTTGGCTATCTTTCAGATATTTTATTTGATAGTTTAAGTTTATAACTTAGGAATGGTACAGTAGCCTATGTTTATAGAAGCAAAAAACCACAAAATTAGTGTTAGGCCTAAACTTACTTAGTTATCTGTCTGTTTCTGTTCATTAATTTTCTAGCCTAGAAGCATTTTCAGTGTTCAATAAGTTAGCCTAATGAATGATGAGAACTCTTAAAAAAAAATTGATTACTTGTTGGGCCCTAAGTTTAATGGTAAGATTGCAATGTTGCTTTCACCTACATACCATAGGCCTACCTAGATATCTACACATAAAAATGGATCAATATTTCTTTGGTAATGGCATCACACATGAACGGCTGGATTGATATAATTATTTTTTTTTTGTTGTGTTTGTTATTGACAGGAAAAGGTAAGAAAGAAAAAGTTAAGAAAATTCCACAGGGCTCCGTTCCTCACATTTTCAAAGTTACCATGTTATTCTTATGGAAGCAACATTTTTGTATTGGAACATATTTTTACATTTAGAAATATTAGTTATTTAAACAGCTGTTTTCACTTAAAGTATTGAACGGATTTCGGTAATAATAAAACCAAGAGGAAAATTATAGACTTTCAGCGAGTCGCGAGACAGCAAGTGAGCGTAGCAAACGAGCTCATCTGAAGGGGCAAAACCAGAGGAAGTTTTAACTTCCTCTGGTTAGCTTTGCAAAGATGCCGGGTATGGTAGTTAATAATATAAATGGAGTCATACAAGTATAACAAAGCACTTGTATCGCCAATGTCAATCATAAAACTCGTTGTAACAGATCCGCTTTCTCACCGGATTTCCAATGGTTAATTTTATTTAAGTTATTTTGTATTTTTGTATTTTGTGTCTATCTACACCAGAGGCATTTTTTAACGTTTTTACGGGGCACGGTCCAAACCCCAATCTTATTACTATCTAACATCGACCAGTTGTTAGAAAGCATCATTAATTAATTAGCCCAATGACAAATGGCAACTGGGTCCGCAATCGATCCTTTAAAAAGCTACTAACTTTCCTTAGGATCAAACCAGCAACCTTTGGATTCAAAGACGAGCACTATAACCACTCAGCTACCCAGCCAGTTACAGTTAGACCCCAAGACAAAAAAAATTCTTAATAATCTAATAAATAATCCTCACAATAAAATAAAGCATATATTTCCACTCTCATTTTAAGTAGGCCTAAACCTAAGGTTCATTATTTTACTATTGGTATAATGGTGTTTCTGTATGTTATGATGAATTAACTTATTTTGTTAACACATTTGCTGCAGGGCATTCACCAGTGAGTGGTCTTGTTATTTTCTGCGTGCTGCGCACTCACCGGTGAGCGTTCCTGTATCGTCTACTTCATTCAGTTGCTGTGCGGCAGTTCACTGGTGAGGTAAGGGCCGCTTTTGCCCACGTTTTATGGACGACTCAGGCTGTCTAATTAATTGTGCAATCCGTTTCCGAACATCTCTAAGCGTATTGCTAGCTATTATATTTTACAAAATTTTGCATTCATTTTACATGTGTTTAGGGCTACATTATAATAATAGTTTTATCTTAAGTAAAACTATGGCTTTATCCCATAAAAGAACAATGGGTCCAGAGATGACATAGACAATGATCAAACATTTCTAAATTGCAGTCGACAAAATTAATGACAACGCTAGAGGTGCTAATCGTTCACCAGTGAGTGCCATGACAGAGCTCTTTTAAAATAATCGTATATACATTTTTAAAACTTTTAGTGCTTTTTTCTGATTAGTGAAAAATTTAGTTACATTTTATTAAAATAACGTTATCTTTGATATGGCTGGAAAATGTGGGAGAGGGCGCCAGGTGCTGAGCACTCACCAGTGAGTACTATTTTAAAAATGGTGGCTGGCAAAGAAAATTAATCGGGAAGCGCTTTTCATGCAAACAGATGGTATTCAGCAACCACAAGGCATGTTTTTATGCAAAATTTTTCAGCATAGGGGGAAGGTCAATCATTTCACATGCTGCAGTGAATGTGTTAACCTGTACTATTTGAAGTGCACAACCAAAGCTGCCATTACAAATAAATGATCTGTTTATGTTTACAAATCCCAAAACATAAATTTTTTAATCTTAGGAATGAGGAAGACAGTTGAGCAGATAATTAAGAACAAACACCATATATCTATTTGCTCTCTTAAACAATAAACCAATTTTGCATTAGATAGCTTGGGATTTAGTTTGTAGTATTGTTTCCACGGAGTTTTTAAGTAAAAATAAGGGTTACCAACAACCTAGTGAAGGAAGGCGCATGCAATAATGTTAATTCTTAATGCATAAAGCTAAGTTACTTACTAATCAAATAAACTTATCAAAAGTATGTTGATGAATAAGCAATATAAGGCAAGGTTTCTTTATATTTCCCTTAATAATTATATAGGTACAGCAGAAAACTTGATTTTATTTTCTTTGTACTGGTAACTAATTTCAGTTAATTATTCAAAATATAGGCTATTAAATTGTTAAGTTATTAAAATAGCTTAGATTGTCAAATTTAAAAAAATGAGAATAAAAATCCCTAAAACACACCTTTCACCTTTTGAAACCCTAAAATTCACGTTCCCATGATACAATTATTGGTTTGCAAACTGATTTTTAAAATAGATGATGCCTTTTCTACCAAACTTTATCTACATCGGAGGCTTCTTTAAAAAGTTATCATGTTAACAGACGCATGGTAAATATTAGCGGACACATCTTTTGCTTTATTTATTGATGGCAAAACAAAAAAGTAACACCATCCCGGGCTTAATTCTTTATGTGACTAAGTTATTGCCACATTCCTTTAATGAAAATAAAAAAAATGACATTTATTACCTGCTATTATTACTACTAACAACTAAATCTAGACTTAGTGCTGTCAAGAAGAAAACAGCCGAATAACCTACTTCAACTACTGGCTTTTCATTACAAATTTTTTTTATAAAAGGCTAGCCTACATTTTTGCTAATGATATGGTATAGTATTCTATTGTTTTTGTATGATATGGTAACCTCTATTGTAAACACACCTTTACATATTAAGGTGTGTTTACAATAGAGGTTGACAGCCAAAAGTTATCAACTTTTACTGTTATATTCATGTGGCTAAAGTCAATAACTTTTGGTTGTCAACCTCTGGCTTAGACACACTTTTAGGCTCAATAGATTACTTAGGCTATTGCAAAATAAGTTATATTTGTGAAAAGAACAGGTAATGATTCTTAAAGTAAATGTGATGTCAAAGTATGCTTTGTTTTGGCAAGTGCAGCCTTAAAATAATTAATGTGGTCCTATAACAAATTCAGTAATAATACTACAGTAGGTACTAACCTTATTCCCTTTTCATATAGGACAGTTTTTAATTCTACCAACATATAAGTTTCTTCCAATTTTATTTAAGAAACTTTGCTCAATCTGGCTGGCCTATTTCAGACATTCTTTATATCTTTTCATCATACCATTGCTATAAACGTTGTTTTTGGAACGGTCAGCTGTGATCGAAACTAGTTGATTCCCGGTGGGTGGTTGGATAAACGTGTTGGTAAACAAAGTTTTTGGGGCTAGACCGCGAAACAGTGGTTTTCAGGACACTAAACAAGTTTAATTTATTTTTAATAACAGCTGTAAATAGTTCAAATACAAGATAAACAAATAACAACGTAAGATGGTTAAAATTTAAGAATTTTATTTTTGTTCACATTTAGGTTAAAATTTATTAATTTTTTATCCAAACTGTAAATTTATTAAAGGTGGTATGAGGAAAAGTACTGTTCGTAACTTGTCCGAAAGTGGTATATCGGTGCTCAATCGAATTCAAGTACTCGGCTTCGCCTAGTACTTGAAACTTGATCTTGCACCGATAACAACCACTTTCCGGACTAGTGACGAAATATACTATTGTGGGCTGAGCCAACAAAAAAGTACTGTAAAAATAAGACATCACAAATAAGAGGCTGAATACTACATAACAGTTAAGTAATACCTTATCCATTAAATGACTAAACACATTGTTTATCTAAATTTAGTACAGCGCTGATGAGGGATGTAGATTTAGACCTACATTTCATCTTTTGAAATACGAATCTTGTAACTTTTATTCTTGTCCTAAATTGGATATTACATGTCTACTGAGTTTTATGTTTGTATTCCAGACGCATGCTTGAGAACACTTTGGATCCACTACAAAGGATAAGTTATCATTCTTATTCCTGCAAGTGTTAGCGACTGATACAAGCCAAAATCAGTGAAGGGATGAAACGGTATGTTTTACTTAATGTATTTTAGGTTATTTGTTACCAAAATAACTACTTATTTAAATTTGTAT
The DNA here is from genome assembly GCA_030545055.2 of Neoaliturus tenellus. NCBI lineage: Eukaryota > Metazoa > Arthropoda > Insecta > Hemiptera > Cicadellidae > Neoaliturus > Neoaliturus tenellus. Next base: position 48,555,544 of record CM061534.1, on the reverse strand, counting down.
TTCCAAATATGATATTCTACCTATGCTTTAAAGTGCCTTTCATTAAGCATATAAATCTATATGTACATCTAGAACGCTCACACCGTTATCAGACCCCGCCACCTTATGAAAGAAGACAGGCAAGAATGACCAAATTACTGATACTGGCAGTGCGAACACTGTCATTTACATGCTGGTTTCTCGCACACACAATACATAAATTGAACCGTATATTTATTCTTAATTTGCATAAATTGCTGATTCTGACGGTATAAAAATATTTGTTAGTCCTAAGTTATATTAAATATTATAAAATTACAAAAATAAGAAAACAAATACTTTTGAAAACGTTACATGAAAAAGTTTATAAACAAGAAAGTTTTTTTTTCATTTTTGGGCTAAGAACGAATTTCCAGCGGCAAAGTTTCAGATTATAAGTTGATCTAAAAAGTTTACATTTAACATTTTTTTCGTAATAATTTTTAGTTTGTCTAATAATTGAGCACAAAGCAGTAGTCAATTATTGTTTTCCTCTTGCTGCTGCATTAAAGGCTATGCAACACCGTGTTATGCCACTGCATTGCTAAATAACTGTTTAGGCGGGTGCGTTAATCTTTGTCTAACATGTTTATTTAACATAAATAGCTTAATTAAATAATTTGTACTGAGAATAAGTAAAAACACTCCACATTGCATGAACGGGTTTCTAAATAGGCTTATATATCATTCCGGACATTGAAAATGAAGACGCAATTCTCTGAAATCCTCAGCGACCCGCCACGCACAAGTTTACACATTTTCTTCATTTTACTGTTCACTTTGTCAAGAAATGTTGAATTTAAAGATTAAAGTCCATTTCATTATCTACAATTTTGTAGCTTGCAAGTTTTTTCCTAACCAACAAATAAAAAAAGTTTACGCTTAATAACTTTTTCCTGTCTTAGTTGTGTATTGACGTATGATTTTTGGTCATGGGGTTTTCTAATTAAATGTAATGGCTAAGATATTTACGCTCTTATAATCAGCCAGCATTTGGCTTTAAAACTATTTTATAAGTTTTAATAAATTTATAAATTTAGCATCCGTAGAGGAGCGTGTAGGTAAGTAGCCTAAGCGCGCACACAAAAGCTTTAGATGCTCATTTTGCGTTTTTGTCTGCCCTTTAGAACACAGGTAGCAGTTTTTGGTTCGAGTTTTGTCTTGTATGAGCGTTCCTGGTGTATACAATATAGCGTCGCTTTCCAGGCATATGGTCGTATCTCATTTTCAATGATTTTTCAGGAGAGCAGAAAAACAAAAACCACACCTACATTTTGCTTCAGAGATTCTAAACGAATGAACTTAGAAACTTTATTTTTAGGCTCGTAATGCATGACACCCTAAACTTTAAAGTACACGCTAAGAGATTTGGAAATATATATATATATACTTTGAAAATTAAATATATAAACAAGATACGACAGTTTGCCTGAATACATTATGCAAGGTTATACTAGGCAAGGTCAACATTATAGTTCAGACGAAAAGTCGTATCTTGAGATACGACGCCTTTTTTGACTGGGTTGTATCAGGCAAACAGTCGGTATCATTAATTGATACGACCTTTCGTCTGATTTAAATTTACAATTTTTTGAGATACGACTCATAAACCATAGCCTGTATCTTCTAAACTAGGAGGGATAGACATACGACGATTCGTGTGATGTGTAGAGGCTGTCTGGGAGATTCAAAAACTGTCGTAACCTAAAAATCCATTTTTTTTTTTAGATACGACCTTATGCCTGGAAGGCGACGATAGAGTTGTATAATGTTAGATCATTACTTCGAGTGCAGTCTTTTAACTGTGTAATGCTACACTTCAAATAACTAAGTTTAATGTACTTGTTGCAATTCAATTTAACTATGAACTGTCATTGCTAAAAATGTTACATTTGGTTCTAAATCAATTACACCGGACCAATCCAATATTGTGATTAACAATAATCACCCAAAAATTCATGTTTTTACAGCTTTATTAACAGATGCTTAAAACGCTCAATCCTATCACAATGTTATTTTAGTAGGAAATTTTCCAATTTAAATGATGAATAGCCTAGCTCTCTTATTTTAAGTCCGATCTTCATTATTTTTTGGCAGAAACAACTACAGACCAAGCACTACTCACTCAATGACACCAAAAACTTGAAAATTGATCGAGAATTGTAGGAGTAGTCCAATTACAAAAAAAAATTCCCTTAGAGTATTAAATAATTATAGATTTTACATTATATAAGAATAAAAAAAACTGCAATACCATATTTACATTGTGAATTTAAACTTAATAAAAATAGTATGAAGGTAGATGACTGATGTGAACAATATTGTTTCAAGTTACAAATTAATACAGCACCGGTAACACAAAATGTACTCTTTTATTATGATTATTATGATGAATTTAACTTCTAATTAACATATTATTATATATTCTTATTTCACGTCCGCCTAATTCTTTGAACCTCCTTACATATTTATTAAGACATTAGGCATACTTAGATAAAATACTATAGCATTCTGTATTTATTATATGCATAAAAATTAATCCTATTTAATTTTTTAAGTACATATGGTAATTTTTAAAAGAATGATTTTTTAATTTTTTTATTGCATAAGCAACTTTAGCTTGTGCGAAATGACATTTAAATATTGTTGCGCCCATTGGTGGGTTTTATTACGGTAACACAGCAAAAAGTATCTATGTTGAACATCTTGTGAGTTCTGATTCCCAATAGACATTTATGTCTGTTAGGAATTCAGAATGAATTTCCACCCTCGGTCGCGACACAGGCCTGCCATACTATGTACCGTACTTAGCCAGTTTCACGCTAGGGTGGTTATAAGTTCGTCATTTTATTGCTTAATATGTAGGGAATACTTTTAAAGATAATTTATAGTAAAGAAATCACACATACAATGACTCGCCAAATAAATCACAACTGTGGAGCGGCAAAGGGATGTTCTGATTAACAAAAATCGAAGTACAGTAAAGTGTCAATTATCCAAGCAATTGCTACCAGGGATGGTTCAGATAACCAAATTGTTTGAATATTAAACACAAAAATCATTTACGATTTATAACCACCGGAAAGTTGTACATCGAATACAGTAGAAGCTCTCTTAACCGACCTCTACGGGACCGGACTACGGTCGGATAACTAAAAAGGTTGGTTAAACCGAGTAATACCGGAAATATTTATTAATAGTAGTTTATGCAGCGATTCTTTTATGAGGGCCTTTTAGCCACGAGTGTTTTAAATATCTCATGAGTGGCTTAAAGGCAAAATACAATCGTTGCCTACTTTATCTGCGACAAAATTACTGTAGTAAACATATTAAAAATTTAGAGGTTATGGACGGTCTTCCATCCAAAATAAAACGTAGCCACATGGATGTGGCTCGACCAAATCATCGTTCTCACTCACATATGATCACACTATTTCGAGATTAGATGCTTAAAGCAACCACAATTTAATCGTAATAAAACAATTAGCTTATATGCGAATTTTGTAATTTTTTATTAAAACACTAGCCTACTAATTTTGTTAAATGCTGAGCTTATATTAATCTAGAACGTGTATTTTAATTTGAAACCTGTACCTTGAAGACCCCATTAAGCAACGTGTCTAATTTAGTAAGGTAATTCTTTATGATTTTACTTGTAATATCATTATTGGTTATTTGTTGGAAATATAGGCTACTTGCTCTATGTTTGTCTTTTCAAAATTTTTATTTTGAAGTACTGACCAGTGAATAGTACATGTCATTCTGGGGTTACCGTAACTGACATTCGGAAAATTGACTCTTTACTGTATTTTTAGCTTTTCAGATGCCAGGGCAATATTGGAAACCAATTAAGCCTGCCAAAGTAGTATTAGGCCCTATTACAATGCATAATACATATATCTTTATTGAATGTCATTGACATCACATTTAATCACATTGGCGCATTTTGTGACATAGAGTCAATTATGACATACTAAATGTATGCTGGCAAAATACCAGGTGTGCGTACCAAGTACAGTAGACTCCCTCTTAACCGGCCAACTCGGGACCAGGCCTCGAGCAAATAATGATTTCGCGGGTTAAACCGATGTACATTTAAAAATGCCAACCTACAATTTCATATGGCTTAAATACAATTATGCCATTACAATTAAATACACTTCCTTCCAGAACAGTACATTTTAGGTGGCTTGAAAATAGTAGTGGGGTTTGCCTACTCCTGGTCCAGTTCAAGGTCAGCGGTTGTAAGTGTTGTAGGGGTAGTAGCGGCTGGGGTTGTTTTTGACAGTGATGGGTGGGTTTTGGAAGTGGGTCAAGGTCATCCGGAGGGGTTTTTAAAAAAGGTGAGCCCCGAGGGGTTAGATTGAAGGTGGGTAAAAATTTATTTAATTAAAGAAAAGTAGTGGTTTTATTTGAGGAGGTGTTGAAGTGTTGTTTACTGGTGATGGAGTGGTAGATGCCAAAGGTGATAGCGATGAGAAGATAAAAACATACTATCCACAGTACGCATTTGAATAGTTGTAAAAGCTGAATCATTTCTTGTTGATTCTTTGTTTCTAATTGTAGTCTGTTGATTTCGAGTTTGAGTTTATCCTCTTCCAATTGTGATGTAAATGAAAAATCATCCATCATCTTCGTGTATTAAATGTGTGCAGGTAAAAATGGGAGCGGTGTTGATGGTGAGAAAGTTGGCGATGAAATGAGAAACAGAGATAGGGACAGGTTATATATTACTGTAAAAATGGTGGGGGGTAAAGAAAATAATTGTAGTCGACTAAACATCATTATTAGCTATGTCGGGTGTTGCAGCTTTGGAAGATGGAAGACTATTATCTGGCAGCTGTAAAACTTCGACGTCTTCGCTTTCCATGTTTTCGTAATCAGAAGAATTGTAGGAAACTTCCACAGCGATAGTAATGGTGTTATTTGGAGTGATTATTAGATCACTTAAAATTTGAAAAATAGTTTGTAATTCTTCTTGTGATTGAATAAGAAAAGTACATTTACTTGTTGTTAAAGGAGAGGAGCTCATTGTTCGGAAGTTAGCAAACAAATGGTGAGCGATGGTCAGAGGGTTACTTATATGTGGGCAAAGGTGGTGGAGGGGGAAGTAGAGGAGTGGGGAAGGTAGAGTGGTGGGGGAAGGTTGATATACCCATATGCGAACCGGCGGCCAGAGCATTTTGCCGCAAAACCCCATTTAGGTAGGTCATGGGTGGTGTGTAGAAATAAGCATTAGCTGTAATATAAATTAGAAACACTAATAATTGTTTTAAATCAAATATTAAGTTTACTTTTAACCAGAGTTTGCATTTCTTGTTCCTCGTTGTCCAATTCAATAATTTTAATACCATGAGTTGTTTCTTCTTCTTCCCCTGCACTGTTGGAAGATGACGATGATGAAAATATTCTGGTAGGATCCACATATTTTACTTTGATTTTGATCCATCTTAAAGGATACTTATCCATAAGTGTGAGTAAGTTGTGAAATAGAGTTTCCATCTCATCTCTTTCGGTAATTAAATGTTCAAAAGAAATAAACCTGTCACCCATGTTGTTGCCAGTCAGAGTAATGAAATCGGAATGAGAAATGTATTGAAGGATCTGTAGAATATATGTTGGTGGGGACAATTTCAAGATCAACCGAATGAAATTTTAAAAAAGAGCTGCAGTCAGTGACTACAGCTATAGATCTGAAGCTTCAATAGGATGAGAAGACCAATCTGATCTGTATTTGCATGCATTTATGATGCATGTACAAAAGTCGTCTTTATAACATGCATTACACTCTCGGCAATTAACAATTTTTTCTGGATGAAATTTGATACATCTCTGGGGACAGCAAGTGTGGAAGTATCTTGATTTATAAATTTTAAAGGTTCGCAATTCTGGTGGTGGTAGTTGTTTTGTCTTGCATTTGCAGTAACAGGATCCGAAGAATTCACATTTTCTACAAGCTAATCCGTCTACCATCCATCTTCCTATATCGGTACATTTTTGTTCACAACAATAGCGTGGTTTGTACTCGTCTTTCTTGTTTTCCATGTTGACGCTTCTAAGTTTAGCCAAGAAATGAAGGTGTATAGTGTAGGATAGCATGTTTTATAGATTAGAAAAAGTGGTGGGGGTAATCTCAAGGTCATCCAAATGGAGTTTTAAAAAAGAACATCTTACAAGTGTAAGATGTATTTATTTAGGATAGTGAGTTTTCATCCTCTTTTTCTTTCTTTATATCTTGTTTGTATTTTTCTTTTTCTTCTTTAGCCATAGCAATGAGATCTTCAGTGGATAGTGGATGTACTTCTGGAAATTTTAGAATTAATTTTGGTTGGAATCCTTCTTTAGTCAATACTTGAAGATCGGATGTCATTTGTTCTACACTTTGATAATCTTTTCCGTAGATTTTTCCATTAAATTCAATCATCATTCTGTACAACATGGTAGTGGTAGTTGTTTTCGCTGCGTCAGTTGGGAAGCAAATGATGATTCTGTTTAGGTTACGCGTTCCTTTTATAAATGCCACAGCAACCACTCAATATTATTCAACATCAGTAATATTTCTGAAACTTAACATTACTTTGAGTAGATGGTGTTGTAGTTGAAGGTTGTGTGGAAACAAATACTTCTTCATTGCAGAATTTTTGTTTAGGAAACATCCTCATGTTGTTAGCGTAAACATCAATATTTAAACGATAACCACCGGCAAGTAATACTCGCAATTCATTAGTAAAATCGTCGAGTTCTTCAAAAGTTGTGATGGTGGTGGTATCATATGATGCACACTTCACCTTAAGAGACATGTTGTTATTTGTAATAACTGGAGAGCCAACAGAGATGCGTACAGCACGAAAGGTAGTCGGAGACTGATGAGATCCTCAAGAAAATCACGGCCTTTATATACCCTCGAAACTAGGTCAAGGTCACCCAAACGTGTTTTTAAAAAAGCAACATATCGATAGTGCAAAAACACTATCGATATGTTGCCTTTTTCTTATTTTTTTTTTATTTTTTATTTATTTATAATCAGTTACACACATGTACAACAGTATATATATAAACTACAGATTAGTTGCTAGTAGGCATAACATGAAGTGTAAGTTCAGTAGAGTTGCTTCCGCTAGGACCGTGAGATGCTAAGTAGAGTGTGCCGGGGTGAATCAGTCGTAAATCTTCATTCTGCAGCAGTTGAACAAAGCGTTTGGGAAGAAATACTTGAAATTTTGGTTCATCACCAGGTGTGTAGGGTGCTTCACTTAATGTACAATTGATAGCGTCTCCAATTGATGTTTCCATTTTCTTAATAGTGTGAATAATATAATGTTTCTCTTCCTTCAATTCTGAACATTTTTTTGTCGGTAGTATAGTAGATTTAGAATGTTTGTTAAATTGATCAACAAGCGATTGTAGAAAATTTTGTGACGCCATTATCTTCTTCTTGCTATTGTTCGTCTTCTTCTTCTTGTGTTTGCGTGTCAGAGGTGTTGACTCCCCGGAGGTTCGAGTAATACTGATGCATTGTCATAGTGCTGCTCTCGCTTTTATACCCTTCGTTTCCCCCACCACTTTGCTGGAGATAGACATTTAAACGATATGCGTTTTTTAAAGCACATTGAGACTGTTGATGTTTAAAGTTTTTAGATGAAATACAGATGTTATCAAAGTAGCAATAAAAATCTTTCTCCATTTGCACATTTATTACTTCATGGTTTGTATATGTTTGTATCCAATTTGCTTTTTCCAATCCTCTTGTAAAAATAGTTTTGAACTTTTTGCAAAAATGATTCATAATGTGTGGCATCATATTGTAGGTTATAAAACCTTCATCCCATCTTAGATTATGAAAATGTTTCATCAACCATTTGTTTGTTACTTTAGCTTTGGTTGTTAATCTGTTGAATGGTAAAGGAGGCATAAATAAAAAGTGATAAACAACAGATGTTATCATATCTAGTACCACTAACTCTTTAATTATAAAATTTCCATCATTACCATGGAATGCTTGAAACTCTATGATACCTTGCTTTACTTCCATTAATTCTATCTTCTTAGAGAATGAAACTTGTTTATCCATGATGACGTTCAGTAGGCAACTGGTATGTTAATCCAGATTGACAACCTTTTATACCCCCAATATTCTTCTTTTTACTTACAATATTCTTTATTTGTTCAATTTGTTGCCGATTGTTGATTGTTGAAACTTGATTAGTTTTCCTTGGTTTCTTGCTTTTCTTCATCTAAATTAAAGTTGGTTTGATAGTGGTGTAACTGTCTCCACATATCTACTTCATGTGGTATCCTATTGAAGATTGAAGTATCTACTGGACCATATAGGATTGGAACATATGGTTGTTTATCCAATGCATCAATTAAATAGTCTTTGATAATTGCACTTGAGAATATTAGCTGTTTTAAATATCTTGTTATAGGACCAGTAGCACAAGTTAAAGTGTAAAACTCTTCTTTAGTCAAATGTATTTTTATATTATATTTAGTTAAATCTCTAAATCGAACTAGTTGTTGACCACGTTGTTTAACAATATCGATTTCAATATTTGATTCCAACAAACCTAGTTTTGTTTTTCTTCCAAATGTATTGTTACTCAGATAACATTCCAAAAGATGTATATGTTTCATAAAAGATTCCCAAGAAGTTTCAGTGAAGGTTACCATTTTAGATCCATGATTTAAAATAACAGTAGGAGAGTAATCCAATGATTTCATCACTCCAGCAGATACAGTCTTTGTCATACAAGAAGAAATAGGATAAAATATTCGAAGAAATACTTCCGTTAAGATGTTGGTGGAAATGTTATCTTCAATTTTTCTTTTCTTTGTTTCTTTTTCAACTTCCTCTTCTTCTGTCTTTTTATGTTTAAACTTGAGGAACTCATCCATTTCCTGTTCAACTTGTCTTTCTATATCCAAACTATTGTCAGCCATAAAAGGTGTAGTTTCTTCATTAGCAGTTGATGTAGTAGAACTCATCTTGCGGACGATGTTACCCATACGACAATCAAAGATGAAATGAATTTCCAGCTCTTTTTTCTCGCTTTTATACTCGCAGATGACCTAGATATTGTTGATTTTTTGTAAAAACCTTACAAATTGTGCAGATGTTGTATTAATCCTTCTTAAAGTACATTCTTCACGATTCCTGTTAGCGGTGTGTAAGTAACTATTTTGTCATGTAGAATTAAACAGTATGCTGAAGTTCCATCTGGTATTTTATCTTCAAATTCCATTTCAACTTTTATATCTACACTTGAAGATTTTACAGATTCATTTTGTTTTGAACAATCGATTACAACAATTGGAGCTTTTGAATAAAATTGTTCTGGTGATAAAAGTGGTGTATTCGTCTTACCATAATATGATGATTGAAATCTTGCATACATGTCATATAGAATGGAATAACGTTTCTTGTCAAATGAAACATTTAAACTGTCATATGGAAAGAACTGAGAGTTTAAAAAAACTTTGCAATTCTTTATCTTGCAATGGTCAAATTGACCAGCGTGCGCGGTTATAACATCTTTTCGTTTAGTCTGAAAACCGACTATTATGTACCTTGCCCGTTCTAAATAAGTAGAGGTTTTAACAGTCCATGTTTGTCTTTCTGTTTGAGGCAATATGGGGTATTCATGAAATTCCCAACTCCTAAATGGTATTACAATATCACGGTCAGATTTTAATTTTTTCAATAATATTACTCGATGTTCATCTGCCAATCTGACATGAGGTACTCTCCATACAACTTTATCCAATTGAAGTTGCCATTCCAAATCGGCATCTTTAGTTCCACTTGGCGCTTGTATTACATCCTTATTTGTTGAAGATCTGAGCAGTACCAGTTCTTGCTTTACATTTATTATTATTCTCTTGTAATCTTCTGCGAATCCCAAAAGCAATCGTAAAGGTACATTAAAATCAAAGTAACCTTTTGAATTAGGAGTAATAGTGTCTTTATCAGGAGTCACCCATCCAGCCGAGATTAAAGAATTTTTTTCATTGGGTGTTATTGAAGTCAATCCTTTTAAAGTTGTTGATATACCAACTTTTTTTGTTGAATCAATTGTTACTCCAGATATCTCATATCTAATTTCATCAAACAGATATGCCATAGGGTTATTTATAAAAGGAACAGTTGAACCAGACTTTCCATCCAATGTTGTTACTCTTCCTTCGATATATAAATAACTTTCACATGGTAATGTGTAGATATCTTGTTGTTGAATGGGAATTCTTATTTCATCATTATTATTTAATTTTGATGAAGTGTAAGGGTTGTGAGTGTGATATTCCTTCTCCCATAGGGTTTCGTCGAATGTCGGTCCTTGCGCTATATCCAGTATATCCATGGTTGGCAAGTTTTAGTCCGATCTTTTGTAGGAAGCGTATGTTGTCCGGTGTTAACTCGTCGAATGTTGAGGAGCTACTGAGCTCCCGACTCTTCCGTTGTGGTTTAAATGATAATCCCATGTTGACTTTATGTTGCCGCTCTGATATGTAACCGTATAGTTATTGTTTCTCCTCTAAAATCAACACTAATACCGTCTTGATCCAATATGTTCAGTACGATGTCTGAAATGAAACTGGTGTTTAACGGTAGGTATATCAGGTTTTGTGGCTTCTCAACTATTTTAAAACCAGGAGCTACTGTCGGGTAAAATGTGTGTAATATATGTTGATTTACTCCATCTCTATATGATCCCTGTATAATATTACACGTTACATCAATACTGTTCACCTTTAATATTGTTACTGTTGTATCGCCAGTATAATCATTTCCAGGAGCTAAAATTCCTTTCTTCTTTGAAAATCCGAGCAAATTGCCGATTGAGTGGTCTAAGCTAAAATCTATATAATACTTTGAAGTTATTTCTGCTTTTAATGTATTATTATTACCTTTTATAGAAATATTTTCTTCTCCAAGTTTCTTTTGTAATACTTGGTTTATATCGTCTATTTCATATGCTCCTGTAGATAATGGAATTATTTTTAATTGTGAATAATTTCCTTTTTCATCTTTACTCTCATAATAATGTAGTAAATTATTTTTTCCTTCTGTAACATTGGGAATTGAATTGTATGTAGTCAAATCCAATAATGCTGCTTCCCATAGTTTATCCGTAGATAAACGTAACGCTGGGAAAAGTGTACTTTTTAATGTTGACGAATTTCCACTCAGCGATACTGTATACGATGACATCTTAAAGCTGACTGACGCTCTTCGCTAGGAACTCTAAACATAAATGTCCGCATATTTCCGTATTGCTAGGTTGCTCTCTTTTGTAGTTGTAGAATATATTCTTGGAGTCCCGAAAATAATGTTGAAGTTCTTTTGGTGGCGGTAAATTTCCAAAACTATCAAAGTAGTAAACATTTTCTCCAAGTTTTTTATAACATACCCAATGAGTACCTGGTCCATAATTAGAGTCTAAATTTACTATTCCAGTTTCATTTTTCCACACTCTATTTGGTAATGTATCTTTCATAAAAACTCCTCTGAAGAATGGTATTCTTAAACATTTCACATATTTTGACAATTGATAGTTTGTTAATGCTTCATTTGGAATTATCAATTTATTTTTCTTATTTAATACACACGGTACGGTCTTAAGTAAAGACCCGATCCGTTTTTTACCATTGACCATATGGATGTTTTCTTGACTTTCCTTTTAGGGTTAGTGCGATGTTTTCTTTTGATGTTCCCGCCTCTTTTTGCAGCTTCTTTTTTACTAGGTTTTTTCCCGCGTCGTCTGCCACCACCAAACTTAGCTTTCGTCTTCATGGCTGTTGTCACTGCCCAAGCTGCTGCTTTTTCCGCAATACTGGCGTCACTTGATTTAACCCTTTGCCAAGCTTTTTCCGCTAGCGCTCTATCCGCTATTGATCTATTTGTTGAATCTGCAAACTTGGAATACGCTATATCGTGTTCTTTGCAAGCTTGATCTAATTTATTAATTCCAGGATCTCCTCTTGCTAAACGTTTTGCCAACTTAGTTCCGGGTCCACAATATTGATAGCCTCCGGGCAGATGAAATTCGTATGGTAAAGCGTCTATTGCTCGATTTAGAATAGCACCAACAGGAATCCGTCTGAGCAGGGAAAACGCAGCTGATGTTATACCACGTCCTTTCTTAACGCTGTCTTGACGACGACTGAGCGGTGCGGTCTTCATTATGTCATCTTATATAACCAGCGTGTTTACTCCACGAGCTGCTTTACATAAATGGATAACTCGTGCACAATGTTTTATATTTAAATATTTAATTATTCAAATTAATTATATACTGATTTATGATTCTATTTTTAATCCAAGCTTCTCGTTCATCGGGTTGAATCATCACATGACTCGTTGTACTAGCTATATGATTGTGGGTATCGATAAGTAAATTGCCCACTATTCTTATTAAACAATCTAAAGTTACAGCATCTTTCGGATGTTGAGGATCATGTAACTGCATAATACGTTTATCATTACACGTGTAAGCGGTCGAATCACTTTTCGATGTTGTTATGACTTGTCCAATAGTAGCAGCATCATTTAAATCTTCTCCTGGTAAAATATTAATTATTTTCTTCATTTTTGCATCATATTTGGTCCCAAAGTGTTTATCCCAAGTTATTGTTTGTTTCATTGTAACACAATCATTTGCTTCGTAACCAGGATAAATATCTTTTATTCTTCTATTACGACCATTGTATGTACCTAATGTACCACCAGTAGCAATTAATGTTTGCACCATTAGAGGTACATCTGTATCTTTTATACCAAATCTTCCATTTGTTATTGTTTTACGTCCTGCATCCCATTCATCATTTTTTCCTTGCATTAAATCAAACTTTTCATTTCCATGTATAAATGTATCTCCTCGCTTTAGCACGGCATCTTCATGTTTTACAAAATTCGATGTTCCCCTTTTTAATTCTTTAGATAGTTGTTCCATAGTAACAGCGTCTTTTGGTTGAGAACCGAACTTTACATTTGACAACACTTTCCCATAACAATCGATTTCATCACCATCTTGTAAAATACAGTTGTCCTTGATGTATTTCAGGTTTACAGCATCGCCGTCTTCCTTTGGGTATCCAATGTCATTTATAATAAACTTATAAAAAGAAAATCCTCGTTGAGTCTTTTCCGGTATTATAGAATGTAAATATTCTTTATTAACTGAATCTTTATCATTTTTTGGATTTGCCACATTGGTTATCCTATGATTTCCAGCATCATATGTTTGTCCATCTTTTAAATTATTACCCCACTGCAATTTTAAAGTATTTAAAAGTTCAGATGATAAATACTCTTTATTAATTGCATCAGAACTGTCAGTTGGTTTACCAACATTAATTATTCTATGTGATTTGACATCGTAAGTATTTTTGTCTAATTTCAATGATGTTGAAGTTGCTTCTTTTACTGTCTTTAAATTCGCTCCATCAGTATCTTCTTCTGGGTCTTTAATAAATTTTAAACGTTTGTTACTCATATCATAGTCACCTTCAGGTGTTTGCGGCAATCCACTTCTTTTTCTGTTTTCTCCTCCTTGTACTCCTAGCCCGGAGTACCGTCCGAACTTGTCGACACTCATGATTGAACTGATCCACTGTATACTCACAGCTCTCTTATATATCCATAATGATTTATACAACTATTCCACGATTTCGAAGTTCGTCAACTAAAGCCACCCATTCATTATTTAAACCTGTATGACCAGCTTCCATGGCTTCATGTAATAGTCTCATTCTATCGACCAATTTGTTTATATCATTATAGTAAATCACATTTGTATTATATAGGTTTTTCATTAAACCTTTACCAGACGTTGAAGATTCTCCTTTTTTCTTTTTACCATATTCATCCATAAGTGATAAGTCCATAAGTGATAAAGATTTCCTCTTTAGCGGTTTCTTCAAAGCAGGCGCAGTTCGTAATGTTGGTAGTTTTCTCAGGGGAAACAATCTTTTTATTACAAATGAATATTTAGTTGCGCGTGTTCTATTTATCATTGAATCTTTGGAGTAATTCTTCTTATGAGCATTAGTATTTTGCAAAATTTCTTTAAAAGTATTTAAATCTTGTAGTGTATATTTTATAGGTATATTTTTAAAAATCAGTTCAAATAATCCTTTTGTTCCTTTATATTTATGCTCACCAATAACAATGTCATCATCTTCAGTCAAATATACTTTTGAATCTCCTATTTTTAATTCATTTCCATCAATTCTCGCTCCATATACATGTGACTTGTGTAGTTTTGGGTTAGCTTTTATTTCATGTAACATCTTCATGATATACTTTCTTCCAAGAGGTCCTTGTTGCAATATATCACTACTTAATTTTGTTAGATTTGGAATTGATTGTTCTGCTTCAGGTATATGTTGTTCTTCTTCTTCTTCTTTTTGAACATTTATTTCTGGTTCTTCTTGTCTTGTTTCTTCTCCTTTTTGAGAAACTTCACTATCACTTGTGTAAGAATCATCATCTTCTTCCTTTTTTAAAGTTTTTACTTCAAATTTAGAAACAGGTAGTAAAACATCTCCTTCAAAATGAGGTTTACCAATTGTTTCTGTTATCTGTTTTAAAGGTTCTGTAATAGGCTTAAATGTAGTCTCCAGAAATTCTTCTCTTTCATTCAAACCCATTCTTAATGCTCGATTTTTAAGTCTAATCGAGTCACTCAGTGATTTTATTTCTTTTAATAGTTTTTCTTGGTTCACCATGTTTACGCAGCGAGGTCCAATCTATTACTAAACGTATCATCAATCGTTCAATGAATTAATACAAATTTATCCAATCCTATACGATATCTTCCATTTTTTATAGCTTCTTCTTTCATAATAACAAGAAATCCATATTTTTCAGCCCATGCTTTGCCACACATTTCTTTAAATTTATCAAATGACATGTCTGCATTCACATGATCATAATATATGTGCTTTAAATTTGTTTCATCTTGCTTAAAGATAATTAGTAGATTTGCATTATCTCTTATTAGTTGTTTTGGAATTTTACTGTAAGTTTGACCAATATAAATGCTATCAATATTGTAATGTCTTCCCATGGCAAAATAACTTCTAATAGTGTCGTGATTTTCACAAGATACATCATCAAATATAAATATAGAAAATGGTTTAGCCTCGTTTGGCTCCATTATAGTTTCACTAGCATTAAACTTGTAAAAATTAACTTCAGGCACACTTGCGAGTACCTTATCCAATAATTGGTATTTGGGTTGTTGCAAAGATTTGGAAAAGATATAAATGTTGTTGAAACGTAATCCCTTAGGATTTGTTATTAAATTAAAAACCACATTTGTCTTTCCACAATTTGATGGTCCAGTTATTAAACATCTTATTGTGTTTGGCAGTAATTCACCATGTTTTCCATGATTTAACTTGTCGTTGTCAACTGTTAACTCATCAATATTATCAATAAAAAATCGATCCTTTTGCTGCACAATCTCCATCTTGTGTAAAGGTTAAACATGTAATGACTTCATAAATTGCTACACTAAGTCTTTTGTAGGGATCCAAGAGTCTTCACTTTTATCAAATCCCAACCAACGTACTTTCACCTTATCCTTTTTTCTTTGTAAAATTTTTTCAACAAGATATACATCGCCAACTGATGATTTTAGCAATTCATGTCCGTAGAATCCACCTTCAAGCAATTCACCCTTGTTGTCCTTTAAAATGTAGGTTTCAGGTATTGTTGGTTGCACTTTATAGATTGTAAATACTTCATTAGTCCAGTTTGGCAGATACCTTTTGCTAAATACTCCTTTGTACTTACTTATACGAACTTTATCATTAACTTTAAATGTTTTGGGCTGCATTTTTTCACGTTTAGGAGTAGTATTATTTTTAATACGTTTTAATACCATTTTAGCATTGGTACTATTTACTTCGTTAGGCTTCATACCAATGGTTCGATGATACTTATTGTTATATTCTTTTATAAGTTGTGGTAATATATCATACCAAATATATGATCCTCGTTTGGAAAATGTTTTATACATTGCTCCTTTTAACGTTCTGTTAAATCTTTCTATTATTGAAGCTTTAACTTCAGAATTTGTAGAATAATGATTTATTTTATACTTCTTCATTAAAGCTGCAAAGTCTTTGTTAAAATATTCTTTTCCATCATCAGTTTGTAGATGTTTGATGTTGAAATTATTTCTTAGTATAGCCATTTCCATAGCTTTTGTAACACTTTTACCAGTCTTGTCCTTTAGCGGTAAAGCATCAGCCACTTTAGTAAAACAGTCTATAATCGCTAAAATGTATTTGAATCCTTTATTCAATTTACTATGTGGTATCATTTCAATAAGATCGGCTTGGAAAAGATCATTCATTCCTTTTATAATTGTATTTCTTCTAGGAAATTTTCTTCTTGCCGGCTTATGAAGTTCATTTACAATCTTGTTCCTTAAATCTTCCATCTTCAGTTGTGTCTTCCACACCGCTTGTAAAAATACTGATCTCTAAAATGGTTTATCCTCTTTTATATGGTTAGATTATAGGTCAAGGCCATATTACATTGGTGTAAAAAAGAGGGAACATGACATTGAGCTTGTCATGTCCCCTCTTCTTTACGGAAAGGAAGAAGGTAAAGGACGAAGAATAGGTTTACTGGTCGATAGGGTATAAGGAGTAATGTCCAAATGGTAGAGTTTTTATATTACCTTCCAGGATGTACCTCTTATCATCCTTACAACTCAAAGCCCATTTGGTTTGCTTTACACTGAAGAGACGATGGTTGAAGCTTCTTATGGTGTTAAATGTTGCTGTTGTCTCAACATTTTCAAATAAGCATCTCTTGTATTCTTCAAACTGTATATTCTTCTTCAGGTATGAGGTTTTTATACCTTTGGCCTTCTTCACGATTTCATGTTCTCTTTTTTTATTTTTGTACAATTTAAATGAATACAATTTAGACATTAGAGCAACAACCTCTTCCATTGGCACGCCATTTGTTTCGTCTTTGAACTTTCCCAATACCTTTTTATTTCTACCGTTGTCGTAGTTGGGATGGTCTTGTGGATAATCAGAAAAGTCAAAGTCGTTATTGTAGATAAAACAGCGTAGGTCTTCATACATATCTTCAGTTCTTATCCAATAAATAAAAGCGTCCGTATCCATGTATACAATGCCGATGTTTTCTCTTCCATAAAATTTAACCATCTTGTTGTAATGGAAGTCATACATGTGGGTCTTTGAAATATCTAGAATAGACATCCCCACATATAAAGGACGATCCATTGTAATTGAAATTTTGTTCATGGAAACAGCTACAAGATTTTCGTTGATTATTATGGATGATCCGAAGTTAGGTTTTTGTACCAGCTTTTGTAGTTTTACCGGATCACTAACTAATTTCACATTCTTATGCTTTCTTTTGTTTTCCAGTGTCTTGCCAAATATTGCATTATTCATCAATTTAAAAAAGTCCTTTTGAAAATTAGATGTAGCTGAAGTTCTTCTTTTTGTGTTATTGTCAATGTATGACTTTAACCAACAGGATTGAGAAAATTGTAAAGCTCTATTAATTTTTGTTATTCTCAATCCTAACTCTAGGGCTTGTTGTATTACCCAATAATGAGCAACATATCTTGATTTGTTGGTTAAAGTCATCATTAATTTAGGCCAACTGCCGGTTGGTGATATTTCCGTCTTGGCCAGTAGAGGTAAATCATAATGGTGGTCATGCAAATGTTCAGGGTACTCAATATCTACATCCAAAATATAACCAGTGTCTCCATGTTTTGCTATATTCATGATGTTTCCAATAGAATCAGGGTCTACCCATTTGAAGTTGCCATATGGGAGAGGATTCGACATGGCCCATCCATAAAGGTTATTTGCATCAAAATAACCTAAATATGTACTTGGTTTTGTTGCATCAAAATTGGGCAAATATTTGTTATTCGCCTTTACATGTCGTGTTACACTTTGAGTTAGTCCCCCTCGAACACCTGATTCCAACATCAGCACCATGTCTATATCTGTAAGAAGTTGGAGTTTACATTTTGTTTCCTTTAACATTGCTTGCCAAGCTAGTCCAGGTGATGTACAAGAATGCAGAGGGTCTAATCCATATGCCTTAAAACATGTATTTCTAAACTCTTCCATTATATCACAAAGTAAAGTTACATCTAGTTTTACATAAAAGTCCGAATATTCTCCAAGTGTTTTAAATCCTAATTCATTCCATACTCTACACGCATGTTCATAATCTTCATGGGATATATCTGTGTCATATAGTTTACTTTTGAATTCTTCTTTTGGTGGAAGGGATGTTTCATTAAATCTTTCTAAGCTATCTATATAATCATACGGAAAAACACCTTTGCGAAGAACTAAATTAACCTTGTCATTACTTACAATCTTCTTGGTTTCTATTAAATCTTCTGTTCTCAGGTTTTCAGAAAGCTTCATTAAACTAGATGGCATAAAACGGTAAGAATCTAAAAACCGAAGCTTAATATTTCCAACTTTTTTAGTAAAACTTATAAACTTCTCCGTGGTTTCAGCTATGACATCAATTTCTCCATTATCTCTTCCTAATTCCGGAATGATAAAATGTGCATCATAACCACTAAGGTTATGTAATATTACAGGTATATTTGTAGGGATCTTGTAGTTGATATTACAGCTGTTACATGCAGCACCTCTATAATACCCTGTCAGATGGTCATGATCATGAACCTTGTGATTTTCCACAGTAAATTCATTTCTACATAAATAACAATGAGTTGCATTTTCATGTTGAATCTCTTCTTCTTCGTCCAAAGGTATCATCGGTATAATATCACTGTACAATCTTTCAACACTTTCCGCTATTATATACAACTGATCAAGGAATATTTTAGAAGCATTAACACCACGATAGACAATAGGTTTTGAAGTTAAATTAAATTTATTTAGATGTTCTTCAGAAAGAGTAGATTTAACCATTAAACAAAAACTGTTTGGATCATGTATCTGATACTTAACACTTTTCCTTGCTACATCACCATCATTATTTTCAATAGGCACTAGTGTCGATTCAAAATCAGCATAGACAACAATGGGAATCCGATATTGATGGGAGATTTTCTCAAATTTTAACTCTGCCTTACTTGGACACGGTAAGATAATTTTTGCTTCATAGTTGTTGTTACATAGTTTTTTATGCTCTTGTAACCATTCATTTCCTTCTCTTCTTTCTTCATGAAAATTGAAGCATCTTTTGCAAACTATCTTCTTATTTTTAGTTTTACATAGTTGATAACTTACAAGAGTTTCAAATTTTTTAATCCATACATAGTGGGAAATATCACCTTTTGTAAGTAATAATAAGTCTGTATGATCTGGGAGTTCATTCTTCACCACACGCAATGGGTACACTTTATTCGAACTGTCCAAACCAAAAACATTAACAGATGTTCCAGGGTTTTGTTTTTCGAACTTTGGGATGTCCTTCAAAGCCACTGGATAAGTCAATCCTTGGAAATTATATCTAAATCTGTGTGTTTCATATTCTTCACTGGGTCTAACCGCATGGTTAGGTGGTACAAATTTTGCCGTCATTGCATATCTAAAACATTCCATATCTTCATTTTGAACATTTATACATGATTTGGTGTCTGAAATTTTCTTTGGGAGCGGAATATAACTGCTACCCCTTAATCCATAGCCGTGTTTATGAACTCTAACATCCATACTCTCAATACTAACCAAACTCCAACCAGATCCTCTTCCTTCATGTTCTTGAATTTTTGTTAGTATTTCTTCCAAACAATCTTCAACTATTGAATTAATATCTGAACTTGCCATGATGGTCTGGTTTTTTGTCATGAATCCTCTTGGTGACATTTCTCCTTCTACATTAGTAAACATAGCATTTAATAATATGCCAAATTTAATAAAGTTTAGTCTTCTTAATTCTTCTGTGAGTGTTTTACTTACAATTGTTCTTACTTCTTTAAAAAACTGATCCAATTCCAAATTTTCATTTTGAATTTTGTGGTGCATTACTACTCTACCTTCTAAAGCAAATACTTTTAAACACGGTATTTCATTAGATGGTCCTGCTAATGGTTCTTCTTCTTGTTGTTCTTCTTGTTGTTCTTCTTCTTCATATAGTTTTAAATCTTCATATTCTATTTCTGTTACATCTTCATTATTATTGTGGAATAATTCTTTATGTATTTCTAGTAGAATATTATCATGAAAAGTTTCTGAGCAAATTTTACATTGATGTGGTATTTCATTAGATGGTCCTGCTAATGGTTCTTCTTTTGGTTCTTCTTCTTCATATAGTTTTAAATCTTCATATTCTGTTTCTGTTACATCTTCATTATTATTATGGAATAATTCTTTATGTATTTCTAGTAGAATATTATCATGAAAAGTTTCTGAGCAAATTTCACATTGATGCATCGTGTTGATGTTTACTCTTTGAAATTTAGCACGGAAATGAAATGCTTCTCTCTTCTATTCCCTTTATATAATGCTTCCCCCACCACATTTGTAAGGTTTTTTTTAGTGAAATGTTAGAATTAGTAGTTTAACACTAAAGCTGAAAAGTAATGATTAAAGCCTATATTTTCTTCCAATTGCAAATACTCCACATATGCCTCCACCCACAGCCATAACAGATCTATGTTTCTCCAATATACACCAAAGGTGTGTCTATCATCTACCAAAATTGGAAATCCTATGTTTACTAATCTTCCATTTTCTATCTATGTCACAACTTCAATTAAAAACCTTCCTATAATATCCATTGGTGAATTCAGATCCACAAATATTCTTGTTACAACATTTTCACTTAACAAAGGCACTTCAATTTATTTAATTTCTTCATTGTTTTCTTCATCCACCTCCAATACTTCTTCAACTTTTGTACATTTGTTATAAAATATTGAAGCATCTTGGGGAGACATGTTCACTCTAGCTATTATAGGTGAAGAATGTTCTCAACACAAACCACACCACTCTTATATCGCCATGTCATTGAGTGGAAAGTGTTCTTTTTATGGTACAATTTTAGTAAAAAAAAATAATACAATTCTGTCTTTACCACAATATTGCTCTTAATTAGAGCTTTTCATTGATGTATCACTTGCCCTATTCCGGCAAACCATCCTTGAGTTATTAGTCATTTTCTAATCTAGATTATTGCTGGGGAGGGGGGGGGGAGGGGGGGGGGAGGGGGAGGGGGAGGGGGAGGGGGGGGGGGAGGGGGGGGAGGGGGAGGGGGAGGGGGAGGGGGGGGGGGTTATTAACCTAATTGAGGTCAAGGTCACCAAAAAATGATAATGTACCAAAGTGATGGGGACGGCCGGAGCCATCCCCACCACTCTGTTTGCCTAACACTTCCCCAAATCCCAACCCACTATAGTTACGTCTTGCAAGGGATCCCAATTTTTGGCCCGCACGCACATGGCGATCCAGTTTGGTGAGCTGTGATACGGGCGGTTCAGTCTCGGGCCCGAAGGCACTGGGCTTGACCATCCAATTATAATAGGGAGTCTGGAACAATTAATGCAAGACGCAACTCTAACCTCCCACCCTTAATCTAAACCCACCCAAATATAATTATTTCCTAACAAAAAATTAAAAATTTTAAAAAAAATAAAAATATGCGCTGCCTATGGCACAACACGCATGTCCCACCCATATTTAATGAAGTTCAACAGAACTTCTATAATTTAAATTTAAATTTAATCTACCCTCCTAACAGCTAGCTGTGAAAGGTTATTAGTACACACACACACATACAATAATTATACCAAAACTCAACATCAAAAACACATTTTCCAAACATCAACAATACCATAACACCTTAATGCTAACATCGCAATGCGCAAATTAAAACTAACACAACTTAAAACTAAAAATAACATTTTGCACACACACACACACACACACACACAAGTATTAATATTAAAACCCTAACAGCAAGAATAACTCAAATATATATCGGCCGCTTATATATTTGAGGTACCCTCTGAGTTCGGAACAACCATCGCGTCCGACGATTTGTTCCGAACTAACTCAGCGATAGTCGCCAAAAAGGTTCTCGGCTCACAAAGTGGTGGGGAGAGCCGTAGGGGTTTGAGGGGGGTACAACGTCTAACGTCCAACGTCAGTGGAAATTTCCAATGATCTATTCCTCACATGTAGGTCGCCGCTAATGCAGGTGGAGCGTTGTACCTTGCAATTAACGTTAGGCAACACCTGGTTTAATCCGCCGTTGAGCTTCACTGAGGCTTTCCCCATCGCGTAACACCATAATTGTTGCCTGTTATTATTTGAGTAATGGCAAAAAATTACCTGTCCTCTTTTGCCACTTAACTATAGTTATTAAACTATTGGCAATATTAAAGCTAAATTGGTGTTATATAAATGTAACCACTATCAACCTAATTCATTTTGATAAGTGAAAGTGACGGGGGGGGGGGGGGGGGGGGTCAAGTTCAACATAATCGCTATCTGTGCTTATATAAGCCGCAACGCGGTCGCGCGTCTGCCATTCACTCCCCAGGTACCGCAGCTGAAACAACTAATCTGTAAGTCTCTACCACCTAGTAATGTAACATATGCTTTGTTTTAACTTACACCTGTTAAGCTTGCTATTTTTTTTTTATGTAATTTATTTCTTAACATATAAAAATGCACTTTTATTTTATATATAATATATCAAATAATCTCGCGTTACTATTTTTATTTTAGTTTATACTTATTATACAAGTTAACCCCTACAGAATAATTAACTAACTTCTGCTGCTAGACTAAACTACTTAGACTATAAACAGTTAACACCCATATATTAATATATAATTATTATACTGCAATTTTTACCTGTACAAATGCTAGATGTAATTGCGATTAATCGTCTACGACACAGTTCTTAAACCCTTATAAAATAATTAACTAACTTCTACCACTAGCGGTAATTTTACAAAAATTTATTAACTATTTCTTTCCTCCTACTAGAACCTTTCGCGACGCTGCCGCCCCGACAAAGAACTGAAATCTCCGAAGTTCTTCCCTTTTATCTCATTCTCTTAGGGGAGGGGGTTGAGGGTTCACACTACCCTATATAAGCGGCATCGGTACCTCACGTGTGCGCCATTATAATGGCGATAGGGCGACAGTAAACATCTATCCGTAAGTCCCTAAGACTATCAAACATTTTTTTAACTTACTCTTCTTACTCTAACATATGTTTGCGCTTATTATGTTAATTAGTCTCTATATATTCAGACACACTTGCGGGCACCACTCATATACTCGCTGAATTTTGGAGAGTACACATCTCCCCTTTGAATATTATTATGGATTCGCACACTTTACATTTAAAACTTTTGCGTACTAAACACATTTTAAAGAAACAATCTAACTCTACAATTTCAAAACCGCGTACTACATTGAGTAAGCTTAAAAAATACTTCAGTTGTCACCCGTTGTACTTTGTAAAATCCAACCTTTGTAATACTTGTTCTACTGATTCTATTTTACACTCTGTCTTAACTGAAATGCTGAAATATCAAAATTTCAATCTTGTTACACCTATTGACGATCCTATCCAATTATTCTTATTCACTATATTACCAGGTTTATATGATTATTCTTCCTCAGACACATGTCTTGTTCTGCTCTATCAACTCGCACTGTAACCACCTAGAACCTCTCCTTTTTTGCAATTATGGACACACAGCGGGATTCACCCATACAGAGTAATAAAATAACTATTACCGCTGCAAATAATGACAAAGCAATTCTCCAATTACTGATGAGTTTTTATTAAATAAATATATTTTTAAAAACCCCCTCCGGATGACCTTGACCCACTTCCAAAACCCACCCATCACTGTCAAAAACAACCCCAGCCGCTACTACCCCTACAACACTTACAACCGCTGACCTTGAACTGGACCAGGAGTAGGCAAACCCCACTACTGAAAATATCATGATATTATGTTGAATTGAATGATACAGTAGCTAAAAAACAAAGTTTCTTGCGAAACATGGCCGGTTAAAGCAATGTTGAGGTAAAAATGGCTAGTTAAAAAGATGTTGTTTTTTGAGCCCGGGAAGGCCAGTTAAAGCGGACCCTGGTTAAAAGGTGGCTGGTTGAGAGTGAGACTACTGTAGGCCTTTAGGCCATGAAAACAAACAATGGTAGGCTAGGGTAAAGTTTTATTTTGCGTTTTAACAAGTGACTTCTTAAGTTTTTTACAACTATGTACATCTCTATATGGTTGCTTCAATTTACTCTTAAATCTTTTTGGTAAGTTTTAGTTTGTTCCAGGTTTAGTTAACATTTTCTAAGTGGCGCACACTGCCTATTTCACAAAAATGTGACCTCTTGATACATTTTACATTAAGTGCACATCTTAAAAATGTTCACATGAAAAGTCTATCTTTGGGCAAGTGCGTTTCGTAGATCCATAGGACATAGTCACTTGTCTTGCCATACCTAATTTGGTTTTTGCACTTGTTTTTGTACTTCATTATAAATAAACTGCATTGTTGTGAATCAGCAGAGTTTAAGTGTTAAGAATGGAAAAAACCTAGATTTGCTAGATTTGTTTAAAATCCTAATGTTGGACTTGCCGTGTTCCCCATTTTTTTACGAAAGGAAAAGGAAATTAGGTCAAAGCTGCAGAAGGACGAAGAATTGGTAAGTTGTTGATAGGGTTAAGAGAGTAGTGGCCGAAAGGAGGAGTGTTGATTTTGTCATCCACAATGTGTCTTTTGAAAAGAGTTTTATAATGTCTAAAGATTGATGAATATTCATTTTTAGGGAGAACGAGGCGACCCAGAGAACAAACCACATGAATAAAAACACCAATGAAGAAAGAAAAGAATTAAACTGTTGTTGCATATTGTGTAGATGAGACTTAAATTAATTGTAAATAATACATGTTGATGTCTAATGTTATAGGTCTTTCTCTTTTAAAACTTCCTAATCCCATTATTTTATTTTATTTTATTTTATAATTATTGTTACTTTCCATATAAAAAAGTTATGGTCTGGTACCAAGGGGTCTACTATAAATCAAGTTTTTATATAGGATAGTTTGGGTGTTTAAGGTTTCATTAATACTGGTGGTAGGCATAATTCATTTAACAACAACAAATTTGTTGTTAAATTTACAACAAATTGCCTTGTACAACAAATTTGTTGGGGCCAAGCATGAGTTTCAAAGTACAAGTATGCAACTCCTAAGAATAACTTTGACCGATCTGTTATAAATAGGCTGTCTTGGTGTGTAATTCTGTATATGTTAATTGTAATAAGATTAGTCCTTATCAAGTATGATACTACTAATCTACCAATAAATTATGCATTGACGCCCAGAAAAACAAATATAGGTACCTAAAAGGCAATCCACTCTAAAACATTTCACAAAAGCATTTTTTAAAAGCAGTAGGCCTATTGTTATTTCTGTCCTGTATTGTTAATAAGTTAAAGCACAAAAGTTATTATTACTGCTTATTAATCTTTATATAAGGAAATAAATTCTCTTATTTGAATAATTTTGCTAATGATTCATATAGAAATAATCTTTTGAGGTTTTCTATTTCCAAGCTTAAGCAATGGGTCAAAATTTCCATTGAACTCCACACGTAAGTAGCCAAGAGAAAATTAATAGAAAAACAGTTCACTTACAGTACAAAGGGGTGTCATATTTATTGGTATTTTTATTTATTATTAATACTTTATTCAATGCTATTACTGTTGTGAATGAACATAATATTTATCTGAAAGTATTCCTTTCGTTATCCTTTAAGTGCTGAAAAATATTACTTAACTTTTGAGAAGTGCTGGGGAATAATTCATATAACTTCAGAAAATGATATAAAAATTTGATTAAAAAAATTTGTTATCCTAAAGTGCTATACAACGATATTTTGTATCTTGATCGCAAGGAGAATCTTATGAAATCATCGGTGTTTCAAAATAACAATTGAGTCAACCGATATTCCCGCTCACCATATTGATATCGACGGCATGACAATATATTGTTGCTTCGAATTTTTGGATGAAAGGAGAGGCTTGATTTATCGTTCGTTGCTTAGCATTTCCGCTTAAAAAGACGATCAACGATATATTGTTCTATAGCACTCAAAACGGTTAAGAGATTTTTTTACTTGTGATAAGGGAAAATATTCCCTTAAGAGAGTCTGATACCTGTGAAGTGAGGTTTATTCCACGAAATATTTATTTAGGCATAATTACAGGATGGTTTTGGTAAGTTTTACTTGGAGACCAATTTAGGCACGCTATTATGGCGCTATCCTAAGGTCTTTCATCTATATACTCGGGACCACATCGGTTTGTTGATTTTGGAATGTCAAAACACTTCACAAATCGCTTTAATAATAATACACCTTGATCATTTTTTTATGTTAACTTCATTAAATGGAAAGTAAAGAAGCAAAAATTTTGAAATAAATTGACTAAAACACACCTATGACAAAATCTAAGATAGAACGTAAAAAAACTTCCAGCTTAATGGTCCAAATAAAAAAACTGAGAAATACCGATAAAAATTGACTAGGCCTATATGCCAGTAAATTAAAAAAAATTGACTTCTCACATCATATGCATGTTTGAAATCAATTTTCAGTGGCACGATCTTCCGCAGAAAACAAGAAGTACAAGTGGCATATGATAGGTAAATCGGTAAGTTACTAACATTATTTTAAACCACGGATGACACATTTTAAAATTTTGGTTTATGTTTACGATGCATAGCTTTGAATCCAACTGAATAGTTACAGCATTGATAGGTTGCACCTCCTCTGTCACAGCATACCTTCAAAATTTTGGTATCAAACAAAATACATTGAATGAAAAGCCTGTTAGAATGCTGTATAGTCAATAGTATAAAACATAATAACTTACAAAAACAAAAATAGCCCCTATCATAATTTTGCTATCTCATTATTTTACATAAAAACCTCAACATTAAAATCTTATATTAGGGTTAGAGGTTTATTTTGCTCTGATTTTAGCAATTTTTCCAATGTATTAATGGGTAAAAATATTTGGTGTTACATAAAAGTTAATGTAAACTTCCTTAAATTGTATGCCTTTATAGTTTTGAATAAATTAAATCTAGGCCCTACCTATCTAAAAGTGTAATAACTGTGGGCATAGTCATTTTATTTAAGTTAATAATCCAGTAAAATTTACACTTGACACAATAAAAATTGGACTATTACCATGATACATCACTACACAGGACTTCCTGACACTAATACTAAACAATATTTCTCAATTCTTCAGCCATAAAACGCATTCATCTTCAGAGTTTCAGTGTGATGGAATTTGTTGACAGAATTTTTAAGTGCATTAACCTAGGTAAATTACAGGCCTTGTGTTCAACTGTCTGGCCTATACCTTAATTAATAATATAACCACTGCTGATTTTTAATTTGATTCTGTTATTTATCAAACAGGTTAAAAGGTTTAAATTAAAAAACAAACATGATAATGTAGCGATAAATATTTATTGAACATACCGTACTTAATAACATGTTAGATATAAGTTATTATGTACATGAATATTTTAAGCAGGTTATTATTTAAATTAATTTTAAAAGTTTTATACTTATATATAGAAAATTTATAATTATATGTATTTTAAAATCAAAGTATAAAACAACGCAGATAATTAAAATAACGTAGAAATAAAAGTAGGCCTAAGATGTCTGCAGGTCATGTGTCACCCCTTTTCCAAATCCTGAAAAAAACAACACCAATATAAGTTAACCATCATTATGATGAGAATTAATACAACCAGGAGAAATGATAACTTGCAACAATTCATTACCTCTAAGAAAATGCGGGCACATAAAAATGCTATAGTGACACGTTATGCCCATCACCGTATTCACCTTAGCAATCTTTAGGAACACTAGAGGCCGGCCACAGGAAAAAAGGGATGCAAGATCATGATGAGGTGTACCTTTGTTACGGACAAATAGCAGCAGATTCAGCCCAGTTACCAAAGTCGGCTGGGTCCAGTTTTAAACATTATAAGCCTTGTAACTTCACTCAGGATCAAACCAACAACCTCCAGATTGAACGTTGGGCTCGATAACCACTCAGCTACCAAGTCAGTTAGTAAACAGTGTAGTAAAAATTTTAATTTTTATGGAGTCTGACAAAAACTACAAAACTGTTATAAATTGTAAATTTATGAGTTACCTGGGAATAAAAATTATATTGCATTTAACACTGAAGCAAGCATACTCCTTAAAAAAACAAAAAACAAATGAGGAGGAAAATTGAGGTTTACTGTCAGTCAAAATGTCATAGGCCTACCCCTCTTACAACTTAATTTTTTTAACAAATCATTTTATTTGTCAGCTCACGGAGGGGTTTTCTGCAAAAATGGTCATTTTGAGTTATTGCCACCAGCCAGTTGGTATCAACGATCACATAGGAGCAATAGGTGGAGCACGTCATCCACGAGCTGAAGCATGAATATTTCACTGGCCTACGATAATATGGGGGCTGCCGTCCGTGACTCACAGTTGTGGCGAGGGATAAAACTATGTTAGATTGTTTATTTTTGCTGTTAATTCAGAACGGACAACATAATATATTACAATCTGTCTCACTTCACTGATTAATTTCATACAAAATTTTAAATAATTCGGATCACATCTTAATTGTTTAATCAAACAAGAATAAGCGATGGCCAAATCATGAAAAAGGCGATTTAATATTGTTGTATGTTTTAAGTAACTTCTAAAAAAATATAGCAAAAGTGTAATAATACCCAAAGTAAATATCTTCCACAAAAAAGGCATCATCTAATAAAAACAATGATTTTTATGGGCAGTAAAACGTCCCAGCTTGTATTAAAAGATTTTCATTATATGTTCATTCAGTAAATTCAATACTAAAACAAGTTTCAAAATAATTCATCGTAATCTTTTATGTTTGTATTAGTATATCTTATACTCATCAGTTATAATCTTACTTTTTAATCAGCTTATACTTAGTGCTTGCAACCGTTAAAAACTTTGCAAAATTGTAATATACTCTAAAGCCGGGTTTACATGCAACGATAAAACGTAACGTTTTGTCTAAACGATAAGACGTTGCATGCAAGACGAAGCGTGTAAACCGCAAGTCGTTACGACTTGTCGGAGTTGGAGCCAGATCGGAAGGTTTGTGCAAATTTGCACTAATCTCTTGAGATCGCAACGACAAATCGTTGCTACGCGGGTTGGCGTCGACAAGACGTAGCGTGTAAACAGATACACCCTGTCTCGACCAACCGCAGTTTTGTCGCCGTCTCATATCTCGTCTCGTATTTTTGAGTGATCACTGAATACGTTCCATTTGTTATTTAAGAATTGAAGTTTTGTTGCTTACCAGTGTTTTAAAGTTTATTTTAGTGAAGGAACAGAAATGTCAGACCTGCTTCAAGCCTCTCGGGAGTTCCTGATAGAGTTTAATTCGGAATTTAATTGGAAAGATCATGTTTATAAAATTCTAACTAAAGTCTCTAAAGGAATCTATGTCATAAGAAGGCGAAAAGGAAATGTGAAAAAGGAAATAATAATTACGGCTTATTATGGCTACTTTCATTGTCATCTCTTGTACGGAATTTCAGCTTGGGGCAATGCTCCAATAGCCAAAAAAGTTTTTAAAAAACAAAAACAAGTAATCAGAATTATTTGTGGCACAAAAAGAAAAGCAGACTGTAAACCATTTTTTGACAGTTGAATATCCTGACATTGCCAGCCATGTACATTTTACAAATTATTTTAAACGTTCGAGAAAAAATTAACAATCAACCTCAAAATTCTTTTAACCATTCATATGAAACAAGAAACAGAAATAAATTAAAAATATCTTTATGCAAGTACACAAAATCTCAAAAAAATCTTCAATTTATGGAACAAAAATTATTTAATACGATACCCTTGAATTGGTTGGAACTGCCAGTAAAAGAATTTAAAAGAAGTATAATGGAAAAACTATTAACAAAAACACCAAACAATGTTGAAGACTGCCTATCTAAAGATTTTTGGACATCATAGTAAAATTGAAAATTATATTTAAGTTTAATTAATTATTATTGCTATGTATCTGTTATGATACCTGCTAATAAAGCATTATTATTATTATTATTTATAGAACTGTACAAAAGCTTATGGTAAGTAAGGAAAAGTAAAGATTATTCTAACAGAAATAAAAATGACAAATGAGGGGAAAACACCGACTGACTTGTACGGGAAGACGAAACGTGTGAATGCACCATCATATCGTTCAGACAAATCGTTACGTGTAAACGATCGTCCGATATCTGACAAAACGTAACGACTTGTCGACAACATTTTGTCGTTCAATTTATAGTTGCGGGTAAACCCGGCTTAAAACTATTTTGACCTAAAAGATCCAACTAGGCATTTGAATATTCTTTATAATGGAAGTAATTACTTCAGTGAAATTGCTTTATTATATGAATTTAAACATAATATAGCAAAAATGCAAATCCAAGTAGGCCTATTTTTTACATTTTTTGTATACGGTATTTTAAGTTTCCTTCATTATAAAAGGTATTTATACTCGTGCTGAGTGCAATCAGTTAACTTATGATACTATAACACAACCAGTAACATCTAACAATATTTTATAATTATGCATAAAACTGTCAAATGATAGCCTTGAATGATTATATTATTTAGAAACCTTATTTAGGTATGGTATTTAGTTTCCAAATTATTCAAATTCTTATTCCCCAATGAAGATCTCTATGTTTCTAGTGGAAACCAATTAGATTGTTAGCTGAAATGACGTCACATTCAACCTCCTAGCACCAGGACCGCCGAGAGAATTTTTTGGCCCAGGACAGGGTTGGTAATTATGCCATTTAGGTGCCACCTCTTAAAAATTTAATTTTTTTGTTCCAAACTGTCCAAAGTTACGCCCTAATTTTAAAAATGATAGTTTTTCCACGGAATAAGTCGGAAAATGCAGGAAAATCTGAAAAACCGGAAAAACATTTTTCAAGTAAAATGGTTTAAGTGGGTATTCAAAATGACGGGGAAACCGAGCTGAACTCAAATGTTCAAGAGTTATTAAAATCCGTTCATAAATAACAAAGTTATCGCCGGAAAAGCGGTGGAAATTTGGAAACTGGATAGTGACCATTTTATTCAAAAATACGTCAAAAGGGTACTCAAATTAACCGGTATGTTAAGCTGATTACAAATATGTGAAACTTATTTCCATCCAATTTGAAATAAACCGGAAATTGCAAGAAAAGTTTTGGAAAAGCCATGAGATGAACTATTTTTATAGCCTACTATGTCATGGCGGTACTCAAATGACGCGGAATTTCATGTAGAATACGAATATGGCATATTACTTGAATAAGACAATTTAGTAGTAAATAAAGATAAAAAACATTTAGAAATCAAATCAAACCATGCTGAAAGTCATATTCGAAGAACCAACTATGTTAAAAGTGGTTGTTATTGATGTAGCCTACAGTCTTATTTAGTATACAATACTGGTAGGCCTATCTAAAGACTTATATTTACCTAACCTAACCAAGGCCTAACGATCATGTGAGTCATATTGAGCAAAGTTTTATGTAAAGTAAGAATATATACCTAATTATGGAATAAACCATACCAAAAGACATTTTTATTTTATATACTGTATCTCTTGTATCTTTTATACTTGGAACAACAAACAGACATGGCAATATTTTTTAAATTGAGGCCGTGAAGGACCGGTTGCAAAATATTTTGGTTGAGGTGGTATAGCTGCCAAATGGTATAGCACATGTGGCTGCTTGGCGCTGCGGAGTCTGTTCACTGACACAGAGCTTCAAACCTCGGAGACTCATACAGGCTGATCAGTACTCGGGTCATGGGCTATAGGCCTACTTTGTTAGATTTTGATAGGTCTTGAAAAATATATGGTGGTACATAGCCTATGCAGAGGTAAAATTTTACTTCTGTAAGTATGGAGAAAAACCCCCTGAAGATGAGGCCCTTTATCTATTGAGGCCCGGAGCAATCTGCCCAATCTGCCCCCCCCCCTCTCGGCGGCTCTACCTAGCACTAACAAATGGCCTTCTTCTCTCTTAAAGAAAAAGAGATTGTAAACTCATCTGACTTTTAAAGTAGCTAATACACACGACAAAGAGATCATAATCAATGATTAAATGTGACTGTGTTAATACCAGTATTTGGTATACAGTGTCGCTATTTGGGGCATTTACCTTTACAAAATAATAAATACCTTACCAAACAATGAAATATATAAATACCTTCTGAAAAAAGAAACGGCAATGATCCATGAAGACCACAGAAGGTAATCACGAAGATGAAAAGTAGAAGAAAGTACAAAGATGCTGGTATTGACTTCCTCACATGGCTCGGCTGAAGAGGTGGCCAAGATGCTAGCTTGAGCGAAACCCTGAATAAACAAATCAATATAATGTAGACTACTAATTGTTACAACCTATTATAACTACTAACAACCAAATTTACCAGTTAATTCTTCTGCTGGAGAAATGGAGAGAGAATATTAAAACATATTAGGGCCAACAACTTGATAAAACAATTTATCTTTACCTAAGAGATTAAAGTCTGAATGCTGATCTAAAGGTAAAGCTCACCTGTGAAATGTTTTATTCTAAGTTCAAACTCAGAATTAAAGCATCTGAGAAGAAAGTCTGACTTGTTCTACACAAGAAGGCTACAGCTTATGTTGCCACAATAAGGCACAAGTTTCATCGTTGCCGCTGTGCTAACATTTATCTGTTCTAGTCATACTAAGAGATTTGTAGCGTATTATCATTTGAATAGCCTATTATAGAGTTGCACAAGTTTTAATAAATGTCAATTGGAATATAAATTTATATTAGAATATTAATTTTAAACATCCAATATATATTAGTAATACATTTTTACAACAGATAAAAGTTGTATTAGCTGTAGCGAACCAACTTAGTAGCTTGTGGTACATATCCCAGAACTCATACTTTTTCTCAGTGGAAGTTATTCCTGTACTTTGATTTTAATCTTATAATTCTGACTTTTTCTCGCAGGTAAAAGAAAACATCGTTTATCTACATTTGTGTATTCAACTTTATTGTAGTTTTGCCTGCATGAAAAATCATTGTTGACAAAGTCAACCAATAAAAAGCTATGCTGCATTGTTAGCTAAAAATATTCATATTGACATTTGGTAGGCCTGGCTAAAAACAATCAAAAATAAATTTGGTAGGCCTAGTTTTTATTAAATATTTGCCTTTTATTGGATAGTTAACACAACTAGAATAGTTTTGTTGGGCTCTGTGAGGTTAGGTTATCCTATTATTTGATTTTTAACAACATGCAACAAATGCATACTCTCAATGATGATGATAAAATATAAGCTAAAACTAGGCCATTAACCACTGATCGCTAACATATAAAACACATTAATTTTAAGTTAATTAGTGGAATGAATTGAACAAACAAATGTAGGCTTATTTACAGTAATTTATTCATTTTATCGATTGATTCAATTATTTATATTTTGGTTAGGTTTGATATGAATTACCATAAAAAATCTAATAATTTAATATCAGAAACCATATCTTTAGTTATGACTTCTGAAAATGTAATATTTTAACAACACTACTTACAGTAATCTGTAGGCTTGTAAATACGTACCAGACTAATTTAAGATTAATAAATTATATTTAACTCAATTTCAACAATAATCACAGTCAACCTATAATTAATTTATGGTTGTGCTAAAAGTAAGTAATACAACAATATGACATACTAACCTTTATCAAGACATTCAGCTTATTGTTGACAAACGAATCCAATATGGCTGCTCTTCTGATTCAGAGAGAAATTGAGATGAGAACTGGCTGCAGATTTTTCAAGAGTTTTGTGATTAGTATTTGATGCCTCCGCGGAGGCAAAAATTCATTTCGGAGGCAAAAATTCCTTCTGGAGGCATAAAATGATAATTGACCAGTCAAACGGAGGTTTGGCTTAATGAATGACCAATCTATATATATATATATATATATATATATATATATATATATATATATATTGACTTAAATATGTCCCTGCGAAAATTAGATTAAGGTTAAGAAGAGAAAAGTTGAACCAGTGAGATACGAATATAATTAAACTTAACGGGAACAGCCATAAATATAAACCTGGACAATTTAAGGGTTTAAAATATTTACGCGTTCATCGTGTTGAAACTACTGTTATTAATTTGCAAGTTCTGTTCCTACTTAGCATAAGTAAATTACCTCTTATACCAACGATGAGTGGCAAAAAATCTAAATCCAACAAAAGCTTTGACAAACCCTACTACTTTTCGATGGGCAATTATAAGTATAAATTATCAAGATTAATATCACCATGGATTTGAATATTACAAACGAATGATATTTTCCTTGGATTACAAAAAAGTAACTCCTTATAAAATTACTGAGATATCTTCAGCATTTTTTTTTTTTTAGTTTAGTTTATTTTTTTCTTAGAAACTCCTATTTTGTTCTGTTATTATTATTTTAGGCAATATCTTACAACAAGACATATTGTTGAAATGTAGGCCCTACTATATGTCTTTTGTCAATAATATAATATCAATAGTAAACTTAAATTTTTTGTTAAGTAGTTTCAAAATAATTTTGCTCATACCGTGCTAAAATTAAGCTAGATCAGTTAAATTAATATGACAATTTAAAGATCATCTGCTTTACCTTTTCCATTTCACTAATAAGTTACAAAAACCAATATTCTCCTCATTCCAACTCTTGGTGGAATGTATTCATTTATAAATACTTCAATTAAAAAAGAACACAATATAATTTACATGTTAATGACTATTTCTTTATGGTGATAGAAACTTAAATATTTGCGGTTAATTAATGAAAAGGTATCTATAAAATTAATTTCTTACAAATAAGAAAAAAAATCCCCTGAAAAAGTACAAAATAAAAAAAAGGATATGTCTTGTGTGCATGTTAGTATGAATTTGTAAATCTTTAGTTGTGTTTAAAAATTTTTTCGTGTTTTTCTTCAATTTGATTTCCAATTTTTAATTGACATGCGGTAGGCTTCTTGAAGTGGTTTATTTAAACAACTTTCCTGTGGAAAACAAACAAACAGTCTTGTTGAAACCTGTTTGAAGGTTGATTCTTATCGTATTTATTTTAAATTGTTATCTTTAACAAATAAAAAATGTGAGTTAATCGGCGGGACAGTAAAATACGAGTATTTTGGCCATCAGTTGAGAAGAACAGGCATTCAAACGACGATTAAACCAGAAGAAATAGTGAATCCTTTATATTTCACAGTCTTGAGAAACCCTTAAAGCTTTTCTGGGTTGTTAGCAAAAGTGTTGGAAACAAAAAATATAACTCTCCCGATATCTAACACACCCCACTTACACTGAGATTTGTCGTTCAAGTTTGAAAGTTACGCAGTGTTGTTCAGGAGTGCGAAAATTTATGGTAACAGGAGTAACAGGGGCAACAATATCACGGAAACATTTAAACATTGAGTTCACTTGTCCCATATAGTGTTCTCTTTGCAGACTTAAAGTCCTATAAAACAGAATTAAACACTGTGCATTAAACGATAATAACTATCGCTCCATATTTTTTTTCATAAAGAAAAAATTTCTTTTATGACTTTTTGATAGGCAGTTTAAAAATTATGATCTTCGAATAGTTGTGGGGTAAAGTAGTTGTTCAATGTCGAAACCATCACCTGTTTAAGGCATCAGCTGTTTGAAAGTATCAGCTGTTTGTGTAAACTGTATTGTAAAACTGCGGCAGCGGTATTCAATCAAGTGATTGGTTAAATCAACAAAAAGAACTATCTTTGTGATAAAAACAACAATTTTTACACCCAATGTATCTAGAACAGAGTGCAAAAATCTTGTTTTTATTCAAGACGAGAACCCTATACGGTCCCTTCACTCGCCTTCACGACGGGCTCGTTCGATTCGCTCACTCGCCCTTCAGCCTTTTTTTATGTAGGCCTACGGCTGCTCACTCCGGTGTATATTTGTTGAACCACATGTTGAACTCCATAAACCATTGTTAAAAATTTTAGAACTTCAATCGGGCCTAAACAATATTATTAAATAATATTATTCCTAGCATAAAGACCTGTTGCATTATTTTTATGCCAGAATTATGTTATTTGCTACTCTTGAACAAATTGTTAGAGCCGTTTTCGATATCCGTGTGCATACATACAAACACACAAATATACCTTACTCAATTACTCATATTAGACTATGATGGTTATTAAATACACCATTTCGTATAAAATTTTTAAAAGAAACCCTGACGTTGTTTCTTTTTCAGCTCAAAGCTTTATCATTTTAATCTTCTTTTTATACAAAATATTTGCATGATAAGCGTAAAAATTTTACTGACTTTACAAATGCATTTACTTCTAGTAACCGTATGAAATATTTGGCAAGTATATATAACTTGTAGGTTGTTTATAGCAATTGCGAGAAATTAATCAAAAAAATATTTATGTCAACTCGGAATTTCCTCAATTTCCTCCAATTAAGTGTGGGCTCGTGCAGACATAGATTAATCTGATTGATAGGCTGAGTTTGGCTTTGGCTCAGATGTCAGTCGAAATGGAACGGTTCTCCGTTTTCCTGGTGTTTCTTCTCGTAAGTAGTTATATATGTTGGTTAAAAAATATTCAGCAACCAAACTAATCCAGCAAAAGTCTTCGGAAAGTTTTCTTAATTAATCAATAAATCTTAAGACAGTAAACCATCATGTTTGAGGTTTTTCATAGTTGTTAAAATATTTTTAAATATATGTTTTTAAATTTTAGTTTAAATACAGGAAATATTTATAAAGTATCTTTACAAGATTATATTTAAGAAAATGTTATAACTTTGTTTTCTCTGTTATCGGCATGTTAATTAAAAACAACAGACCAATTCCTTCATTTAAATTATTAAAAGTAATATTAAGTTTGAAAATACACAAAAAGGAAGCATTTAAATAATAAACGGGAGCGTTGCATGACACGCAGGTGACACCACGTAAAAAGAAAAAAAAATATTTTTAAATTTAGCACACATCCTAAAATACTCTATAAACTAAAAACATAAGACCTAAATTTTGGACCTCGAAAATTTTAAGGTGGTAAAACATACATATTAAAAAAATAATAATAATAAATGCTAGTAGTGTGTCACCACGTCACGGCGTCAAAAATCTAGGTCTTATGTTTTTAGTATAGAGATTATTTTTGGAGGTGGTGAGATTTGGATGTGGTTTAAA
Source organism: Neoaliturus tenellus (assembly GCA_030545055.2). NCBI lineage: Eukaryota > Metazoa > Arthropoda > Insecta > Hemiptera > Cicadellidae > Neoaliturus > Neoaliturus tenellus. The sequence goes on along the minus strand of CM061534.1, from coordinate 48,518,189 downwards.
AAGATTTAATTTTTTCATTGGATGTGATGACACTTGGATGACATGAAACACATTCCAATAAACTTAAATCCATTAAATTACAAAATTAAAAGAAACATTATACCTTACATACAAAATATACAAGATATAAAATAAGACCTAATGTTTCATTATACAAAAAAAAAATGAAATTGTAGCATTTTTTATAAATTCAAGATACATAACAAAACTTACATATTACAAATTATTTAAAAAGTGTTTTAATAATATACTTATTTCGTTAAATCTAAGAAATATATATTGAATTTAACTACTGCTATATTTATTTATACTTTACTTAAAATGTCTCCCGTCGTAAACAATTAAAACTAAAACTCATCTAAAATGTTATACAGGGTGTTTAACAAACTTGAAATATTGTGTATTTGTTTCTTAGTTCAAGACAATAAAAATCATATGAACTTATTATGTGTAAAAAATTGAATTACAGCTATCGGCTTAACAAAACACTTTACGACGTATGTTTATATGATGTTTTGTATCGTCTCAATCTGAACAACAAAATTCACAAAATATTTCCGGGTGTTCGTAAACACCTTGTAATTTATATAAAGTCTCAAAAAGATTAATAAACTTGTTTGATATAAGTTTAATGTATTGTTTAAAAAAGACTATATTCAAACACCAGGATGATGTTCTTAATTCCTGAAGTGTCTTTGACTAACTCAAACCCACGATTTCGAGCTGACTATAAGTTAGCATTTCAATAGCTGATGTCTTCTAAACCGTCTGAAACATAGATAATCCTGTAATCATTTCCATTGTAGCATGAACTAAGAAAGAAAGCCGATACGATAATTAGCTATTAGTAATTTAATATATAATGTTGTTTACAGTATTATAGATGGCGACAATCAAGTCGAAGACTTCTTTAATAACTTTTACACCACCACAGATAAAACTATCCAAGCTCTTATATCAATGCTGGTAGTAGTAATCAAATTATCGGAGCTTAAACTGAAGACCTTTAGGAGTAACACAAATATCTTAAATTAATTTAACCATAGGACGATATGCGTGTTGAATTATATGAATTACTTAGTAATATAGTGACGTAATACAGAACTAAGATTTTTAATCTAGATAGAAGTGACATGCAACATCCAAACATTTATAAGTTTCGTTCATGTGATTTTCCTGTGGTTTACCGTATGCCAATTCCGAACTGGTCGATCATTTGAGATCCAGTTTGCGGCTCTGTACAATACTAAGTGAAACCTTAAAAATTTGATTTACATAACAACTCATGTTTAAGATTTACGGCTGGCCCTGGAGAGGACATTTGGTCTGTTTTGGTGCAGATAAGTAGGTTATGATCACCAGTTATAGTTGGTGGGTTTTGGTTTTTGAATCTGCTGTGGTGTCAAAGTTATCAGAGGGACCCTAATACTTCACCCTCTATATTCATCTCAGAAAAACTGATGTATGTTATAGTAGAATTTTCAATTTTTCAACTCATGAGTAACACGCTTTTCTCAGTGGGAAGTTGTCCCTAATTTCGGCCCAGTTGCAAATTCCACCTGATCCACCTTCAACCACCGATGATCGTGACAATGTATTGTCTTTGTATGATTTAACAGGTTGTCTGTGGTCCTCACAGTTCTCACAATTCACTGGTACACAATCCCCTCAGTTTCGGATTCCATCCAGACGGAGACGGGATTTATAGTAAGAAAATACGTGAACTGGGATGTACACTCAAACTGGAAATCCATAAGGATGGAGGCAATTCTATGCTATGTTTGGATAATGATGGAAATGAAGTGAAAGGGGTTAAATATGATTGGGGCGTTTCGTATGGGGGAACACTTTACCGTAAGTTATAATTTTTATTCAGTAGCAGGTGTTGGCGCCAATAGAACTGGTGGCTAAAGTTCAAGAAATAAAAAAATTCTAGTATAACAATTATAGTAATCTAAAAATAATAATAATTTTATAAAGATGTATGATAATTTGATTACTAATATCCAATAGGCTTCTATAAAATTATTATTAGTATAAAAAGTTACTTAAAACGTATATGTTTCAGGCTTTAATTTAATTGAATATATTTAACAAGTAAAAACAAATTTATTTACTTGTTTTATTTATTTTTTATTTTATCTATTTTAAACACTTATTTTTCATTGTAAAACAAGTGTATTACTTCAACAAAGCTGGGAATAATGTTATTTATGTGTAGGGCTAACAGTAGGAATATTAATCCAATAGTGGTCAACTGATCTTAACCTTATCACTATAATCTCATTCAATCAAATGCGAACATTACATATTTACAATAAATCTCGTTTTAAATGTGAAAACTATGTTACAGCAAAGACAGGGTGGAAAGATCCAAATACAAAAAGTGGCTAAGGATCGACTCCGTATTAGTATCCAAATCCGTTCAGCACGAAAAAGCCACCACCCCTCCAGCCGATCCCTGGGGCTTCTGTTGCTTTCGGTTAGGCTCCAACATGATTATGTATCGCAAACTTAATGATAGTAAATACAAAAAGGTATATATAATTGTGAGTTAACTACAATGCTTCCACGAAATTGAAACATTTTGTGGGAAAAATAATAAGGAAACATAATAACTTTTATATTTTTACGAATAAGAGACACATTCTAAGATAAGTTGGTATCAGAACATAAATTTGTTTAAATAAAAAGAAGAATTTTTATTTTTTTATTTTGTGTGGTAATCTTGTTATTGTTACTGGTTTTATTATTTCATTTGCTTCATATTTATCACCAATAAACGGTAAAGCAAACTCAAAAATCATTTCATATGTAATGTTTCATTTGCCACATACATTATTTTATCACTTATTTATTTACTATGTGTTCAATAAAATTGTTAAATTTAATTCAAAGGATATAATTGATAGTTTAATACTAAAACGGGTGATATTATGAGTTTGTTGCAATGTATTTGTTAAAATTAGCCTAGTATATAAGAATATTCCATCTTACCATTATTTGGGATGTAATTGCCTTAATAAAGTAATAATCTATTATTTTATCTGAATAATATTTTCAAAAGCCTTTATCTACCATATAAATGATTTTAATAAACTCTTTGTTATGAATATAACTGCATTATCAAGTTAAGTATAGCAGCTATGATGGCGACTTTCCTTTTCAAGCAGAAATGATGCGAACTATCGTATCAAGGGTGTGTGTCAGGGTACTTCACAAATGATTTTATTTTATGAGTGTGATTTTTGGGTTGCCTACCAATTGAACGGCATGACACTTGGTCGTTGTGCCATTTGTCCTACATTTAAAAATGAAATAATAATTATTAAATACGTAGGGGGGCCACCAATTGACCTACATGACACTTGGCCGTCATGCCATTTGTCCTACATTCGAAATTAAATATTAAAAATTAAATAAACAGGGGGAACCAATTGTCCTACATGGCACTTGGCCGTTGTGCCATATGAACGCATTACGGAAACGCCCCCCAACAGAACAGCAACCAATGATCATCGTCGTTCGTCCGTCATTACCGTAATTTAAGTGTTCACATGACTGATCTCTTAACAATTATACTAATAGGTATAAAAATATTTCCCCCTTTTATAAACTACACCGCGACTTGTGGTGTATGGAATAACTCAGTAACGTAGCCATCTTGATTTTGTAACAGTACGCAGCGTTTACGGATTACGGAACTGTTTCAAACTCGCTTTAATCTAGAGCGAACTGTGTTGGATTTAGTATTGGTAACACGAACCAAGATGACTGTACTACCACAGGTGAACTACATCCCTTTAGAGCAATGGTGTCAGTTTCTGCGACATCCGCGGATGTCGACAAAGAGTTTTTATTGATTAAAAAAGAGTTACAAACCAACAATTTACTCTTTGTTACCAGCAAGTGTTGCCAACGCTGCAGGAAACAATAATCGTTCTCGTTTGCGGTGGAGATTTGTTGTCTCAACTTTTACTAAAATTAGGAATTTCAAAGCAAACTACGGTAGAATTTATGATTTTAGGGGGCCGTCCATAAATTACGTCATCGCTTTTTGGCAATTTTTGGACCCCCCTTCCATAAAATCATCCTACCATCATAATTTGTGTGACCCCCCCTCTAGGAAAAATGACGCCATTTTCAACAAACCTCCGTTTTAATTAAAAACAATGCCTTTTAAACGCTTCATGATAAGTAGTGGGGAATGGCTACAGTTGGGCCAGTTCAAGGTCATTGGTTGGAAGAGGCAGGTGTGGGGTTGGAAGTGTGGGGTGAGAGTGATGGATGGGTATGGGAAGTGGGTCAAGGTCATTTGGAGGGGGTTTTAAAAAAGTGGGAGCCTCAGGGGCTCGGTGGGGTTTGGGAGGGGCGGCGCCGGGCCGCGGGAGGTTTTAGTTTATTTTTAAAATGAAATTAAAATAATAGTTGCATGATAGGAGAGCTCCTAGGTGTTTACAGTGCGAGTTGACACAGTAGAATGAGACATGTGCCCAAGGAAGAACGATCATATAAACCCGGTAATATAGTGAATAAGAATAATTGGATAGCATCGTCAATAGGTGTAACAAGATTGAAAGTTTGATACTGCAGCATGTCAGTTAAGACAGCGTGCAAAACAGTATCAGTAGAGTATGCAGTGTTGCACAGGCTAGGTTTTGCAAAGTACAACGGGTGAAAACTGTAGTATTTCTTAAGCTTAGCCAATGTAGTACGCGGTTTACAAACTTTGGAGTTAGATTGTTTCTGTAAAATATGTTTTGTGCGTAAAAGCTTTAGTTGTAAAGAGTGCGAAGCCATGATAATATACGAAGGGGAGATGTGTACTCTCCGACAATTGGCGAGTATATGACCGGCGCCCGCGAGTGTGTCTGAATATATAGAGACTAATTAGCATAATAAGTGCAAACATATGTTAGAGTAAAAAAGCGTAAGTAAAAAAGTGTTAGACTAGGTGTTAGAGACTTGCGGATAGTTGTTTACTGTTGCCCTATCGCCACTATAATGACGCGCACGCGGTACCGATGCCCGTTTTATGGGGGTTGTGTGCCCCCCCCCCCCCCTTCCCCAACCCCTCCCCCTGAGAGGATGACATAAAAGAACAGAACTTCGGAGAGCTCAGTTATTTGTCGGGCGGCGCCGCGAAAGGTTGTAGCAGGGGGAAACATATAGGCGAAGAAAAGTATTGGTAGCCGCAGAAGTTAATTAATTATTCAGGTGCAGGATTGCAAGTAATGTTCCGTGCACGAATAAGTAGGAATACAATTATCAATTGTACAGGTAAATCTTGTACTGTAGCAATAACTATAAAATTAGACGGTTGTAAAGTGTATGACCTGCTAATGTGCAAGAAATATCCCGTGCACGACTAAGTGGGATCACAATTGCCAATTGGACAGGTAAATCTTGTATTGTAGCAACAAGTATAATAGTAGACTGTTGTAAGGTGTATCACCTGCAGGTGTGCAGGAAATGTCCCGTGCATAAATATAGAGACTAATTAGCATATTAAGTGCAAACACATTTTAGAGTAACAAGCGTTAGTTGTAAAAGCGCCAGAGACTTACGGATAGTTCCTCACCCGACCGATTCCGCCACCGAAATGGCGCGCGCGCGGCAGCAACCCCCCTTTTTATGCGATCGATGAGTCACGTGCGACGCCCCTCCAACCCCCTCCCCGAGAAAACCGCATAAAAGAGCGAGGTTCGGGAGAGCTCGGTTACTTGTCAGTCGGCTGCGGCTACGGTCACAAGAGTCAGAGGAAGAGACGGATAGTTTAAAAAAGTACTGGTGATCGCGGAAGTTAATTAATTATTCAGTTGTAGGATTGCAAGTATTGCTTTGTGGATAATCAAGTGGGGGGACCAAAACTGTGATTGAACAGGTAACCATTGTAGTATAGCAATAATTTTAATATTAAACGGTTGTAAAGTGTATAAGCTGCAGGTGTGCAAGAAATGTCTCTCGTACTGTAGCAATAATTATAATAGTAGACGGTCAGTAAGTGTATTACCTGCAGGTGTGGAAGAAATGTCTTGTGTAATGTAGCAATAAGTATATGATTGTAAGGTGTATTACCTGCATACGTGCAGGAAACATAGCGTGCACTATTGCACAGGTAAATCCTGTAGTGTAGCACTAATTATATTAGTATGACCGAGAAGTAGCGGTTAGAGTTTAAGTGTTGTTAAAGTAAGAGAGTAATTTGCATATTAAGGAGGAAACAGGTGTGTAAGAATGGAACCTGCAATTAATCAGTGTGAGTTTCCTGCACACGATGTTAATTAGCATATTTTAATTAAAAAAAAAAAAAAAAAAAATGGAAACTCAACACGAAAATAAAATTAAGATATATAAAATAACTGATGTAGTGTTAAGAAATAGTGTAAAAATAATAAAAATGTTAAAATAAATAGTGTGTTAAAGTACTATGTGCTATGAACTCACGGATTGGTTGTTTACCGTTGGGGTGTCAGCTCCCTATATGGGAGGCGCGCGAGCTTCCCATCGTTTATATACATGCGGATGGTTACTCATGCATGACCCCCCCCCCCCCCCCCCGACGTCACAACGTCTTGGGTGTAGCGTGTAAGAAGTACCGACCAGGCCAAGGATTATGAGCATAAGTAATGCATTTCCAAACAATAGTCTATTGTATGTTAAAAACAAGTTGCGTGTTTTGGCGGCCTATTTCTGTTGGAAGTATAATTAAGCGGCGGAAGAGGGTGGATAACAATCGACGATAATTATGCTGCCACGCGATGGGGAAAGCTGCGGATGTACTTGTCAGCGGATGTAATTTGATGCTATCTAATGCAAATTGAGAGGTACAAGGCTCCACCTGCGTTTTAGGCGACCCACATGTAACAAAGCACATCCGTTTGGAATTTTCCACTGACATTTCTGGAAAGTTCCGCGCCCCTGAAAACCCCTCCCGGCCCCCCACCACTCTGGGAAGCCGAGAACTACCCCGACGACTATTGCCGCCACAGTCGGGCTCGGAATTTCGGACGCGACGCTCCGGACCCGACTCAGAGGGCAACTCAAATGTATAAGCGGCCGATATATATTTGAGTTACTCTTGTTGTTAGGCTATTACTATTTAATATTTGTTGTGTGTGTGTGTGTGTGTGTGTGTGTGTGTGTGTGTGTGTGTGTGTGTGTCTATGGTTTTATGCAAAATGTTGTTTGGTTTCAGTCTTAAGATGTGTTAGTTTTTTAAGGTTTAACTTGCGCATTGCGATGTTAGCATTAAGGTGTGTTATGGTATTATTTATGTTTAAGAAATGTGTTTTTAATCTTAAGTATTGGTTTATGGTATTTGTGTGTGTGTGTGTGTCTATGTCTGTTTGTTTATCTGTGTACTAATAATTTTTTACATTCCACAGCTAGCTGTTAGGTTGGGTAGATTAAATTAAAATATAAATGTAAATTTAAGAAGTTCGATTGAACTTCATTAAATATGGGTGGGACATGCGCGTTGTGCCGTAGGTAGCGCATATTTTTATTGTTTTTGATTTTTTTTTTTTTTAGTTTTGGTCAGGCAAAAATATGATTGGGTGGGTTTAGATTAAGGGTGGGAGGTTAGAGTTGCGTCTTGCATTAGCTGTTCCAGAGTCCCCATTGTAAAATTGGAATGGTCAAGTCCAGTGCCCAGGCCCGAGGCTGGCCGCCCGTATCACAGACTACCAACTGGATCGCCACGTGCGTGCGGGCCAAAAATTGGGATCCCTCGCAAGTCGTAACTTTTTGGGTTGGGATTGGGAGTGTTTGAGGAACACAGGGTGGTGGAGACGGTTACAGCCGCCTCCATCATCCTTGGATCATTATTATTTTTGGTGACCTTGACCTAAATCCACTCATGCATAACCCCCCCCCCCCCCGAACGTCACAACGTCTTAGGTGTACCGTCTTAAGTATAATGTCTTAAGTAAAATGTCTTAAGTGTATCGTCTTGACCTTGACCTTGAACCTGGCGAGCCCCCCCCCCCCCCCCCCAACTAACAAATTTACTTATAACTTGAGAACGGTTTGCCAGAATAGGGCAAGTGATACATCATTGGAAAGCTCTAATTAGGAGTAATATTGTGGTAAAGACAGAATTAAACTATTTTCGTTTAATAAAAATTTATTATTAAAAGAAACCCCCCACTCATTGACTTGCCTATATAAGAGTGTCGTGGTTTGCGTTGGGACATTCATTGACAATAATAGCTAGAGTGAACATGTCTCCCCGAGATGCTCCAATATTTTATAACAAATGTACAAAAGTTGAAGAAGTATTGGAGGTGGATGAAGAAATCAATGAAGAAAACGATGTAGAAAACTATGAAGAAAACGATGAAGAAAACGATGAAGAAATTGAAGAGCCTTTGTTAAGCGAAAATGTTGTAACAAGGAATATTTGTGGACCCGAATTCTCCAATGGATATTATAGGAAGGTTTGTAATTGAAGTTATGACATGGATAGAAAATGAAAGATTAGTAAACATAGCATCTCCAATTTTAGTTGATGATAGACCCACCTTTGGTGTATATTGGCGTAACAGTGATCTGTTATGGCTATGGGCAGAGGCATATGTGGAGTATTTGCAATTGGAAGAAAATATAGGCTTTAATCATTACTTTTCAGCTTTAGTCTTAACCTACTATTTTTAACATCTTACTAAAAATCTTACCGTCCCCCCACTACAACTGGGAGGCTATAAAAAGGGAGCAGTAGAGAAGCATTTCATTTCGCTGCTAAATTTCAAAGAGTAAACATCAACAAGATGTATCAATGTGAAATTTGCTTAGAAACTTTTCATGATAATATTCTACTAGAAATACACAAAGAGTTATTCCATAATAATAATAAAGATGTAAACAGAAACCGAATATGAAGATTTAAAACTATATGGAGAAGAACAACAAGAAGAACAACAAGAAGAACAACAAGAAGAACATGAAGAACCATTAGCAAGGACCATCTAATGAAATACCGAGTTTAAGAGTATATGCTTTAGAAGGTAGAGTAGTAATGCATCACAAAATTCAAAATGAAAAATTGGAATTGGAGCAGTTTTTAAAGAAGTAAGAAGAATTGTAAGTAAAACACTCGCAGAAGAATTAAAAAGGCTAAATTTTATTAAATTTGGCATATTGTTAAATGCTATGTTTACTAATGTAGAAGGAGAAATGTCACCAAGAGGATTCATGACAAAAAAACCAGACCATAATGGCAAGTTCAGATATTAATTCAATAGTTGAAGATTGTTTGGAAGAAATTTTAACAAAAATTCAAGAACATGAAGGAAGAGGATCTGGTTGGAGTTTGGTTAGTATTGAGGGTATGGATATCAGAGTTCATAAACATGGGTATGGATTAAGGGGTAGCAGTTATATTCCGCTCCCAAAGAAAATTTCAAACACCAAATCGTGCATAAATATTCAAAATGAAGATATGGAATGTTTTAGATATGCAATGACGGCAAAATTTGTACCACCTGACCATGCAGTAAGACCAATGAAGAATATGAAATACAAAGATATCGATATAATTTCCAAGGATTGACTTACCCAGTGGCTTTAAAGGACATCTCAAAGTTTGAAAAACAAAACCCTGGAACATCTGTCAATGTTTTTGGTTTGGACAGTTCGAATAAAGTGTACCCATTGCGTGTGGTGAAGAATGAACTCCCAGATCATACAGACTTATTACTGCTTACAAGAGGTGATGTTTCCCACTACGTATGGATTAAAAAATTTGAAACTCTTGTTAGCAATCAATTATCTAAAAATAGAAATAAGAAGATAATTTGCAAAGATGCTTTAATTTTTGTGAAGAAAGAAGACAAGGAAACGAATGGTTACAAGAGCATAAAAAACTATGTAACAACAACTATGAAGCAAAAATTATCTTACCGTGTCCAAGTTAGGCAGAGTTAAAATTTGAAAAAATCTCCCATCAATACCGGATTCCCATTGTTATCTATGCTGATTTTGAATCTACACTAGTTCCTATTGAAGATAATGATGGCGATGTAGTAAAGAAAAGTGTTAAGTATCAGATACATGATCCAAACAGTTTTTGTTTAATGGTTAAATCTACTCTTCTGAAGAACATCTAAATAGATTTAATTTAACTTCAAAACCTATTGTCTATCGTGGTGTTAATGCTTCTAAAATATTCCTTGATCAGTTGTATACAATAGCAGAAAGTGTTGAAAGATTGTATAGTGATATTATACCGATGATACCTTTGGATGAAGAAGAAGAGATTCAACATGAAAATGCGACTCATTGTTATTTATGTACAAATGAATTTACTGTGGAAAATCACAAGGTTCATGATCATGACCATCTGACAGGGTATTATAGAGGTGCTGCATGTACAGCTGCAATATCAACTACAAGATCCCCACAAATATACTGTAATATTACATAACCTTAGTGGTTATGATGCGCATTTTATCATTCCGGAATTAGGAAGAGATAATGGAGAAATTGATGTCATAGCAGAAACCATGGAGAAGTTTATAAGTTTTACTAAAAAAGTTGGAAATATCAAACTTCGGTTTTTAGACTCTTACCGTTTTATGCCATCTAGTTTAATGAAACTTTCTGAAAACCTGAGAACAGAAGATTTAATAGAAACCAAGAAGATTGTAAGTAATGACAAGGTTAATTTAGTTTCTTCGCAAAGGTGTTTTCCCATATGATTATATAGATAGCTTAGAACGATTTAATGAAACATCCCTTCCACCAAAAGAAGAATTCAAAAGTAAACTATACGATACGGATATATCCCATGAAGATTATGAACATGCGTGTAGAGTTTGGAATGAATTAGGATTCAAAACACTTGGAGAATATTCGGACTTTTATGTTAAACTAGATGTAAACTTTACTTTGTGATATAATGGAAGAGTTTAGAAATACATGTTTTAAGGCGTATGGACTGGACCCTCTGCATTCTTGTACATCACCTGGACTAGCTTGGCAAGCAATGTTGAAGGAAACTAACTGTAAACTCCAACTTCTTACAGATATAGACATGATACTGATGTTGGAATCAGGTGTTCGAGGAGGATTAACTCAAAGTGTAACACGACATGTAAAGGCAAATAACAAATATCTGCCCAATTTTGATGCATCAAAACCAAGTACATATTTAGGTTATTTTGATGCAAATAACCTTTATGGATGGGCCATGTCGAATCCTCTCCATATGGCGACTTTAAATGGGTAGACCCTGATTCTATTGGAAACATCATGGACATGGCAAAACATGGAGATACTGGTTATATTTTGGATGTAGACATCGAGTACCCTGAACATTTGCATGACCACCATTATGATTTACCTCTACTGGCCAAGACGGAAATATCACCACTGGTAGATGGCCTAAATTGATGATGACTTTAACCAACAAATCAAGATATGTGCTCATTATTGGGTAATACAACAAGCCCTAGAATTAGGATTGAGAATAACAAAAGTTAATAGAGCTTTACAATTTTCTCAATCCTGTTGGTTAAAGTCATACATTGACAATAACACAAAAAGAAGAACTGCGGCTACATCTAATTTTCAAAAGGACTTTTTTAAATTGATGAATAATGCGATATTTGGCAAGACACTGGAAAACAAAAGAAAGCATAAGAATGTGAAATTAGTTAGTGATCCGGTGAAACTACAAAAGCTGGTACAAAAACCTAACTTCGGATCGTCCATAATAATCAACAAAAATCTTGTAGCTGTTTTCCATGAACAAAATCTCAATAACAATGGATCGTCCTCTATATGTGGGAATGTCTATTTTGGATATTTTCTAAAACCCACATGTATGACTTTCACTACAACAAGATGGTGAAGTTTTATGGAAGAGAAAACATCGGGATTGCATATATGGATACAGATGCTTTTATTTATTGGATAAAAACAGAAGACATGTATGAAGACCTACGTACTTTTATATATACTACTGACTTTGACTTTTCTGATTATCCACAAAACCATCCCAACTACGACAACGGTAGAAATAAAAAGGTATTAGGAAAGTTCAAAGACGAGACAAATGGCGTGCCAATGGAAGAGGTTGTAGCTTTAATGTCTAAACTATATTCATTTAAACTGTACAAAAATGAAAGAAGAGAACATGAAATCGTAAAGAAGGCCAAGGGTATAAAAAACCTCATACCTGAAGAAGAATGTACAGTTTGAAGAATACAAGAGATGCTTATTTGAAAATGTTGAGACAACAGCAACATTTAACACCATAAGAAGCTTCAACCATCGTCTCTTCAGTGTAAAGCAAACCAAATGGGCTTTGAGTTGTAAGGATGATAAGAGGTACATCCTGGAAGATAATATAAAAACTCTACCATTCGGACATTACTCCTTATACCCCATCGACCAGTAAACCTATTCTTCATCCTTTACCTTCTTCCTTTTTCCTTTCCGTAAAGAAGAGGGGACATGACAAGCCCAATGTCATGTTCCCTCTTTTTTTAACCAATGTAATATGGCCTTGACCTATAATCTAACCATATAAAAGAGGATAAACCATTTTAGAGATCAGTACTCTTACAAGCGGTGTGGAAGACACAACTGAAGATGGAAGATTTAAGGAACAAGATTGTAAATGAACTTCATAAGCCGGCAAGAAGAAAATTTCCTAGAAGAAATACAATTATAAAAGGAATGAATGATCTTTTCCAAGCCGATCTTATTGAAATGATACCACATAGTAAGTTGAATAAAGGATTCAAATACATTTTAGCGATTATAGACTGTTTTACTAAAGTGGCTGATGCCTTACCGCTGAAGGACAAGACTGGTAAAAGTGTTACAAAAGCTATGGAAACGGCTATACAAAGAAATAAATTCAACATCAAACATCTACAAACTGATGATGGGAAAGAATATTTTAACAAAGACTTTGCAGCTTTAATGAAGAAGTATAAAATAAATCATTATTCTACAAATTCTGAAGTTAAAGCTTCAATAATAGAAAGATTCAATAGAACATTAAAAGGAGCAATGTATAAAACATTTTCCAAACGAGGATCATATGTTTGGTATGATATCTTACCGCAACTTATAAAAGAATATAACAACAAGTATCATCGAACCATTGGTATGAAGCCTAACCAAGTAAATAGCGGTAATGCTAAGATGGTATTAAAACGTATTAGGAATAATACAACTCCTAAACGTGAAAAAATGCAGCCTAAAACATTTAAAGTTGATGATAAAGTTCGTATAAGTAAGTACAAAGGAGTATTTAGTAAAAGGTATCTGCCAAACTGGACTAATGAAGTATTTACAATCTATAAAGTGCAACCAACAATACCTGAAACTTACATCTTAAAGGACAACAAGGGTGAATTACTCGAAGGTGGATTCTACGGACATGAGTTGTTAAAATCATCAGTTGGCGATGTATATCTTGTTGAAAAGATTTTACAAAGAAAAAAGGATAAGGTTAAAGTACGTTGGTTGGGATTTGATAAAAGTGAAGACTCTTGGATCCCTACAAAAGACTTGGTGTAGCAATTTATGAACTCATTACATGTTTAACCTTTACACAAGATGGAGATTGTGCAACAAAAGGATCGATTTTTTATTAATAATATTGATGAATTAACAGTTGAAAAAGACAAGTTAAATCATGGAAAACATGGTGAACTACTGCCAAACACAATAAGATGTTTAATAACTGGACCATCAAATTGTGGCAAGACAAATGTGGTTTTTAACTTAATAACAAATCCTAAAGGATTACGTTTCAACAACATTTATATCTTTTCCAAATCTTTGCAACAACCCAAATACCAATTACTGGATAAGGTACTTGCAAGTGTACCTGAAGTTAATTTTTATAAGTTTAATGCTAGTGAAACTATAATGGAGCCAAACGAGGCAAAACCATTTTCTATATTTGTATTTGATGATGTATCTTGTGAAAATCATGACACTATCAGAAGCTATTTTGCCATGGGAAGACATTACAATATTGATAGCATTTATATTGGTCAAACTTACAGTAAAATTCCAAAACAACTTATAAGAGATAATGCAAATCTACTAATTATCTTTAAGCAAGATGAAACAAATTTAAAGCACATATATAATGATCATGTGAATGCAGACATGTCATTTGATAAATTTAAAGAAATGTGTGGCAAAGCATGGGCTGAAAAATATGGATTTCTTGTTATTATGAAAGAAGAAGCTATAAAAAATGGAAGATATCGTATAGGATTGGATAAATTTGTATTAATCCATTGAACGATTGATGATACGTTTAGTAATAGATTGGACCTCGCAGCGTAAACATGGTGAACCAAGAAAAACTATTAAAAGAAATAAAATCACTGAGTGACTCGATTAGACTTAAAAATCGAGCATTAAGAATGGGTTTGAATGAAAGAGAAGAATTTCTGGAGACTACATTTAAACCTATTACAGAACCTTTAAAACAGATAACAGAAACAATTGGTAAACCTCATTATGAAGGAGATGTCTTACTACCTGTTTCTAAATTTGAAGTAAAGACTTTCAAAAAGGAAGAAGATGATGATTCTTACACAAGTGATAGTGAAGTTTCTCAAAAAGAAAAAGAAACAAGACAAGAAGAACCAGAAATAAATGTTCAAAAAGACGAAGAACAAGAACAACATATACCTGAAGCAGAACAATCAATTCCAAATCTAACAAAATTAAGTAGTGATATATTGCAACAAGGACCTCTTGGAAGAAAGTATATCATGAAGATGTTACATGAAATAAAAGCAAACCCAAAACTACACAAGTCACATGTATATGGAGCGAGAATTGATGGAAATGAATTAAAAATAGGAGATTCAAAAGTACATTTGACTGAAGATGATGACATTGTTATTGGTGAGCATAAATATAAAGGAACAAAAGGATTATTTGAACTGATTTTTAAAAATATACCTATAAAATATACGGTACAAGATTTAAATACTTTTAAAGAAATTTTGCAAAATACTAATGCTCATAAGAAGAATTACTCCAAAGATTCAATGATAAATAGAACACGCGCAACTAAATATACAGTTGTAATAAAAAGATTGTTTCCGCTGAGAAAACTACCAACATTACGAACTGCGCCCGCTTTGAAGAAACCGCTAAAGAGGAAGTCTTTATCACTTATGGACTTATCACTTATGGATGAATATGGTAAAAAGAAAAAAGGAGAAACTTCGACGTCTGGTAAAGGTTTAATGAAAAACCTATATAATACAAATGTGATTTACTATAATGATATAAATAAATTGGTTGATAGAATGAGACTATTACATGAAGCCATGGAAGCTGGTCATACAGGCTTAAATAATGAATGGGTGGCTTTAGTTGACGAACTTCGAAATCGTGGAATAGTTGTATAAATCATCACGGATATATAAGAGAGCTGTGAGCATACAGTGGATCAGTTCAATCATGAGCGTCGACAAGTTCGGACGGTACTCCGGGCTAGGAGTACAAGGAGGAGAAAACAGAAAAAGAAGTGGATTGCCGCAAACACCTGAAGGTGACTATGATATGAGTAACAAACGTTTAAAATTTGTTAAAGACCCAGAAGAAGATACTGATGGAGCGAATTTAAAGACAGTAAAAGAGGCTACTTCAACATCATTGAAATTAGACAAGAATACTTACGATGTTAAATCACATAGAATAATTAATGTTGGTAAACCAACTGACAGTTCTGATGCAATTACTAAAGAGTATTTATCATCTGAACTTTCAAATACTTTAAAATTACAATGGGGTAATAATTTAAAAGATGGACAGACATATGATGCTGGAAATCATAGAATAACCAACGTGGCAAATCCGAAAAATGATAAAGATTCAGTTAATAAAGAATATTTACATTCTATAATACCGGAAAAGACTCAACGCGGATTTTCTTTTTATAAATTTATAATAAATGACATTGGATACCCAAAGGAAGATGGGGATGCTGTAAACCTGAAATACATCAAGGACAACTGTATTTTACAAGATGGTGATGAAATCGATTGTCATGGGAAAGTGTTGTCAAATGTAAAGTTCGGTTCTCAACCAAAAGATGCTGTTACTATAGAACAATTATCTAAAGAATTAAAAAAGGAAACATCCAATTTTGTAAAACATGAAGATGCCGTGTTAAAGCGGGGAGATAAATTTATACATGGAAATGAAAAGTTTAATTTAATGCAAGGAAATAATGATGAATGGGATGCAGGACGTAAAACAATAACAAATGGAAGATTTGGTATAAAAGATACAGATGTACCTCTAATGGTGCAAACATTAATTGCTACTGGTGGTACATTAGGTACATACAATGGTCGTAATAGAAGAATAAAAGATATTTATCCTGGTTACGAAGCAAATGATTGTGTTACAATGAAACAAACAATAACTTGGGATAAACACTTTGGGACCAAATATGATGCAAAGATGAAGAAAATAATTAATATTTTACCAGGAGAAGATTTAAATGATGCTGCTACTATTGGACAAGTCATAACAACGTCGAAAAGTGATTCGACTGCTTACACGTGTAATGATAAACGTATTATGCAGTTACACGATCCCCAACATCCAAAAGATGCTGTAACTTTAGACTGTTTAATAAGAATAGTGGGCAATTTACTTATCGATACCCACAATCATATAGCTAGTACAACGAGTCATGTGATGATTCAACCCGATGAACGAGAAGCTTGGATTAAAAATAGAATCATAAATCAGTATATAATTAATTTGAATAATTAAGTATTTAAATATAAAAATTGTGCATGTGCTATTCATTTATGTAAAGCAGCTCGTGGAGTAAACACGCTGGTTATATAAGACGACATAATGAAGACCGCAACGCTCAGTCGTCGTCAAGACAGCGGCAAGAAAGGACGTGGTATAACATCAGCTGCGTTATCCCTGCTAAGACGGATTCCTGTTGGTGCTGTTCTAAATCGAGCAATAGACGCTTTACCATACGAATTTCATCTGCCCGGAGGCTATCAATATTGTGGACCCGGAACTAAGTTGGCAAAACGTTTAGCAAGAGGAGATCCTGGAATTAATAAATTAGATCAAGCTTGCAAAGAACACGATATAGCGTATTCCAAGTTTGCAGATTCAACAAATAGATCAATAGCGGATAGAGCGCTAGCGGAAAAAGCTTGGCAAAGGGTTAAATCAAGTGACGCCAGTATTGCGGAAAAAGCAGCAGCTTGGGCAGTGACAACAGCCATGAAGACGAAAGCTAAGTTTGGTGGTGGAAGACGACGCGGGAGAAAACCTAGTAAAAAAGAAGTTGCAAAAAGAGGCGGGAACATCAAAAGAAGACGTCGCACTAACCCTAAAAGGAAAGTCAAGAAAACATCCATATGGTCAATGGTAAAAAACGGATCGGGTCTTTACTTAAGACCGTACCGTGTGTATTAAATGAGAAGAATAAATTGATAATTCCAAATGAAGCATTAACAAACTATCAACTGTCAAAATATGTGAAATGTTTAAGAATACCATTCTTCAGAGGAGTTTTTATGAAAGATACATTACCAAATAGAGTGTGGAAAAATGAAACTGGAATAGTAAACTTAGACTCTAATTATGGACCAGGTACTCATTGGGTATGTTATAAAAAACTTGGAGAAAATGTTTACTACTTTGATAGTTTTGGAAATTTACCGCCACCAAAAGAACTTCAACATTATTTTCGGGACTCCAAGAATATATTCTACAACTACAAAAGAGAGCAACCTAGCAATACAGAAATATGCGGACATTTATGTTTAGAGTTCCTAGCGAAGAGCGTCAGTCAGCTTTAAGATGTCATCGTATACAGTGTCGCTGAGCGGAAATTCGTCAACATTGAAAAGTACACTTTTCCCAGCGTTACGTTTATCTACGGACAAACTATGGGAAGCAGCATTATTGGATTTGACTACATACAATTCAATTCCTAATGTTACAGAAGGAAAAAATAATTTACTACATTATTATGAGAGTAAAGATGAAAAAGGAAATTATTCACAATTAAAAATAATTCCATTATCTACAGGAGCATATGAAATAGACGATATAAACCAAGTATTACAAAAAAAGCTTGGAGAAGAAAATATTTCTATAAAAGGTAATAATAATACATTAAAAGCAGAAATAACTTCAAAGTATTATATAGATTTTACCTTAGACCACTCAATCGGCAATTTGCTCGGATTTTCAAAGAAGAAAGGAATTTTAGCTCCTGGAAATGATTATACTGGCGATACAACAGTAACAATATTAAAGGTGAACAGTATTGATGTAACGTGTAATATTATACACGGATCATATAGAGATGGAGTAAATCAACACATATTACATACATTTTACCCCACAGTAGCTCCTGGTTTTAAAATAGTTGAGAAGCCACAAAACCTGATATACCTACCGTTAAACACCAGTTTCATTTCAGACATCGTACTGAACATATTGGATCAAGACGGCATTAGTGTTGACTTTAGAGGAGAAACAATAACTATACGGTTACATATCAGAGCAGCAACATAAAGTCAACATGGGATTATCATTTAAACCACAACGGAAGAGTCGGGAGCTCAGTAGCTCCTCAACATTCGACGAGTTAACACCGGACAACATACGCTTCCTACAAAAGATCGGACTAAAACTTGCCAACCATGGATATACTGGATATAGCGCAAGGACCGACATTCGACGAAACCCTATGGGAGAAGGAATATCACACTCACAACCCTTACACTTCATCAAAATTAAATAATAATGATGAAATAAGGATTCCCATTCAACAACAAGATATCTACACATTACCATGTGAAAGTTATTTATATATCGAAGGAAGAGTAACAACATTGGATGGAAAATCTGGTTCAACTGTTCCTTTTATAAATAACCCTATGGCATATCTGTTTGATGAAATTAGATATGAGATATCTGGAGTAACAGTTGATTCAACAAAAAAAGTTGGTATATCAACAACTTTGAAAGGATTGACTTCAATAACACCCCATGAAAAGAATTCTTTAATCTCAGCTGGATGGGTGACTCCTGATAAAGACACTATTACTCCTAATTCAAAAGGTTACTTTGATTTTAATGTGCCTTTACGATTGCTTTTGGGATTCGCAGAAGATTACAAGAGAATAATAATAAATGTAAAGCAAGAACTGGTACTGCTCAGATCTTCAACGAATAAGGATGTAATACAAGCGCCAAGTGGAACAAAAGATGCCGATTTGGAATGGCAACTTCAATTGGATAAAGTTGTATGGAGAGTACCACATGTCAGATTGGCGGATGAACATCGAGTATTATTATTGAAAAAATTAAAATCTGACCGTGATATCGTAATACCATTTAGAAGTTGGGAATTTCATGAATACCCCATATTGCCTCAAACAGAAAGACAAACATGGACTGTTAAAACCTCTACTTATTTAGAACGAGCAAGGTACATAATAGTCGGTTTTCAGACTAAACGAAAAGATGTTATAACTGCGCACGCTGGTCAATTTGACCATTGCAAGATAAAGAATTGCAAAGTTTTTCTAAACTCTCAGTTCTTTCCATATGACAGTTTAAATGTTTCATTTGACAAGAAACGTTATTCCATTCTATATGACATGTATGCAAGATTTCAATCGTCATATTATGGTAAGACAAATACACCACTACTATCACCAGAACAATTTTATTCAAAAGCTCCAATTGTTGTAATCGATTGTTCAAAACAAAATGAATCTGTGAAATCTTCAAGTGTAGATATAAAAATTGAAATGGAATTTGAAGATAAAATACCAGATGGAACTTCAGCATACTGTTTAATTCTACATGACAAAATAGTTACTTACACACCGCTGACAGGAATTGTGAAGAATGTACTTTAAAAAGGATTAATACAACATCTGCACGATTTGTAAGGTTTTTACAAAAGATCAACAATATCTAGGTCATCTGCGAGTATAAAAGCGAGAAAGAAGAGCTGGAAATTCATTTCATCTTTGATTGTCGTATGGGTAACATCGTCCGCAAGATGAGTTCTACTACATCAAGTGCTAATGAAGAAACTACACCTCTTATGGCTGACAATAGTTTGGATATAGAAAGACAAGTTGAACAGGAAATGGAAGAGTTCCTCAAGTTTAAACATAAGAAGACAGACGAAGAGGAAGTTCAAAAAGAAACAAAGAAAAGGAAAATTGAAGATAACATTTCTACCAACATCTTAATGGAGGTATTTCTTCGAATATTTTATCCTATTTCTTCTTGTATGACAAAGACTGTGTCTGCTGGAGTAATGAAATCATTGGATTACTCTCCAACTATTATTTTGAATCACGGATCTAAAATGGTAACCTTCACTGAATCTTCTTGGGAATCTTTTATGAAACATATACATCTTTTGGAATGCTATTTGAGTAACAATACCTTTGGAAGAAAAACAAAACTAGGTTTGTTTGAATCAAATATTGAAATTGATATTGTTAAACAACGTGGTCAACAACTAGTTCGATTTAGAGATTTAACTAAATATAATATAAAAATACATTTGACAAAAGAAGAGTTTTACGCTTTAACTTGTGCTACTGGCCCTATAACAAGATATTTAAAACAGCTAATATTCTCAAGTACAATTATTAAAGACTATTTAATTGATGCATTGGATAGACAACCATATGTTCCAATCCTATACGGTCCAGTAGATACTTCAATCTTCAATAGGATACCGCATGAAGTAGAGATGTGGAGACAGTTACACCACAATCAAACCAACTTTAATTTAGATGAAGAAGAAAAGCAAGAAACCAAGGAAAACGAATCACGTTTCAACAATCAACAATCAACAACAAATTAAACAAACAAAGAATATTGTAAGTAAGAAGAAGAAGAAGAATGTTGGAGTATAAAAGGCTGCCAATCTGCATTGACATACCAGTTGTCTACTGAACGTCATCATGGATAAACGAGTTTCATTCTCTAAGAAGACGGAAATAATGGAAGTAAAGCGAGGTATCATAGAGTTTCAGGCATTCCGTGGTAATGATGGAAATTTTATAATCAAAGAGTTAGTGGTACTAGATATGATAACATCTGTTGTTTATCATTTTTTATTCATGCCTCCTTTGCCGTTCAACAGATTAACAACCAAAGCTAAAGTAACAAACAAATGGTTGATGAAACATTTTCATAATCTAAGATGGGATGAAGGTTTTATAACCTACAATATGATGCCACACATTATGAATCATTTCTGCAAAGAGTTCAAAACTATTTTTACAAGAGGATCGGAAAAAGCAAATTGGATACAAGCATATACAAACCATGAAGTGATAAATGTGCAAATGGAGAAAGATTTTTATTGCTACTTTGCTAACATCTGTATTGCATCTAAAAACTTTAAACATGCAGTCTCAATGTGCTTTAAAGAACGCATATCGTTTGAATGTCTATCTCCAGCAAAGTGGTGGGGGAAGCGATGGGTATAAAAGCGAGAGCGGCACTATGACAATGCATGAGTATTACTCTAACCTCCGAGGAGTCAACACCTCTGACGCGCAAGCACAAGAAGAAGAAGAAGACGAACAATAGTAAGAAAACATAATGGCATCGCAAACTTTTCTACAGTCGCTTGTTGATCAATTCAACAAACATTCTAAATCTACAATACTACCGACTAAGAAATGTTCAGAATTGAAAGAAGAAAAACATTACATTATTCACACTATTAAGAAGATGGAAACATCAGTTGGAGACGCCATCAATTGCACATTGAGTGAAGCACCCTACACACCTGGTGATGAACCGAAATTTCAAGTATTTCTTCCCAAACGCTTCGTTCAACTGCTGCAGAATGAAGATTTACGACTGATTCACCCCGGCGCACTCTATTTGGCATCCCACGGTCCTAGTGGAACCAACTCTACTGAACTTACACTTCATGTTATGCCTACTAGCAACTAGTCTGTAGTTTATATATACTGTTGTACATATGTGTAACTGATTTTAAATAAATAAAAAATAAAAATGAAAAAAAAAAATAAGAAAAGGCAACATATTGATAGTGTTTCTGCACTATCGATATGTTGCTTTTTTTAAAAACACGTTTGGATGACCTTGACCTAGTTTCGAGGGTATATAAAGGCCGTAATTTTCTTGAGGATCTCATCAGTCTACGACTACCTTTCGTGCTGTACACATCTCTGTTGGCTCTCCAGTTATTACGAATAACAACATGTCTCTTAAGGTTAAGTGTGCATCATATGATACCACCACCATTACAACTTTTGAAGAACTCGACGATTTTACTAATGAACTGCGAGTGTTACTTGCCGGTGGTTATCGTTTAAATATTGATGTTTACTCTAACAACATGAGGATGTTTCCTAAACAGAAGTTCTGCAACGAAGAAGTATTCGTTTCCACACAACCTTCAACTACAACACCATCTACTCAAAGTAATGTTAAGTTCCAGAAATATTACTAATGTTAAATAATATCAAGTGGTCGCTGTAGCATCTATAAAAGGACCGTGTAACCTAACAGAATCATCATTTGCTCTCCAACTGACGCAGCGAAAACCACTACTAATACCATGTTGTACAGAATGATGATTGAATTTAATGGAAAAATCTACGGAAAAGACTATCAAAGTGTAGAACAAATGACGTCCGATCTTCAAGTATTGACTAAAGAGGGATTCCAACCAAAATTAATTCTAAAATTTCCTGAAGTACATCCACTCTCCACTGAAGATCTCATCGCCATGGCTAAAGAAGAAAAAGAAAAATACAAACAAGATGTAAAGAAAGAAAAAGAAGATGAAAACTCAGTATCTTAAATAAATACATCTTACACTTGTAAGATGATCTTTTTTAAAACTCCATTTGGATGACCTTGAGATTACCCCCACCACTTTTCTTAATCTATAAAACACTCTATCCTACACTATACAACTTCATTTCTTGCCTAAACTTAGAAGCGCCAACATGGAAGAGAAGAAAAACGAGGACTCACCGCGCTACTGTTGTGAACAGAAATGCACCGATTTAGGAAGATGGATGGTAGACGGATTAGCCTGTACAAAGTGCGAATTCTTTGGATCCTGTTACTGCAGATGCGAAACAAAGCAACTACCACCACCAAAATTGCGAACCTTCAAGATTTATAAATCACGATACTTCCACACTTGCTGTCCCCAGAGGTGTATCAAGTTTCATCCGGAAAAACTTGTCATTTGTCGAGAGTGCAATGCATATTATAAAGACGACTTTTGTACATGCATCATAAGTGCGTGCAAGTATAGATCAGATTGGTCTTCTGAACCTGTTGAAGCTTCGAATGTATAGCTGTAGTCACTGACTGCAGCCCTTTTTTAAAACTCCATTTGATTGACCTTGAGATTACCCCCACCACTTATTTTTTACAACATATATTCTACGGATCATTCGATACGCTTCTCATTCTTATTTCATTACTTGCACTGACAACAACATGGATGATAAATTCATTTCCTTTCAACATTTAATTACCGACAGAGAAGAGATGGAAACCCTATTCCAAAACTTACTCACACTTATGGATAACCATCCTTTAAGATGGATCAACATCACAGTGCAATATGTCAATCCTACCAAAATATTTTCATCGTCATCATCTTCTTCAAGCACCTCCATGTCTTCATCGTCGCAAAGTGAAGAGGAAGAGGAACAGACAACTAATGGTGTTAAAATTATTGAATTAAACAACGAGGAACAAGAAATGCAAGCTCTGGTTAAATATAAATTTAATATTTATAGTACACCTCCTACTACCTACCCGAACGGCGTTTCGCAGCGAAATGCGCTGGCCAACGGTTCGCATGGGGGTATATCGCCTTTCCCCCACCACACCACTACCCCTCCACTTCCCCCACCACGCCACCACCCCTCCACTTCCCCCTCCACCGCCCTTGCCAGCATATAAGCGAGCCGCTGACTGACGCTCGCCATTTGTTTCCCGACTCCCGTACGATGAACAACGATCCGCTACCACATATGAAATCTACTTTTATAATTAGAACAAGACATGATTTAAAAGATTTAATGGAAACTTTAGAAGATATTATAGACAAATTCCACTGCATCACTATGAATTTGGAACTTGTTTACGGTTGTCCAACATGCGATAGAGTTGAGAGTGGAGATGAAGATGGTTTGCTAGGACTCACTCCTGCATCCTCCAAACCTACACCAACAGCTGACGATGACGTTTGATTGGACACACAACTGTTTTTCTTAACCCCCCACCACTTTCCAGTAAATATGCCCTGTCCTCATCTTCGTTTTTCATTTCATCGCCAACTTTCCGACCGTCAACACCGCTCCCGTTTCACCAACACAAATTAAAACAAGCACACAAACATGATGGATGATGTTTCACTTAAAACACGATTGGAAGAGGACAGACTCAAACTAGAGATCAACAGGCTGCAATTAGAAACGGAAAATCAACAAGGAATGGTTCGCCTGCTGCAACTGTTCAAATTCGTACTCTGCATGTTGTGCGTCTACCTTCTCTTCGCCACCACCTTCGGCGTCTACCACTCCCTCACCGGTGGACGACACTCCAACGCCTCTCTGCACAAGAACACGACTTTGATTTAATTTTAAAAATAAACTAAAACCTCCCGCGGCCCGGCGCCGCCCCTCCCAAACCCCACCGAGCCCCTGAGGCTCCCACTTTTTTAAAACCCCCTCCAAATGACCTTGACCCACTTCCCAAACCCATCCATCACTCTCACCCCACACTTCCAACCCCACACCTGCCTCTTCCAACCAATGACCTTGAACTGGCCCAACTGTAGCCATTCCCCACTACTATGATAAACTAAAAAAATTGAACAATCAAATCTGAATTTACCTTTAGAAATAAAGACAAAATGACTTTCTCAATTGACAAATTAACTATAAAACAACACTTTAAATAGTCTAATATATTTTATAGATAATTATTTTATAATATTTGAGTTGTGTTCGAATTTATCATTGTCTTACTGTTAAAATTTGACATAAAATATCATATTTAAAATGACGTCATACCAAAGCCGACCCCCCCTTGCACATCACCTTACCGTCATTTTCAATCTGGACCCTCCCCCCCCTATTTTCGGATGACGTAATTGAATAAATGAATAAATGAATTTATTTCCACAGGCCATTACAAATTATCAGTTTACAATTTATTAGGAAATTGTTCACCACCAAAACCAGTTGCGGTGGCGATTGTCCACTATCTTGCCACGTAATCAGTCGCACTGATAATTGCTGATAGCGTGGCTTACTGTAGCATTTGTGCTAACCCAATTCTATTCTAAAAACATAAATGAGTGTTTCCTCCTTCTAACATCCTTAACTTTATACACATAATCAATTAAAAGAACATTTTATATATTTCTCCCTTATAACTTAATGAGAACTTATAATCATATTAAGAACACAAATATATTTCTCCCTTTTAATTTTAATTAATTAAACTACAAAGTGTGCTTACAAGACTAAAATTCATTACAAAATTATATTAAAACTTCAAACATAAAATCAACACTTTCTTGATCTAATAACCATTCTTTAAGCTTAAATATAAATGTTTTTTCTTTTCTTTCACTTCTTATTTCTAAAGGTAAACAATTGAATAACTTAGGTGCCAGAAAGTTAAATGATGATTTGAACAATGATTTTTTACTTTTGGTCTTCTAAAGAAACCTCTAGTTGTGTGTCGTGTTATGCGTTGCATCAAGTTTCCATTGCCGTTCTGTCCACTTTTAATATAAAACATTCTTGTGACTTTAAAAATATACAAGTAACGAATTGGAAGAATTTTTAGTGTTTTAAAAAGAGGAAATGATGTTTCGCGCTTCTGTTTGAACAGCATTATGCGTATCAGATAGTTTTGTGTTTTCCTAATTCTTTCTATAAATGTCTTATATGTTCCTCCCCAACAGTGTATACCGTATTGTAGCCTTGAGTGTATAATAGCACAATATATAGATCTCATCAATTCAGTGTCGCATAAGTGTCTTAAAAAATAAAATAGCCTTATCTTTAGTCTACATTTACTGTTCAACTGCATTATATGTTGTTTCCAGTCTAATTTTTCATCTATGTATATTCCTAGGTATTTAAAATACTTGACTTTCTCAATGGCTTGACAGTTACATAAATACATATTGTTGCAGTCCGTTCTATGAAATTTTATTGGATGTTCAAACTCAAAACTACTGAAGCCAAAATTTATAAAAGTAGTGTGTTTTGGTTACACCTAGACCGGAAGTCGTGCCATCTGCCCGAGCAGCTGCTGGCGAGCAGTTGACTCGGGCAGGTGGCGCCAGGTGCTATGCCATATAGCTTCCGGTGGGGGTTAGAGGGTATATATGAGATGCTGTAGTTATATGTTATGCCATATAGGTTGGGGTGGAGATGGCGATAGTGTTGGCGTTAGGGTGAAGTGAATTTGCGCATAAAGTGGGGTTGAACTAAAAGTGAGCATAAATTAAAAGTTATTTCAAAATTGAAATTCGTTGGTGTTAAGGAAACTCTAACAGTTGAACAAAAATTAAGAGTTAGTTGAAAATTGAAATTGAAACTTATAACTGGGATGTGGAAAATATGTCAAGGTCATCCAGAGTAAGTTTTTAAAAATTCTATCCAACTATCACCAGAAATAGTTTTAAGTTGAAGTAGTTGGTGATAGCGGGATAATTGATTCGTGCCATGGGAGAGGTGTTTATCGTTTGAAAGTTGGCGATCGAATGAGAAGCGCCGCCTAGGGAGAGGGCTTATAAAATGGCAACCTTCCCCCACCACCCCTTCCCCCACTCCTTTAGACCAATAACCGGTTGCCGACTCTATGTGGTGAAACAGAACTAGACATGGCGGCCGCCATGGATAATTCTAACCTCAAACCTTAGTTTTGCATTGGTGAGCATGCGCCACCCCCACTCCTTTACCTTTCTTTTATATTTTTAAAACCGAACAGATGTCCGGGCAGCTGCCCCTATGGGCAGATGTTCGGGCAAGTGTTGGGGGCAGAGATGTTGAAATATTGGGGTGGAGATGGCGATAGCGTTGGTGGTCGGTTGAACTGAATTTGCGAATAAAGTAACTAGGGTTGAACTAAAAGTGCACATAAATTAAAAGTTAGTTGAAAACTGAAATTTGACGGTGTTAACAAAACTCTTAATAGTTGAACAAAATTAAAAGTTAGTTTAAAACTGAAATTCAAATTTATAAATGGGATCTGGAAAGTATGTCAAGGTCATCCAGAGTAAGTTTTAAAAAAGCCTACCCAACTACCACCAGAAATAGTTCTAAGTTGAACTAGTTGGTGATAGTAGGATAGGTTGAAGTAACTTTTGAATTTTATTAGTGAACATAGAATTAATGTGCAACAGCAGAGTTTAAACAAGTTGAACTTTTGTGATGAATTACAGAGTTGTAAATGCAAACACCGACGACGATGAGAAGGTAAATGCAGAGTCCCCAGATGATGTATTTGAAAAGCTTGAACAAATGTAACATTTCGAGTTGGTTTTCCTGTTCTATTTCCAATCGTTTAATTTCTAATTTCAATTTATCCTCTTCCATTCTAGTTACGAAGGGAACTTCATCCATCATGATTGTATTAGTGTTTGAAATTTTAAAACAAGTGATGTTGATAGTTCAGAAGTCGAAGAAGGAATGAGAAGTAAAAGGGAGAAATGTTAGTTAAATAAAGAAGTGGTGGGGGGAAAGGATGAATTACAAAGAAGTGGTGGGGGAAAGACGTTGCTCTTCATTATTACCATCAGTAGTGTCAGATGGTGCAGGATTTAGATTTAGTAAACTGTCTTCGTCCGAACTTTCAACCTTATCACAAATAGGACAATCGTATGTTATTTCCAAATTCATTTTGATGGTTGTAAAATTATCTACAAGTTCTTGTAAAATATTAAAAATGTCTTGTAACTCTTCTTTAGAGTTTATTTCAAAACTAGAATTCATTCGGGCCAATGGAGAGTTGTTCATTGTTGGAGAGTCGGTGATGGAATGAGGATCGGCGCATAGGGAGGGGGCTTATATAATGGTGACCTTGAGCAGGCGTCTAGGGAGGGGGGCTGTCTAGGGAGGGGGCTTTTATATGGGGAACCTTGAGCTTATGATTGAATAAAATGTTTAGTTCTTCTTCTTCGTCTTTTAATTCAATTATTTGAACCGAAGTAGTTGTTTCATCTTCTTCACTTGATGAAGAAAACAATTCACCAGGATTTAAATATTGAACTACAATTCTGAACCATCTTATAGGATATTCGTCAATGATAGAAAGTAAGTTTTGAAACAATTCTTCCATCTCCTCCCTGTCAGTTATTATATGTTCAAACTTGATAAATTTGTTTTCCATGTTGTTAGTTAGAGTGTTGGAAGTGGAATGATTTAATATTATATAAAAATTAGAACTAGTGGTGGGGGAAATCTCAAGGTCATCCAAATGAAGTTTTAAAAAAGAGTGTAAAACTGAAATTACACATTTGATGGTTCTACAGGATCGGAATACCAATCTGATCTGTATTTACATCTTTTTATCATATGTGTACAAAAATCATCTTGATGAGACTTGGTGCGTTGACAATGAGCAAGATCTAGAGGGTGAAATTTGAAACATCTTTGAGGACAACATGTATGAAAATATCTTGATTTGTAAAATTTGAAAGTTCGCAATTCCGGTGGTGGTAGTTGTTTTGTTTTGCATTTGCAATAACAAGATCCGAAGAATTCACATTTAGTACAAGCTAACCCATCCACCATCATTGGTCCTAAATCTGTACACTGTTGTTCACAACAGTAACGAGGTTTGTACTTGTATTTTTGCTCTTCCATGTTGATGCTGCGGAGTCCAGTGAAAGAATAAGAGTGTATAGTGTTGAATAGCGAGTTTTATGTACTATGAAAAGTGGTGGGGCTAATTTCAAGGTCATCCAAACGGAGTTTTAAAAAATTATACCTTACTAATGTAAGGAATGTTGATACTTAAGAAGTTTGTTTCTCTTTGTTTTCTTCAGACTTTTTATCTTTCTCAGCTTTAGCCATAGCAACTAGTTCTTCTATTGATAGCGGATGTACTTCAGGAAATTTCAAAATTAATTTAGCTTGGTATCCTTCTTTAGCTAATACATCTATATCTTTAGTCATTTGTTCAACAGTGTTGTAATCTTTTCCATAGATTTTTCCATCAAGTTGAATCATCATTCTGTACAACATTTTCTTAAATAGGTCTTGTCGTGGTGAGAGCTGAGAAGCAAATGATTATTTATTCAAGTATCACATCCTTTTTATTAACTCACATTCAACACGTGATTCTTTAGTTGTAGTTTTGTTTGTCAAAAGTTATTCAACATTGGTAATATTTTTGGAACTTGATGTTATGTTGACCAGTAGGCGATGAAGAAGTTGTAGGTTGTGTAGAAATAAATATTTCATCATCGCAATATTTTGTTTTAGTGAACATCCTTGTATTAGTAGCACTAACATCAACAGTTAAGTGATAACCACCGGTAAGTAAAACTCGCATTTCGTTGGTTAAATCTTCGAGTTGTTCAAAAGTTGTAATGGTGTTGGTATCGTAAGATGCACACTTGACTTTGAGAGACATATTTAGTTTTTTATATTAAGCGATAGAGTGAGCGAGATGTGTACGGTACGAAAGGTAGTCGTAGACTGATAAACTTCACAAGTAGATTTCTGCTTTTATCATCACACAAAATTGGGTCAAGGTCATTCCGTGGAATTTTAAAAAAAGCAACATATTGTAATGTACAAAGACATTACAATATGTTGCTTTTTATTTTTTTTTGTTTTATATCATATTTATTGAGAAACAATTACAAACAAATATTTACAATGTTATGTACAAACTAATCAATAGTAGGTGTTACATGAATTGTAAGTTCAGTAGAGTTATTTCCACTTGGTCCGTGCGAAACCAAATAGAGTGCACCGGGTTGAACTACACGAAGATCTTCATTTTGAAGAAGTTGTACATAACGTGTAGGTAGGAAGATTTGAAACTTCGGTTCGTCACCAACTGTATACGGTGCCTCGCTCAATGTGCAATTAATAGCATCACCTACTGAAGTTTCCATTTTCTTGATCGTATGAATGATGTAATGTTTTTCTTCTTTTAGTTCAGAACATTTCTTCGTAGGTAGAATTGATGATTTAGAATGAGCGTTGAACTGATCGACCAAATTTTGAAGTAAGTTCTGCGATGTCATCTTGATGTTATTGTTAATTTTCTTGTAAATAAGAATGTCCGTTGGAGATGTTGTCTCTTCGGAGGTTTGAGTAATACTCATGCTGTGTCATGGTAGCGCTCTCACTTTTATAGTCGACACTACCCCCACCACTTTTTTGAAGGAAACTATTCAAGCGGTAGGCATTCTTTAAAGCGCACTGCGACCTTCGATGTTTAAAACTTTTTGATGAAATACAAAGTTCGTTGAAGTAGCATTGGAAATCTTTATCAATTATTGCATTAATTACTTCGTTGCTTGTAAATGATTGTATCCAATTTGCTTTTTCCAATCCTCTTGTGTAGATAATTTTAAACTCTTTGCAATAATGATTCATAATGTGCGGCATCATGTTATAATTAATGAAACCTTCATCCCATCTTAAGTTGTAAAAATGTTTGTTCAACCATTTGTTTGTAACTTTCGCTTTAGTTGTTAGTCTATTAAATGGTACTGGAGGTTTGAACAAATAATGATAAACTACTGATGTGTTCATGTCCAAGATTACTAATTCTTTAATAATAAAATTACCATCATTTCCTCGGAAAGCTTGAAATTCAATTATACCTCTTTTAACTTCCATTATGTGTGGTGCATTAGAAAACGAAACCCGTTTATTCATGATGAAGTCTTATTAACAACTGACTTAAAAATTGAATGAGCCGACGTTTATAACAGACAGGATTGTTCTTCTTCTTTCACTTCTTGTGCCACTTCATCGATATTAAAATTGGTGTGATAGTTGTTTAATTGTCTCCACATTTCAACTTCTTGAGGTATTCTATTAAAGATTGAAGTATCCACGGGACCGTATAAAATTGGAACAAAAGGTTGTTTGTCCAATGTATCGATTAGATAGTCTTTAATTATTGCACTTGAAAATATTAGTTGTTTCAAATATCTGGTGACGGGACCGGTAGTACAACTTAAAATGTAAAATTCTTCTTTAGTAAAATATAATTTAACATTGTGGGTAGTTAAATCAAGCGAACAATTTGTCCTCCACGATGTTTTACTATATCAACTTCAATATTTGATTCCAATAAACTTAATCTTGTTCTTCTTCCAAATGTGTTGTTACTTAAATAGCACTCCAAAAGATGTAAATGTTTCATGAGAGATTCCCAAGTAGTTTCACTGAAAGTAACCATTTTGTTTCCATGATTTAAAATAACAATTGGTGAATAATCCATTGATTTTAAAATTCCAACTGATATACTTTTTGTCATGCATGAAGAAATTGGGTAGATAATCCGAAGAAATACTTCTGTTAAAATATTGGTTGTAATGTTAACTTCAACCTTCTTCCTTTTTACTTCTTTTTCAGCTTTTTCTTCTTCTCTCTTCTTATGTTTGTTGAATTTTAGGAACTCGTCCATTTCTCGTTCAACTTGTTTTTCTATATCTGAACTATTATCATCCATTAGAGGTGTATTTTCTTCTCCGTTAGTAGAATTCATCTTGCCAATGATGTTTCCCATACGAAGGTTGAAGATAGAATGAAGTTTCTACTAATTATTTTCTCGCTTTTATATTTTTCGTAAAATCCTTGAAATTTATACAATTACATAATTGTTTGTTTTCAACTTGTCTTTCACAAATGAAATTCTAACCTCAAAAATTAAAGCAGATAATTCTAACCTCAAAAATTTGCAGTTGTTGTACAATTCTTCTTAAAGTACATTCTTCACAATTCCGGTCAGCGGTGTGTAAGTAACTATTTTATCATGTAGAATTAGACAGTATGCCGAAGTTCCATCCGCTACTGGTTCTTCAAATTCCATTTCAATTTTTATATCCACACTTGATGATTTTACCGATTCATTTTGTTTTGAACAATCGATTACAATTATTGGAGCCTTGGAATAATACTGGTCAGGTGATAATAGTGGTGTATTAGTCTTTCCATAATATGATGATTGAAATCTTGCATACATATCGTATAAAATGGAAAAACGTTTTTTGCTGAACATGGCATTCAAATTAATTGTCATAGGGAAAGAATTGAGAGTTTAGAAAAACTTTACAATTCTTTATTTTACAGTGATCAAATTGACCAGCATTTGCAGTGATAACATCTTTTCGCTTAGTTTGAAAACCGAGTATTATGTACCTTGCTCGTTCCAAGTAAGTTGATGTCTTGACGGTCCATGTTTTTCGTTCTGTCTGAGGTAGTGTAGGGTATTCATGAAATTCCCAACTTCGGAATGGCATCACAATATCACGGTCAGATTTCAACTTTCTCAATAATAGGATTCTATGTTCATCAGCCAATCTTACATGAGGTACTCTCCAAACAACTTTATCCAACTGTAGTTGCCATTCCAGTTTATCTTCCGTAGTTGCAGGGTCTGCAAGTATCAAGTCCTTATTAGTTGAAGATCTGAGTAATACTAATTCTTGTTTGACATTTATTATTACCCGTTTGTAATCTTCAGCGAATCCCAAAAGCAATCGTAAAGGTACATGAAAATCAAAGTGACCGTTGGAAGCTGGTGTTATAGTGTCTTGATCGGGGGCAACCCATCCGGCAGTGACTATTGAATTCTTCTCATGCGGTGTTAATGATGTTAATCCTTTCAATGTAGTTGTTAAACCAACCTTTTTTGTTGAATCAACCGTCACCCCTGATATTTCATATCTTATTTCATCAAAAAGATATGCCATCGGGTTATTTATAAAAGGAACTGTTGAAGCAGTTTTTCCATCCAATTTTAATACCCGTCCTTCGATGTACAAGTAACTTTCACACGGTAAAGTGTAAATATCTTGTTGTTGAATGGGGATCCTTATTTCATCGTTATTGTTTAATTTTGATGAAGTGTAAGGGTTGTGCGTGTGATATTCCTTCTCCCATAGTGTTTCGTCGAACGTTGGTCCTTGAGATATATCCAGGATATCCATCGCTGTTAAGTTTCAATCCAATCTTCTGTAGAAAACGAATGTTTTCCGATGTTAACTCTTCCAATGTCGAGGAGCTACTGAGCTCCCGACTCTTCCATTGTGGTTTAAATGATAATCCCATGTTGACTTTTATGTTGCTGCTCTGATGTGTATCCGTATAGTAATTGTTTCTCCTCTAAAGTCAACACTATGACCGTCTTGATCCAATATGTTCAGTACGATGTCTGAAATGAAACTGGTGTTTAACGGTAGGTATATCAAGTTTTGTGGCTTCTCAACAATTTTAAAACCGGGAGCCACTGTTGGATAAAATGTATGTAAAATATGTTGATTAACTCCATCTCTATACGATCCGTGTATAATGTTGCACGTGACATCAATACTATTTACTTTCAATATTGTTACAGTTGAATCACCTGAATGAGTAGTTCCAGGAGTTAAGATTTTCTTTTTTGTATCTGTAAATCCAAGTAAACTGCCAATCGACTGTTCCAAGCTGACATCAATTTAATATTTCGAAGTTATTTCTGCTTTTAAAGTATTATTGTTTCCTTTAACGGTGATATTGTCTTCTCCGAGTTGTTTCTGTAATAATTGGTTTATGTCATCAATTTCATATGCTCCAGTAGGAAATGTAATTTTTTTCAATTCTGAGTATTTTCCTGCAGCATCCTTAGTTTCATAATAATGTAGTAAATTGTTTTTTCCTTCTGTAACATTAGGAATTGAATTGTAGGTAGTCAAATCAAGTAATGCCGCTTCCCATAATCTTTCCTTGGATAGACGCAATGCTGGGAACAGCGTACTTTTCAATGTGGATGAATTTCCACTCAGTGACACTGTATACGATGACATCTTAAAGCTGACTGACACTCTTCGCTAGAAACTCCAAACATAAATGCCCACATATTTCAGTATTGTTAGGTTGTTCTCTTTTGTAATTGTAAAAAATGTTTTTGGAGTTTCGAAAATAATGTTGCAGTTCTTTTGGCGGTGGTAGATTGCCAAAACTGTCAAAGTAGTAAATGGTTTGTCCGAGTTTTTTATAGCATACCCAATGAGTGCCTGGACCATAGGTGGAATCCAAATTTACTATTCCAGTTTCATTTTTCCATATTTTAGTTGGTAATGCATCTTTCATAAAAACTCCTCGAAAGAATGGTATTTTCAAACATTTCACATAATCATTTAACTGATGATTTGTTAAGGCTTTATTTGGAATTATCAATTGACTCTTCTTATTTAGTACACACGGTATGGTCTTAGGTATAAACCTGCTCCGTTTTTTACCATTTGCCAAACAGAAGTCTTCTTTACATTTGCCTTATGAGTTCTACGACGTCCTTTTTTAATGTTTCCACCTCTTTTGGGAGCGCCTTTCTTTGCAGGTCTTCCTCTGCGACGTTTTCCACCACCTAACTTTGCTTTCGTCTTCATGGCTGTAGTTACTGCCCAAGCCGATGCTTTTTCTGCAATACTTGCGTCACTTGATTTTACTCTTTGCCAAGCTTTTTCCGCTAGAATTTTATCTGCTATTGATCTATTTGTTGAATCTTTATACTTTGAATATGCTATATCGTGTTCCTTGCAAGCTTGATCTAATTTATTAATTCCAGGATCTCCTCTTGCTAAACGCTTTGCCAACTTAGTTCCAGGTCCACAATATTGATAACCTCCGGGCAGATGTAATTCGTATGGTAAAGCGTCTATCGTTCGATTTACAACAGCACCAACTGGAATCCGTCTAAGCAGGGATAATGCAGCTGATGTTATACCACGTCCTCTCTTGCCGCTGTCTTGACGATGACTGAGCGATACGGTCTTCATTATGTTGTCTTATATAACTGGCGTGTTTACTCCACGAGATACTTTACACAAATGAATAACTTGTGCAAAATCTTTTATATTTAAAGACTTAGTTATTCAAATTAATTATATACTGATTTATAATTCTATTTTTAATCCAAGCTTCTCGTTCATCGGGTTGAATCATCACATGACTCGTTGTACTAGCTATATGATTGTGGGTATCAATAAGTAAATTGCCCACTATTCTTATTAAACAATCTAAATTTACAGCATCTTTTGGATGTTGAGGATCATGTAATTGCATAATACGTTTATCATTACATGTGTAAGCTGTTGAATCACTTTTTGATGTTTTTATGACTTGTCCAATAGTAGCAGCATCATTTGAATCTTCACCTGGTAAAATATTAATTATTTTCTTCATCTTTGCATCATATTGGGTCCCAAAGTGTTTATCCCAAGTTATTGTTTGTTTCATTGTAACACAATCATTTTCTTCGTAACCAGGATAAATATCTTTTATTCTTCTATTACGACCATTGTATGTACCTAATGTACCACCACTCGCAATTAATGTTTGCACCATTAGAGGTACATCTGTATCTTTTATACCAAATCTTCCATTTGTTATTGTTTTATGTCCTGCATCCCATTCATCATTATTTCCTTGCATTAAATTAAACTTTTCATTTCCATGTATAAATTTATCTCCCCGCTTTAACACGGCATCTTCATGTTTTACAAAATTGGATGTTTCCTTTTTTAATTCTTTAGATAATTGTTCCATAGTAACAGCATCTTTTGGTTGAGAACCGAACTTTACATTTGACAACACTTTCCCATGACAATCGATTTCATCACCATCTTGTAAAATACAGTTGTCCTTGATGTATTTTAGGTTTACAGCATCACCGTCTTCCTTTGGGTATCCAATGTCATTTATAATAAATTTATAAAAAGAAAATCCATGT
Source organism: Neoaliturus tenellus (assembly GCA_030545055.2). Lineage (NCBI taxonomy): Eukaryota > Metazoa > Arthropoda > Insecta > Hemiptera > Cicadellidae > Neoaliturus > Neoaliturus tenellus. The sequence continues at coordinate 48,482,174 of CM061534.1, read as the reverse complement.
TCAGTTTTTTCCGGTATTATAGAATGTAAATATTCTTTATTAACTGAATCTTTATCATTTTTGGGATTTCCCACGTTGGTTATTCTATAATTTCCAGCATTATACGTTTGTCCATCTTTTAAGTTATTACCCCATTGCAATTTTAAAGTATTTAAAAGTTCAGATGATAAGTACTCTTTAGTAATTGCATCAGAACCTTCAGTTGGTTTACCAACATTAATTAATCTATGTGATTTAACATCGTAAGTATTCTTATGTAATTTTAATGATGTTGAAGTAGCTTCTTTTACTGTCTTCAAATTTGCTCCATCAGTATCTTCTTCTGGATCTTTAACTAGTTTTAAACGTTTATTACTTATGCTATAGTCACCTTCAGGTGTTTGCGGTAATCCACTTCTTTTTCTGTCTTCTCCAACTTGCACTCCTAAAGCGGAGTACCGTCCGAACTTGTCGACGCTCATGTTAGAACTGATACGTCTTATGCTTGCACCTCTTTTATATCCACGGACAATTATACGACTATACCGCGATTCCTAAGTTCATCAACTAGAGCCACCCATTCATTATTCAAACCTGTATGACCGGCTTCCATGGCTTCATGCAATAGTCTCATTCTATCAACCAATTTATTGATATCGTTGTAGTAAATCACATTTGTATTGTATAGATTTTTCATCAATCCTTTACCAGATGTTGAAGTATCTCCTTTACTCTTTTTACCATGTTGTTCAAGAAGTGATAAATCCATAAGTGATAAAGATTTTCTTTTCAGTGGTTGTCTTACCGCTGGTGCAGTACGTAATGTTGGCAATTTTCGTGGAGGAAACAACTTTTTTATAACGATGTTATATTTTGTTGCACGTGAACGATTAATCATTCCATCCTTTAAGTAGTTTCTTTTATGAGCGTTAGTATTTTGTAGAATCTCCTTAAAAACACTTAAATCTTTGGATGAATATCTTAGTGGTATGTTTTTAAAAATTAATTCATATAATCCTTTTGTTCCTTTATATCTATGCTCACCAATAATGATGTAATCGTCTTGTGTTATTTCAAGCTTTGAATCGCCAATCTTCAATTCATTCCCATCAATTCTTGCTCCGTATACGTGTGATCTACTCAAATTCGGGTTTGATTTCATGTCATGTAGCATTTTCATTATATATTTTCTTCCAAGAGGTCCATGTTGTAATATATCGCTACTCAATTGAGTTAAATTTGGAATAGATTGTTCAGCTTCAGGTATTGGCTGTTCTTCTTCCTTTTCAACAATTGGTTCTTCTTCTTTTGTTTCTTCTTGCTCACTAGCACTTGTATATGAATCATCATCTTCTTCTTTTTTTAATGCTTGTACTTCTTGTTTAGAAACTGGTAGTAAAACATCTCCTTCATAACGAGGTTTACCAATAGTTTCTGATATCTGTTTTAAAGGTTCCGTAATAGGTTTAAATGTAGTCTCTAGAAATTCTTCTCTTTCACTTAAACCCATCCTCAATGCACGATTCTTCATCCTAATAGAATCACTGAGTGATTTTATTTCTTTCAATAGTTTTTCTTGATTCACCATGTTTACACTGTGAAGTTCAACGTGTAACTAGATGTAGCATCGGTAGTTCAACGCATAAATACAAATTTATCCAACCCTATACGATATCTACCATTTTTAATATCTTCTTCCTTCATAATAACGAGAAAGCTATATTTCTCATTCCATGCTTTGCCACACATCTCTTTAAATTTTTCAAATGGCATATCCGCATTTACATGATCATTATATATATGCTTTAAATTTGTTTCATCTTGCTTGAAGATGATCAACATATTTGCATTGTCTCTTATAAGTTGTTTTGGAATTTTACTGTATGTTTGACCAATATAAATGCTATCAATATTATGATGTCTTCCCATAGCAAAATAATTCCTTATTGTGTCATGATTTTCACAAGAAACATCGTCAAATATAAAAATAGAAAATGGTTTTGCTTCATTTGGTTGCATAATTGTTTCACTGGCATTAAACTTGTAAAAATTCACTTCAGGTACACTTGCAAGTACTTTATCCAATAATTGATATTTTGGTTGTTGCAATGATTTTGAAAAAATGTATATATTATTAAAACGCAATCCTTTAGGATTAGTTATAAGGTTAAAAACAACATTAGTTTTTCCACAATTTGAAGGACCAGTTATTAGACATCTTATCGTATTTGGTAGTAATTCACCATGTTTTCCATGATTTAACTTATCATTGTCAACTGTCAATTCATCAATGTTATTGATATTAAATCGGTCTTTTTGTTGTACAATCTCCATCTTGTATAAAGGTTAAACACACAATGAGCTATTAAACAACTATACTAAGTCTTTTGAAGGAATCCAAGAGTCTTCACTTTTATCAAACCCTAACCACCGGACTTTAACCATATCCTTTTTCCTTTGTAAAATCTTCTCGACAAGATATACATCACCGACTGTTGATTTCAACAATTCGTGTCCGTAAAATCCACCTTGAAGTAATTCACCCTTGTTATCCTTTAATAAATAGGTTTCAGGTATAGTTGGTTGCACTTTATAAATTGTAAATACTTCATTAGTCCAATTTGGTAGATATCTTTTACTAAATACACCTTTGTATTTGCTTATACGAACTTTATCGTTGACCTTGAACTTCTTTGGTTGCAATTTTTCCAATTTCGGTGTTGTATTATTTTTAATGCGTTGCAATACAATTTTGGCATGAGCACTATTTACCTGGATAGGTTTCATTCCAATGGTACGATGATATTTGTTGTTATACTCTTTTATAAGTTGTGGTAATATGTCATACCACACGTATGATCCTCTTTTTGAAAATTGTTTATACATCGCACCTTTTAATGTTCTATTGAATCTTTCAATTATTGAAGCTTTAACTTCAGAATTTGTAGAATAATGATTTATTTGATATTTCTTCATCAAAGCTCCAAAGTCTTTATTAAAATATTCTTTTCCATCATCGGTCTGTAGATGTTTAATTTTAAATTTATTTCTTTGTATTGTGGTTTCCATAGCTTTTGTAACACTTTTACCAGTCTTATCCTTCATTGGTAAAGCGTCAGCTATTTTAGTAAAACAGTCTATAATTGTTAAAATATATTTAAATCCTTTATTTAATTTACTGTGCGGTATCATTTCAATGAGATCAGCTTGATAAAGATCATTCATTCCTTTAATGATTGTACTTCTTCTTGGAAATCTTCTTCTTGCTGGTTTATGTAGTTCATTTACAATCTTGTCCTTCACACTTTCCATCTTCAGATGTTGCTTGTACACTGCATGTAAAAATACTGATCCATAGAATAGTTTATTCTCATTTATATAGTTTGAATATAGGTCAAGGCCATTTCATATTAGTGTAAAAAAGAGGGAACATGGCATTGGGCTTGCCATGTCCCCTCTTCTTTACGGAAAGGAAAAAGGAAGAAGGTAGAGGACGAAGAATAGGTTTACTGGTCGATAGGGTTTAGAGAGTAGTGGCCGAATGGTAAAGTATTAATTTTATCTTCTAAAATATGGCGCTTGTCATCTTTGTAGCTTAATGCCCACTTTGTTTGTTTGACACTAAAAAGTTGATGATTATAACTTCTAATAGTGTTGAACGTTGCAGTTGTTTCAACATTTTCAAACAAACATCTTTTATAATGTTCAAACTGTACGTTCTTCTTCAGGAAAGAAGTTTTTATTCCTTTGGCCTTCTTCGTGACTTGATGTTCGTTCCTCTCGTTTATGTACAGTTGAAATGAATACAGTTTGGACATTAATGCTACAATTTCCATCATCGGCACAACCATTTGTTTCATCTTTAAATTTTCCCAATACTTTCTTATTTCTGTCATAGTCGTAATTTGGATGATCCTTAGGATAATCGGAAAAGTCGAAATCATCTTTATATATAAAGGTGCGTAGATCTTCATACATGTCATTTGTTTTAATCCAGTAAATTAGTGCATCCGTGTCCATATATGCAATACCAATGTTCTCTCTTCCATAATAGTTAACCATCTTCTTATAATGAAACTCGTACATATGTGTTTTTGAAATATCCAAGATTGACATTCCAAGATACAAAGGACGATCCATTGTAACTGACTTCTTGTTCATGGAAATAACAACTAGATTTTCATTAATAATTATAGATGAACCAAAGTTTGGTTGTTGCACCAATTTCTGTAATTTTACTGGATCAGTTACCAATTTGATATCCTTATGTTTCCTTTTGTTTTCCAAAGTCTTGCCAAATATTGCGTTATTCATTAATTTGAAAAAATCTTTTTGAAAACTTGATGTAGCAGTGGCTCTTCTTCTTGTGTTGTTGTCGATGTAAGGTTTTAACCAACAAGATTGAGAAAATTGTAGTACTCGATTAATTTTTGTAATTCTCAATCCTAAGTCTAAAGCTTGTTGTATCATCCAGTAGTGTCCAACATATCGAGACTTGTCGGTTAAAGTCATCATTAATTTTGGCCATCTTCCAGTAGGGGAAATTTCAGTCTTAGGAAGAAGTGGTAAATCATAATGTTGATCATGAAGATGTTCAGGATATTCAAAATTAACATCAAAAATGTAACCAGTTTCACCATGCTTCGGTATATCCATTATGTTTCCAATCGATTCTGGATCTATCCATTTAAAATTATCATATGGAAGGGGATTCGACATTGCCCATCCGTATAAGTTATTTGCATCAAAATAACCCAGGAATGTTGTTGGTTTTGATGCATCATAATCGGGCAGATACTTGTTGTTCGCCTTGAAATATCGTGTAACGCTTTGCGTCAATCCCCCTCGAACTCCTGACTCTAACATCATAACCATATCTATATCAGTAAGAAGTTGTATTTTACAATTTGTTTCTTTCAACATAGCTTGCCATGCTAATCCAGGTGAAGTGTACGAATGAAGAGGGTCCAATCCATATGCTGCAAAACATGTATTTCTAAATTCTTCCATTATATCACATAGTAAAGTTACATCCAATTTAACATAAAAATCTGAATATTCTCCCAATGTTCTAAATCCTAAATCGTTCCATACTTTACATGCATGATCATAGTCCTCTTGAGATATGTCCATGTCATAAAGTTTACTTTTGAATTCTTCTTTAGCCGGAAGTGATGTTTCATTAAATCTTTCTAAACTGTCTATGTAATCATATGGAAACACACCTTTCCGAAGTACCAAATCCAGTTTGTCATTATTTACAATCTTCTTTGTTTCGATTAAATCTTGTTTCCTTAAATTTTCTGAAAGTTTGGACAAACTCGACGGCATAAATCTGTAGGAGTCTAAGAATCTTAGTTTCATGTTTCCAACTTCTTTGGAAAAACTTATGAACTTCTCTGAAGTTTCAGCTAACACATCGATTTTACCATCGTCTCTTCCTAGTTCAGGTATTATAAAATGAGCATCGTACCCACTGAGGTTATGCAGAACCACAGGAATAAATAGTGGTAAACGATAGCTTAAGTTGCATTTATTACAAGCAGCACCCCTGTAATAACCTGTGAGGTGATCGTGATCTTTAACTTTATAATTCTCAATAGTAAAATCATTTTTGCATAAGAAACATCGAGTTGCATTTTCATGTTGAATTTCTTCTTCTTCCTCCATCGGTTTCATTGGTACAATATTTGTATATAATCTTTGTGCATTTCCAGCTATTGAATATAAGTGATCAAGAAATATTTTTTCTACATTTTCACCACGATATACTAGAGGTTCTGAAGTTAATCCATATCTGTTTAAATGTTCTTCTGATAATGTTGATTTAACCATTAAACAAAAACTGTTTGGTTTGTGCATTTGATACTTGACACTTTTTCTAGCTTCACAATTTTCATCTTCAACAGGAACAAGTGTTGATTCAAAGTCCGCATACACAACTAGAGGAATACGGTACTGATGATGAACCTTTTCAAATGTAACAAATGCTCTGCTTTCCGAAGGTAAAATAATCTTTGCTTCATAATTATTGTTACATAATCTTTTGTGCTCTTGTAACCATTCTCTTGAGTGTAGCCCATCTCGTTTAAAATTGAAACATCTCTTGCAAATTAACTTTCTGTGTCGATCTTTAGAAAGCTGCTTATTAACAAGACGATCAAATTGCTTTATGTACACATAGTGAGACACATCTCCTCGCGTTAGTAGTAGTAAATCCGTATGATCTGGTAGCTCTTCTTTTGCAATACGTAAAGGATACACTTTGTTTGAACTATCTAATGCAAAAACATTGATAGACGTACCAGGATTTTTCTTCTCAAATTTTGATATATCTTTCAGTGATACAGGATAAGTGATTCCTTGAAAATTGTATCTAAATCTTTGATTTTCATATTCTTGGTTAGGTCTATTCACATGAAGTGGTGGTACAAATTTAGCTGTCATTGCATAACGAAAACATTCATTGTCTTCATTTTTAACATTAACACAAGATTTTGTATTTTCAATTCTTTTTGGTAAAGGAATGTAACTAGATCCCATTAGTCCATATCCATGTTTGTGAACTCTTATATCTAATACTTCAATACTTGTAAGACTCCATCCGGATCCTCTTCCTTCGTGTTCCTGAATTTTTGTTAATATTTCTTCTATACAATTTTCTATTATTGAATCAATGTTTGAACTTTCCATAATGGTTCGGTTTTTTGTTATGAATCCTCTTGGTGATAATTCTTCTTGTACATTTATAAACATAGCTTCTAGTAGTAAACCAAATTTAAGAAAGTTTAATCTTTTCAATTCTTCTTTTAAAATTTTACTTACGATTGGTTTTGCTTCTCTAATAAATTCTTCTAGCTTCAAGTTTTCATTTTGAATCTTATGATGCATTACTACTTTACCGGGTAATGCAAATACTTGTAGATTCGGTAAAGTAGTTGAAGATGTTGCTGTTATTTCATCTTGTTCTTCTTGTTGTTCTTGTTCTTCTTGTTGTTCTTGTTCTTCTTGTTGTTCTTGTTCTTGTTGTTCTTGTTTTTCTTCTGGGTTGTTGTGAATTAGTTCTTTATGACAGTCTAATAGAATTTCATCGTGAAACGATTCCGAACATTTATCGCAACGATACATGTTGAGATGTTTACTCTTCGAAATTTTGCCAAGAAATGAAATAGGCTCTCGCGTTCCTCCTTTTATAACGGTCCCCCCACCACTATTTCATCTTCTTCACTATACAAGGAAATCAAACTTTTTAAATAAAAATATTAACCTTCAACAAACTAATTGTTCATTCGTGTTCTTTATTCCCATTGGAGTTTTAGTATATACTTCTTTATATTCAAGCTTTAACTAACTTTCCCCCACCCAACTAATTTTAGTTACTTTTAAAACCAAACACCTGCCCTCCAAACATCTATTAGGACAAATGTTATAGGACAGATGTTGAAAGAACAAATGTTAAGGTAGAAATGGCTAGAGCACAGGCACTTGGTTAAACTAAATTTGCACATAAATTAACTAGAGTTGAACTAAAAATTCGCATAAATTAAAAGTTAGTTCAAAACTAAAATTCGACAGTGTTAAGAAACTCTAACATTTGAACAAGAATAAACATTAGTTCAAAACTGAAATTCAACAGTGTTAACCAAATTCTAACAGTCGAACAAATAGGTCAAGGTAATCCAATTTTAACGCGAGAACGAGGAATAGAGCACTAAGTGGCATGTTAGTCCATTACCACAAAGTGATCTATTCCTCGCTCTCTATTCTACATCTACTTTTTTCAGTTTACTTATTTATATTAAAATGTTCAAATTTTACTATGTAGAATGTCCATTCTTTCTCTTCAACTCTTCGATTGTTTTTAGCAATTGTAACAAATATTCGTTAGTTTTCACCAAAGTCTTTAGTTTGCTACATCCAATTTCAATGGAAGGTATTATAAGTTGTAATTTTATAAGTTCAATCTTTTCTTTATTGCGAATTTCTTTCTTTATTATATTATTCCTTATTTTTGCTGCAGATTTAAACTCCATGTTGTTTCTGCTAAAGCCACAATAATAATAAAAGTTTCTTCAAACAACCTGCATTTATACACATTCCCCCACCACTTTATAATCCCCACTCCTTTCCCCCTCTTCTTTATATGTGGAAGGAAGTATTATAATTAGATTCCTAATATTTCTTTTCCTTTTTCACTACATGGGGGGAAGGGTAATTTGTTATTACACTAGTTGTGCAAGAAAATAGCCGCCAGTGTCCACACCTTGTTCATAGCACTCCATCATAGATTGTGCCCACTGCAACATGCGGTCTCTGTCATTTGGTGTGACAAGGAAAGAATGACTATCACCATACAATATAAAAGAGTCAATTCGTACATAACATCCTAAATTTAACCATTTATTAGCTTCAACTATAAACTTTTCTATTGTATCAAATGGAAATTGTGGATCAATTGCTATAACCTTACGTTCTTCACTAAGTTCAACAGTATAATCATCATCATCCTCACTCTCACTATCATTATTTAAAATGTCTTCAGGTTGTAGAAAAACATCGGAAATTTTGGAAGAATTAATATGGTCATTCACATGAGGAGGCATTTTGAAGTAGGTAATATTGTAAACAGCAGAGACGAAACAACAAGAGCGGCGTGTAGAAGCAAAATGAAGGAGTGACCAACGCTCGCTCCGCTTTTATAACAGTATGCAAATGAGGGGTAAGAGCTGACCTTAACCGGTCATCGACCCAAAGGAGTGGGGGAAGTACTTTTCTTACTACTCAAATGGAAGTAGGTTAGTAGGTCACGGGACTTAGAGTGTTAAAAAATAATGGGGGAGAAACACAACGCTATAACGCATTGTGTTTCTCCCCCATTATTTTTTTAGCAACAATTTGGAAAAAACTAAGTGAATTTACTGTTTACGCCCCCACCTTGTAATACGATCCTTTTTATCCCTGAGGAGAAAGTCTTGAGAATCTAAAGTGTTAAATCTCTTCTCTTTACACAAATTCTCACAAACTCTAATTTTATATTTTAAGCCGTTACATTTTGCCAAAATGTGTTGGTGGTCAACAACACTTAGAAAAAAATATTTCAAACCTTTCTTAAGCCTCTCTCCTCTGACGGATATTATTTTAGGATCGTCTTCAACGGTGGGGATTTCTGTCAGTTGTGGTTCAGAAATATGTTTCACGATATGTACACGGCAAAAACTTTCATTTTTAACACATTTCCTCCCACAAGCTGATCCTTTCTTAATTCCCCTAGTGAGCACTTCAGGGCAAGTAGTGGGACGGCTAAATGCCCTACGACGCTCTTCTTGTAATAATTGAAATTGCTCTGAAGGAGCAGGCTTAGGAGCAGGTTTGGGAGTAGGCTTAGTGGATTTAGTTTTATGATAGGTGTGGTCTTCAGGCATAGTAAGTGGTGGGGTAGGAGGCAATGGTGACAGTGGAATGATAGGTGTACTAAGACTATGAAGCAAAGTTTCAAATGAAGGGGTATTAAGACGGGGAGCTGGCTTCTGTGGAGGCGGCATGATGGTTGATGGCGGTGTGGAGTCGTTTGAAAGCGAAGTAGAAGGCGAAGGCGGTGAAAAAATGCTTCGAAGTTTAGAAGTCTTGATAGGCGGAAGAATAGTGCCAGAAGTTGAAGGTTTGGATCCAAGTTGCTTCTTGTACCAGTCAGGAGGATTTTTCAGACGAAGAGTTTTCTTTGGTGCAGTAACAGCCGTAGTAGAAGTTGAAGTAGAAGTTAAAGTAGAAGTTGTAGTTGGCAGAGATGACATGGTTGTGGCTCCAAGTTCGCAGCGTAACGTCTGGAATCAGAATGAAATGTTAGCCGCAGTCGGTGCGTCTTTTATAACAATATGCAAATGAGAGGGGTAGCAGCTGGCCAAGACTGATTATTGACCTGGGAGGTGGGGGAAAAGGGAAAAGAGAAGGTATTTATTTAAAATAATTCGCATAACTTTTGACTAAAATAAGATAACCAAATTCTTCTTTTACCAAAATGTTTGTCTTACATAGACCTTTTCAATGATGTATCGCTTGTCCAAATCCGTCAATCCGTTATCAAGCTATAGCCATTTTAATTTTTCAGGTCATGACCGGTCGTTCACCCGGAGTAGTGGGGGAAGGAGTGGGGGAAGGAGTGGGGGTAGGAGTGGGGGAAGGGGGGGGGGGGAATCGACTCCATTTTTTCGGGGGGGGGGGGGGGGAATCGACTCCATTTTTTCGGGGGGGGGGGTCATTGACCCTTCCAAAAGTGGGTCAAGGTCATTCAAGATTTATAATGATCCAAGGTGATGGGAACAGTAATACTGTTCCCACCACCCTGTTTGCCTAACGGTTCCCACTCCCAACCCACTAGTTACGTTCTGCAAGGGACATCGACGCAATTTTGTTTGGACCGTCCGGGTCTACCGTAACGGTCCGGTCCGGGTCTACCGTAACCATGAATTCCAAGGGAAACTGGAACACCTAATGCAGAAACGCAACTCTAACCCCACCCAAACTAATCCCACCCATCATATTCCTAAACAAAATGCAAAAAACCTAGTCCGCAATTTGCGGATGTCCCACCCCTTCTAAGTGAAGTTCAACTGAACTTCTGAATTTACAGTTAATCTACCCCCTAACATCTAGCTGAAAGGCAAAACAACGACATAAATTATTAATATCAACACTTAAAACTAACAACACATCATTATTAAAAACCAAATAATTCAACACAACCAAATACCATCATTATTCTTAAAATTAATACACCTTAATGCTAAACACCTCTTAAAATTAATACACCTTAATGCTAAACCCAACTTATAACTAACATCGCAATGCGCAAATTATTTCTTAAATTAAATACAACTTAAAACTAAACACACACACACATATACCACATTGCATTAAAAAACGCAACATAGTAGAAGAAGTTCAAATATATATAGGCCTACTATATATTTGAAACCTCTTGCTGAGTCGCCAACAACCTTTCGCTATGAAAGTTTGTTGACGACTGACGCTAAGATCAGGCTCGTATTGCTCCTCGGATTCTCGAGTAGTGGGGGAAGTTGTTTCACTCCAGTACGGTGTTCAATCCAGTCCAGTTCGCAGCAGTGTAAAAGGAAGGCGAAGGAGTGGGGAGCAGCATATGCACAGCAACGCAAAACCAAGGTTTGAGGTTAGAATTATCCATGTGCAGTAGCGCTAAAGTGAGTAATACAGGACTAGGCGCATGCGCAATAGCATAGTCACTATTCCGATCCGGAGAACTCGTTGCATGCGCAGCAGGTTTGAGGTTAGAATTATCCATGGCAGCTGCCATATTTAGTCTGGTTTCACCACATAAAGTCAACAACCGGTAGTGACCGGCCATTGACCTGGAGGAGTGGGGGAAGGAGTGGGGGAAGGGGGGGGGGGTTCCATTTTTTCGGGGGGGGGGGAGGGGGGGGGGAGGTCATTGACCTTTCCGGTCGGTCATTGACCCCAAGGAGTAGGGATAGACACAGAACCCTACTTCTCTTACTACTCAGGTGAAAGTCGGTCAACCAGTCATTTGCTTGCCATCTGCCGCCATCTGGCTGGAGTTATTGCCTCTATAAAGGTGGGTAGTTTATCGCGCTACAAACATTCATTGCCTCGCATCCGCTCGGTCATCATCTCTCGTTAGTTTTATGTTATGACTACTTCACTTACTAGGTTTGAGGTTAGAATTATCCATGGAATAGCCTTCGTAAATTCTAACCTATAAAATTACTACTCTGGCTTTCTGTTTCAATTTCTTTTACACTTCATTTTATATCTCAGTCTTATTTTAACTTCTGAACTTAACACATCGGTTATGATGACTGCACAATGTTTAAAATTAAAGCTTTTGCGAACACAACACATATTACGAAGTACTTCTAAACCTTCAATTTCAAAGTGTAGAACTAATTTAAATAGAGTTAGGAAGAAGTACAGTTTTAACCCATTATACTCAAAGACTTCGCAGGTTAATGTTGATGATAATGTTATTTACAACATTTTGCATTCTATGTTACAATTCAACAACTTTGAACTTGTTACACCTATCAACTGTGTTCAACAAGTTTTTTTATTTTACCCCCACTATTCCTTATATAAGTGCTCTAACCACAATTCCTACTTCATCCTTCTCTATTCTGTTCAGCTGAGCTAATATTTGAGGTTAGACTTATCCATGGCGGCCGCCATGTCTGGTACAGTTTTACCACATAGAGTCGGCGACCGGTTATTAGTCTAAAGGAGTGGGGGAAGGGGTGGTGGGGGGAAGGTTGCCGTTTTATAAGCCCTCTCCCTAGGCGGCGCTTCTCATTCGATCGCCAACTTTCAAACAATAAACACCTCTCCCATGGCACGAATGAATTATCCCACTATCACCAACTAGTTCAACTTTGAACTATTTCTGGTGGTAGTTGGGTAGGCTTTTTTAAAACTTACTCTGGATGACCTTGACATACTTTCCAGGCCCCCAGTTATAACTGTTGAATTTCAGTTTTGATCTTACTCTTAATTTTTGTTCAACTTTTAGAGTTTAGTTAACACAGTTGAATTTTACTTTTCAACTAACTCTTCATTCATGCCCAATTCTACTTCAAATTCAGGGCATATGCTCTCGCCATCTGCACCCTGCAGCTGCCCTGGCAGCTGACACCATCTGACCCCTGCAGCTGCCCTGGCAGCTGACGTCACTTCCGGTTTAGAAGTGGCTTTTTCCCACTACTCCCCTGTTATTGAGATTAAAAATGTAATGCTATATCTTAATTATTCAAGGATATTTTATGATTAAAGTTTTGATCCGCCGATATTTTAAGTATAGTATTTTTAAATAATTTACTAAAAATTTTCCGAGTATGCAGGTTTGCTGCAACGTATTTTAAAATCGTGTATATCGTAACAAAGTGAAAACGAGTATGCACCCAGCATGCTAACGTGAGGGGACGGTTTTAAATTCAAGGCGTTAAAAATTACCAATGTAGATCAAAATTTTGGCCTAATAATAACATTCAAAACGGACGTTAACCATGGACAACAATGAAATATCCCCTTCACACATCCCTCTACTCGGCCGCACCTCGCTCGCCCCTCGCACCAATGTGCGCTGACCAGCAGAGTCACACATTCCTCGCACTGCTCGCCCCTGCCTCGCCTCGGCCTCGGCTCGCTCCCACCTCGCACCAATGTGCGGCGGGCCAAAAGGGTCCCCCAAAAATGTGCATCAACTGCGCAAAGCCCGAGCCAGGTATACGGTAGTTGGAGGCGGAAAAAATCTTTTAGTTTACAGGTTCATCCCAACCTCCCGTATCACAAAGTGTGGACAAACTCTTGGCTTTGCACTAGTATTCGTAAATATTTAAGTGATTTTCTTAACTCCACTCCCCATGTTATTTTATCGGTTATTTTGGTCCGTTACGGTGAAGTTTTTAAAGGGACAACATCATCCACTTATATCCTTGGATTTTTCGTAAATAGCCTATACGTTTTTGAAAGTGTGCGAACTGTAAATATTTTGATGTCGTCTTTTTAAAAGTAGGTAATTGCTTGTTTAATATAATAATAAAATAATAATATTATTTGATATTAACCGAATATTAAATATTGGTTTTAATGTTTGCTAGTTGTTATAATTAGCAAATATTAAAACCCTATGTTGTCTTACAATGTGAAACTGAAATAGACCCACCACTTCGCGCAGTTAATACAAGTCTCTCATCGTCCCTTGGAGCGTTTCGCGCAGTTGATGCATCCCTAGCTACCTGGCCCAGGTCAATTCGCGCAGTTGATGCACGCCCTCTATCTCGTGTAACATGGGGTGAATTAATCATTATAAATAATTACGAAGGTCTTAATTTCAAATTCAGGCTGTTAAACTGCCCATGTGTAGCACAAATCCTGGCGGACTGTCTCACGTCTCGTTCAACCAACTGTACTAGCCCTTAAAAATGATAACTCATGGGAATGTAAACCAAACTATAACTATTCTTGTGTACCTGTAAGTTGTCACAAGAAGATCAATATAGCCTGTTCTACAGCTGCAGGTGATTCCTAGACAGCTTGTTGGTGACGTTGGGCGGGAGCGCTGCCGCCTCGGCCTGTCGGTGGAACACGAAGATGCGGCCGTGTTTGACCAGCCGGGGCTGGCCGGGGCGGCCCACCCTCCAGTAGACGGTCTGGACAGCGCTGCCGCCGCGCACCAGCCGCGTGGAGAAACTCAGACTCATCGTGGACACTGGCTTGGTCAACCTGGGGACACGACACGTGTGATGGATCTGAACACGAAGATGCGGCCGTGTTTGACCAGCCGGGGCTGACCGGGGCGGCCCACCCTCCAGTATACGGTCTGGACAGCGCTTCCGCCGCGCACCAGCCGCGTGGAGAAACTCAGACTCATCGTGGACACTGGCTTGGTCAACCTGGGGACACGCCACGTGTGATGGTTCTGAACACGAAGATGCGGCCGTGTTTGACCAGCCGGGGCTGACCGGGGCGGCCCACCCTCCAGTATACGGTCTGGACAACGCTTCCGCCACGCACCAGCCGCGTGGAGAAACTCAGACTCATCGTGGACACTGGCTTGGTCAACCTGGGGACACGACACGTGTGATGGTTCTGAACACGAAGATGCGGCCGTGTTTGACCAGCCGGGGCTGACCGGGGCGGCCCACCCTCCAGTATACGGTCTGGACAGCGCTTCCGCCGCGCACCAGCCGCGTGGAGAAACTCAGACTCATCGTGGACACTGGCTTGGTCAACCTGGGACACGTGTGATGGTTCTGAACACGAAGATGCGACCGTGTTTGACCAGCCGGTGCTGACCGGGGCGGCCCACCCTCCAGTATACGGTCTGGACAGCGCTTCCGCCGCGCACCAGCCGCGTGGAGAAACTCAGGCTCATCGTGGACACTGGCTTGGTCAACCTGGGGACACGACACGTGTGATGGGTCTGAACACGAAGATGCGGCCGTGTTTGACCAGCCGGGACTGACCGGGGCGGCCCACCCTCCAGTAGACGGTCTGGACAGCGCTGCCGCCGCGTACCAGCCGAGTGGAGAAACTCAGGCTCATCGTGGACACTGGCTTGGTCAACCTGGGGACACGACACGTGTGATGGGTCTAAACACTGCTTGGTTAAAAACCTTAAACAATTAATTTATTCGACGGTTCAATCACTTGCGTAATAATATCTGTAATGTATTTTAACCTAAACCTTATCAATTTTTGTTATATTTTGTGATTAAAAAATTCAAGTATTTGAAATAGTTTTGTGGAAAAATACATTACTATGGCAAGATTCACGAAAATAGTCCAATGAGAGTCGATGCAACGTTGCCAAATTTATACAGTAACACATTTTTATACTGTACTGTCTGGCTTACCTGTGTTTCGCAACGGTACTCAAGTTGCAATACAAACCCGAGAACTACTTTACCCTCCACGTAAGCTCGTTCGCTACGATTACTTAAGGTTCAAGCTTAGCTCGTTCGCTACGCTTACTTAAGGTTCAAGCTTAGCTCGTTCGCTACGCTTACCTGCCGTCAGGTTTAGATCGTTCGAAGCGCTCACTAGCTGTCACGTTCTGTGTGTTCGCTGTGCTCACTCAAATTAGTAATATCTTCTATTTTTTTTTTTTTTTTTTTTTTTTTTTTTTTTTTTTTTTACCAATCTTCCCATAATTCTTTAAATCAACACAGTTCAGGTGTGATCGTCCGCTACGCTTACTCTCCTCAAGTTAGTAATATATCTTAATTTGTAATCCCAATTAATCATCCCTCTGTACTTTAAATGAGGACAGTTCAGGTGAACTCGTTTGTTACGCTCATTCGCCATTAGGTTCAGCTCGTTCGCTGCGCTCACTTGCCTCTTTGTAATAATTTTTAACAATATTCCCAATTTTTTTTTATATAACAACAGTTCAGACGAGCTCGTTCGCTTAACTCACTCGCCGTCTCTATCAGCTCGTTCGCTTCGCTCACTATAGTAGGCGTCATGAAAATGCGAGCCTGAATTTAAAACAGTGCTGCCAATTTGTGCCGACTAATCAAGCTGTTGGCATCTGTTATTAATTACTTCAAATGTAGGAAAACTTGGAAACAAAAACAAACCGGCAACATCTCTAGGTAAGACTTACTTACAGAATGTAAATCAGCTTCCATCTGTTTAAATTTCCAAACTCGCGATTTCGTGACCTCAATTTTGATATTCTATAGGTTGATATCCTCAATACTTTAATCAGATCAGCTGTTTATAAATTAGTAGTGTTCAA
This sequence comes from Neoaliturus tenellus, assembly GCA_030545055.2. NCBI lineage: Eukaryota > Metazoa > Arthropoda > Insecta > Hemiptera > Cicadellidae > Neoaliturus > Neoaliturus tenellus. The sequence continues at coordinate 48,465,907 of CM061534.1, read as the reverse complement.
TGTAATCACGTGTTAATCACTAAAATGTTGCTTTTATAAATAGTATATTTCACCACTAGTCCGGAAAGTGACCCATTTCTGGGCGTGATAGTGTTTTACGCGCGAGGCGAAGCCGAGCGTGGAAAACACTATCGAGCCTGGAAATGGGCTTTCCGGACGAGTTGTGAACGATACTTTTCATCACGACGCAATTATTAATAAATGTGGAAGTTTTAAAGGAGGATTATTTTTGTAAATTCTTCGCCATTGGACAAAGTAAACAAAGCTGGAATTCAAAATTTAATTTGTTTTAAACCCAGCTGATTGTTGCTGTACGGAAAAGTTTGTTTACCTTGGACGTATTATCCAGTTACGTAATATTTGGAGTTGGGATAATATTTGGGAGATGAAATATAAAAATTTAATAATTTTTATATTTCATAGGATAAACAGATTGTACAAGTCGGAAAGTGATGTTTACAAACATTACTTTCCGTACAGGTCAGTAAAATCAGCTGACGGTGACAGTTTGGGAAATGAATAATTTCCAAGGTCTCAGCTGTACGGCAAGTTGTCACTTTCGTATACGGAGTGATGAAAAATAACATGGTAACTTAGAAGATGTCTGGGGAAAAGCCCTATGAAGGTTGGAAGGATATCGTAAATTTTTGGGGGTTTTTACGTCAAGAGCTTTCAATTAACTATATAGTTGTAGGGGTTTTGACTTCTGGGAATGTGTTAACGATTTGTATTACATTCAAAACCAAACTTCCAACTTTAAAGTCATTTAGTGTGAATCCAGCGAACTATAGAGCAAAACCTAAAATACTAAAGTTGAAGAAAATATAATTTCATACTAACGATTTTTCATCAGATTTCGGATCACATACATCCTTAAGGAACTAGAGTGTAAAATTTAAAGAAGGAACCCGACTTTTCAGCCACCACGGCAACTGTTAAAGTTCTTTATTTCTTAAATGGTTGAAAAGGGTGGTCTTAAGTCAATTGTTCTGGAGTTTTCACATCAAGAGCTTTCAATCAAGTATATGGTTGTGGAGTTTTAGACTTCTGCGAATACTTAAAAAAAATCGTGTTACATTATTCTAACTTTATGATATAGAAGATAGAACAAGAAGATTAAACATGGCAAACATAACTACAAATGACAACCTTGCAGGGCAGGAGGTGGGGTGAGGGGGGAACAGCTGTTAAAATTTCCATGGGACTATTTTCGTTCATCTTACCTTGGTTGAATTTCTTGTTTGATTCATAACATTTATAACATCTCTATATCTGTACAGTATTTAATTTAACTTCATTTTAGAGTCTTCATCACTGTCAACAGTTTTTTCCTTCGTTACAATGTTTAGTTCATTAAACATTAATTTATCTTGAACTCGAGATCAGTCATTTTTTATGTGGATTTTTTTATATAAGATGTGGTTGTTCTCTCTAGAGTAATACAGAATTTTGTTTATAAAAAAATTAACAAAAAGTCGGGAAAGCAAATGATAAATTAAAGTTAAATAAATAAATAAAGTAGTTTTTCCTCCTTGGTTGAACAGGTGCAGCACTATGTGACACATTTATCAGTTGTCCAAGTTGAAATTTGGATTTTTTATTTGGAATTCATTAAAAGCTTTTTTCTGAGCTTAACTCATGGACAGAAACCAACTTTAAGTGCTTTCAGTGACTTAAAAACGAAAATGTCTAAAATCTTGCAAAACTACGATGTGAGGAGAACTTTTTGATTTCTCAAACATTGAATCATTTAAGAAATAAAGGAAGAACCTAGGCCACAAACATAGATTTATTTATTATATATGAATATTTTAAAATCCCTTATAGTTTTTTTTATTTCAAAACATATCCCAATATTTCCCGAAAATGTATTGAACAGCACCTTTTCATTACTCTTATCAAATAAATACCTATGCACACCAGTGATGACTTCTAAATGGAGGAAAACCTATATATTATGGTACCTACTGCATCCCTGCAATTAAAAACTTATAATTGAATATCATTGAAAAAAGAAAGCCCTAAAGCTAAAATTACTTTATTAAAGGTTCCTTTATTGTAAAGAAAACTATAAGTTAGACTGAGAGCTTCATGGGAAATATAAAAGGTTTTACATTTCATCAAAGTGGAAAGCAAGTTAAAATTGGCAATTAATTTTGGTACTGAACTTTGTACTAATGTTAAAAAAGTGTTTGTGCAATAACGACAATAATTAATATTCCAATTAACTAGTGGAGTAACATAGATATAGGAATGAGTTCAAAGATTACTCGGACGGTATATGAATGCGTAGTGTATTATTTATGACTTACATTAAATTGGGACACAATGAAAATTTTTATGTTTTCCCTGCTACGAATGTGTACTTGAGCTTGTATAATGAGCTACAAGAAAATGTATTTACACGATAGATAGATAGAAGGCTTGTTGGTAAATATAAATAAATTTTAGTACAAATAATTTATTGAAATGTTTATTAAAAGCCCTCATTTACTCTGCAATCTATAAACTTTTCTCAAAATGAAATAGGTTATATTTACAAAATTGATTTTATATGAAAATAATTTGCTGCGCTCACTAGCCTCAACCCTTTAATCTACAATAGTTTATATTGACAATCTTCTAGATGTTTTAAACCAAAACCGCTGTTTATTCCTTGATTCATGTGAACCAAGGAATAAACAGATTCATTGATTCTTGAATCATGTGTTGATTACTAAAATTTTCTTTCATAAAATTAATATGGTAACTTTGAACACGCGTGGAGTGGAGCCCTATGGAGGTTGGAAGACTATCATAAATTTTTATGAAGTTTTCACGTCAATATCTCTCAATCAAGAAAATCGTTGTAGAGATTTTTAACTTTGACTTTGGGAATACTAAAACAACTTGTGTCCCATCATACTTTCAAAACCCAACTTCCATTCTTATATACAAAAAATAATAAAATTAGCCTGATTATCTGCCGAAGGGAAAATCAAGGTATAATGCAACAAATAGTCATAATTACCGATTCACATACATAATTTGTGCCATTTTTTCTCAGTAATTTATTAAAGCGAACAAATTTTAATGCATATCCGTGTATTTGTACCGATAATGAGACAGCCAATGATGATTTTAGCAAAGAAGGTATTAATAAAACCAATCGATTTGTTGTTAGTGAGGCTGGCATCTCACCGTGCAAGAGTTGTTGGTTTGCTGGTGGTAGCCGTTGTCCGTGGCTCAGAGAGCTGTAGTTGTAGAGCTGTGGGGTTCAGAGAGCTGTAGTTGTAGAGCTGTGGGGTTCAGAGAGCTGTAGTTGTAGAGCTGTGGGGTTCAGAGAGCTGTAGTTGTAGAGCTGTGGGGTTCAGAGAGATGTGGTTGTGGGACTGTAGCTTTATGAGTCACCTCACCGGAGCGTTCCATCTAAGATAACAAACCATTGTTGTGCATTATCAATAACTAGGACTACATTATGATACGAAACGTTTACACTACATTATCAACATTTACTTCATTGACAACATAAGGTTTTATTGTTGATAGTGAAAAATTCCGGGGATATATTGATTAAACTAAACACAAAACATTTAACACCCATTTAACCCATGCCCAAGATGTAAACATGCGACTCAGAGTTTCTTGTCAGTTGATCTAATTTGTCAAGATCAAAATTACATAAATGTTGTTGACACTTGTACAAAAAATGCAGAAATTCCAAAAGTCATCAAACCAAACCATAAATATGTTGTATATGAACTACTTTAACAACAAATTATAAATATAACTCGGCCAGAAACAAATAATTTACTATTTGTAATAGGTCCAATGATTCTCTAATGATTCATCCAACGATATTTCTAATGATATTTTGTGGAAAATTTCATTTCAAATTGTAATCTCTCTTTAAAACTGTTTTTACTTCCAAAGTTTATTTTATAGGTTGCGGGACAAGATTGTTAGGATTGGTTGGCAAGCTGTGTATTTGTAGTTGGTATTGTATTGTAGTGGTGTATTGTAGTTGGCCACTACAATGGCCACATTTCTGTTTATAAGCGAAACACTAAAAATATGTTCGAAAAGAAAACATTACCAAACAAAACATTACCAACGGAGGTTTTTGAGGGGGTAATTGAAAAACTTGGTCAATTGGTTAATTAATTGACAAAATGGTCAATAGTCGAAATTTACAAAAACAACCTATTATAAAAAAAGACATAATACAACCAAAATTTTGCATACGATATTTGCAAATTAATAGACATTTTCAAGACAATTTCAATTTGAAGTAAATATTTCGAAAAAATAAAAAAAATTCAAAAAGTTTAGGTATTTTCAATAAATTGAAATTTTCAAGAAAATTGCGATTGGTAGGGCTTACGGTAGTTACATACCACGAAGAAACCAAGTAAACATCAAATTTTAATACCCAACCCAAGAAGCGCAACGCAACGTGTTTAATTAAAATCAGTATACAGTATCAATGTCACCAATTTTGAGATTTGTTAATTTATTTTAAAATTCATGTTTCTTTTAATACAAATATATAGCCCTGTGTTGCCCAAATTATACCTGATTACTAGAAGTGTTTTGTAAAAACATGTAATAGATGTTAAGCTGAGAACTTCTTGTTGTATGAAAGTAAAATAATGAATATTTTATGATTTAAGGATCAAAATCGTGCCACAATAATAAGTATCAACAACTTTAATATTACTATTTAGAACCAAGAACCGAAAGTTCTGCACTTCCTTAATTTTGGCTTTTGAAAAGTTGTAGGGTTAGATATGAATTAGTCTGTATTTAAACACATAACTGCTGAAATCTGTTGTGAACATGACAAACTGTCTAATCCAGCTGATTAAAAAGCACGTATTAAAAGATAAGACTAAATATTCCCATAAGATTACATTTGAATTTTTATTTTTGAATGAGGCAGATCCTTATTGACAATATTACTTTAGAGTAAGATCCTTCTCAACGCAGGATAAAAAAGTAGTAAACTATTTTGAAATCATTTACTTCAGAATTGTTCTGTGAAAGGAAGACAAAAATTGGTATTTTGGTAGGATTTGGCTACTTTGGCTACAATGGGGCAAAGCCCTAAGGTCGCACATTCAATTTAAGTTACTATAAACCTTCACAACACTCTGTTTAATAACAGAACAAAATTTGAGAACATCAGGTAAAGCCGTTCTCCCGTGAAAGAGGACAAAGTAGGACCATGAGCGCCAAAGATAGAGTGAAAGACAGAGGGAGAGAGACAGAGGGAAAGAAATCTTTATAACACCGATTTTGGATCCTGAGATTCATAAAACGTAAAATAACAAAAAAAATCTTTGATTGTATCAATGTACAAAAAAACTCAATTTTTATTAATATAGATGTTATGAAAATAAATAATACCTACTACATTTTACTGGGAGTGTAAATTAACCGACATAAATCTGATAAATGATATAGTTGCTTCCCTCAAATATAGTTGATGTAGGGAATTGAGGAAATATATATATCATTTTAAAGCGATTAGGATTTAAATAAATTTTATTCTTTTCTACTCTTGTGGGTATTGCGTTTATACATGGTTGATGGATTGAGGGAATTACTGAACAGGTGTATTGTTATACTCGCCTACAATGGGGGCTCCGTCCCCATTCCCCTTAAAGTTTCCTAAAGTCGGTTAGGCAGAATTCTTAGCTGTGAATTACATTAAAATGCGTATAGTGAAGTTAGTTAGATTCAGATTGGGTAACAAATGTATGTCAATTTAATTGAAATCATACAATTCAGTCTGGATTGTTAACTGATGTGATGCGAGGCACACTATTTTTTGTCGAATTTAATTTCGGATGTTTTTGACTAGAATTTATATATTTAAAAAATACGTATAGGCCTATGTTTAATTGAATCAGGTTTGAGCGTTAAGGGTTTGATATAATGTCATGGGATCGACATTTTAGGATGTTTTGACACCTACATGCGAAGGATTTGTCCAAAGTCGACTGGTAAATGGTCTTGTCAAAAGAACGTTAAAAAAACTACAATAGAATTACCACTCAAATTTTTTTTTAGTTCGACATTAGGGAAAACGTCATAATACAAGATCACAATTTTAGGTAAGTTGAAGATCTTTCAATAACTTACAACAGATAACTCAACAGTAATAATCAATTGGTCGTTGGAGCTCAATTAAGAAACCAACCATAAATTTTCCGGAAAAATACCATTCAAAATCGGGTTTTGGGTTAACGGTGGGATATAGAGCAGAATGTCACTTACTAAAATTGTAAATCGTGTGACGATATTTAAAAACATCTAGAAAATTCTTTCACAGAACCAACTATTTGGCTACTATAGCGCAAAGTCAAAAAACAATTTTTTTAACCTTTATAAAACCGAGTTTAACGCTTAATTAGAGGGACGTAGCACAAAACCTATTTAGAAAAACATACCTTCTTTGGAAAAATTTCATATTTCTTATAGAACTAACCTTTTGGATACTAAAGCTACTAAATAACGGATACTGGATACTAATCAGACAAATAACGGTTAAAACTGTCAGAGGATATCACAAAAGTCTTTCTTGACGGTTATGGGAGGGAAATACGGCAATAAGTAGAATTCCCAAAATTGTGTTAATTTGACTATTTTCTACGATAATAAAAAATATTTATATATAACTTAAGGTTTGGCTGAGATAGTTAAACAAGAAAACAATTATCAATTTTATTTATAAAATTACAGCAGTTATAAACTTGTTGAGGAGTTTTCAGTAAAAATGTTATATTTATTGGTTACTTTTATAAATATAGCTCTAACAATTTATATGCCAGAAAGTGGCTAGGTACTATAATAGTGTAGTTATGGGTTAAAATATGTCCAATATTACAGAAATCGCAATTTAAGACCCATTAAAATCTGTCTCCTCAGGGTTAACGGTAGTTATGTGACAAAAATCCAAACGACCAAAGTTGTTAGAGAATTAAAAGAAGAAAAAAGGAAAAAATATTTGGGAAATATTGAAAATTTTCAGTCTAAGGGGGGAAATTAGAAATTTTCGGGATGTTCCGTGGATTTAACCCAGCGACCAAGGTTGGTCGCTGATTTAACTCTACAAGTAGTTGTTGCGCCAAATTTCAAGTTTGTAACTTGTTTGGAATTGGAAAAGAATTTGTATATATATCATTACGAGGTGGCCCGTGCGCAAATTGCGCATTTTATGATTCTGTATGAGTAAAACTCACCTACATTAAGTGAATGTTTATTATGAAGTGACAGAGATCTATTTTTGTTTACTATCTGGCTTTTAAAATTCATCTGAAGGTAATCAGCTGTTAAATTACAATTCACATTAAAGAACTTGCAATAAAAGTTGGTCAACATTTTAAAGCGCCCTCTAGAAATAAATCAAAGGCGAGGGGGGCGAAGCCCGAAACAATAGGACCTTTTTAATTACGATTCGTCACTGCGGTATATCCTAAGCTTTAAAATTACACCTCAATCTTAAAAATCGGTTCAGTAGGTCGAGAGAAAAAGGGACGTAACAGACGAAACCCTTATAGAAATAAGAAGATAGATAAGTCAGTTTCACATTGGGCTGTAAATTTAGTTAGATGATGAAGTTGTACGCTCCATGTTCGTTTACTGCCACAAGCGATTGATTAATTTTGATTTTTATGTAATAATGAAATTACCGAGTATTAATTTATTCTATAATAATTATAATGATCACAGATATGGGGGTGACCTTTTCCTTAAATACAATATAAATTAACGCTGGAAAAAAAACGTATAGGCCCCCATAGACACAAAACAGTCTGTATTTTACACTACAGTCTCGGCGATAGAGTGTATTGAAAGATCATTTTTCTGGAATTCTCGGTTTCTCTGATTTTTTCCAATATCTATTCTTTAAAGTTTATGTACTTGACTAAAAACCCCTCTAGGCCTATGAGCTTCTTCAACATGTCTGTATGTTATTTTAAATAGTAATAAGTTAGAGCCCTGTTATTTATGGGTTGTAACAAACGAATATCCATAGAAAACATTTTTGACACAAAACGTGAATGCTAATGGCAAAACCCATAACATCAATGTGCTTTGTAAAAAAAAAAAAAAAAAAAAAAAAAAAAAAAAAAAAAAAAAAAACACTAATGTTGTTTTAAGATGGTGGTGGACGAGGATTGTCTGGAATGTGTAAATTGTAATAATACTTTGTATCAATTTTTAATGAACACAGCTATGGTAGGAAAAGTCCAGCCAAAACAGCGAAGTAATTCAAAACGTAAATAACTCATTCAATGCTATGTGACGTGTTATTTATTATGCACTCAGCAAGAAAATATCTGGGTTATGTAATGGTTTTCTCGACCTTTAACAGTTGTGATTTCCGTGAGATAAGTATAGTTCTAAGATAAAGTAAACAGTACGGTAGCATCGAGACCAATCACAGACTTGACAATTAAGTGACACCTCCCAAAACACAGCTTTGCATCGAACAAAGATTTCTAGAGACTTTTTATGAAACAATGACCGATTATAAGACCAATGAATGTTATTTTTTGTTTAGCTTTTTTATCTTTATCTGAGTTCAAAGACAAATCTTCTGTCCACTACATTGTCTCCCTGTATACTATTATGCTTTCCGAAAGGCATAAGAAGTAATTTGAAAGAGAGTGTAATGAATTACATTATTGAATGGTTAAATCTATTTTTAAAATATTATTTTAATTAGAGGTTTATAAAAGTTTTATGAGTAACAAAGTATAGATTACGGAAAGAAAGTCATGAAACGGCTTGAAAATTGGTTAACCAATTCAGTGTAAAGGATGAAATTTAGATTTGAATTAGGAGTAAGTAGAAGTAATCTTAAATAATTTAAGCATAGGTCGGATTACAGTTTTCGGTCATCCATTCAAGGTCGAGTTTGCGGTTCACTATAACAGAGACCTTAAATTTTATGTGTATATCAAATTATGCTTACATTGTTTAATATTTTGTCCTTACCCCGTATGGCCTGCTAAACATTTTGTATCAGTCATCGAAAAAATCCAAACGAACTAACATGTCATAATCAAGATTATAAATAAATGTGTGATTCAATAATGCATTCATTTATCATTCTAGGACTCAGATGTATAAGGGATACTTTCAAGAAATAACTCATTTTTAACGACAAAAAATTATCTATTCAACTTTACATTCTTTCTATTTATAATGAATGAAATTCCAAAAAACCATGTTTATGTTAAATGGTTATAATTTTCTACTACATAGTATGTTACAATACCTTTCCGTCTTCAATCCATGTAATTTGTCAAAATGACTAGTTTTGGGAATGGTATCCCATTATCAAATCTGTCGTCAAGAGTTAAAAGTTAAAAACACTGTCATTTTTCGTCACTTTTAAAAGGTATACAACACTTAACACACAACACGTACACGACAAACGAACAAAAAGATTTAAATGTTTCTTTTTGGTCATTCGTCATGTCCGTGTTGTGTGTTAGTGTTATGTTCTTTTTAAAATTGACGAAAAATTACAGTGTTTTTACTTTTAACCCTTGATAATGGCAGATTTGATAATGGGATACCAGTCCCGAAACTAGTCATATAAACAAATCACATGAATTGAAGACGGAAGACGGAAAGGTATTGTAACATAGCCTACTACTATTAAGTCTTTCATCAATCCAGGGGGCAAATATGGATAAAATAATTTTGTAATTATGAATATGAGTCATAATTTTCAACTTTAACACAGTAACTGTCATATTAGTAACGTTTCATATAAAAACAAAATTCCTGGAGACTGGTATTTCCTGGAGACTGTAGTGTTTAATATATTATATGGCGTCTTTATTATCCAATATTATTAAAAATGTAAAATTACGTATAAATTGTTTTTATTTAATAAACTTTAACTTTACTTAATTAGGGGGAACATCATGATAGTGATATTATTATATTTAAAAGCATAATGTTACTATATAAATAATATTTCTATGAAAAAAAAAACTTTTAAAGTTATAAAAACTTATTTGTTTTAGGTCAACACTTCCAATATTATTATGATAAACCTTATTATGATAAGTTTTTAAAATAAGCCTCAAACACAAGTTATGTAATTAAATTAGGATATAATGGCGTTGTAGGTATGTAGAACTAAAGGTTTGCATATGATAAACAATGAATGATCACTTAAAAAAACCTTTTAGGAACAAAAGTAAAATTTCAAACGAAATAATGAATAAATCACAAAATATTACATTGTAAAAGGGTCTGAAAATGTCTAGACATAAAATCACTTACGAGAAATACCATGCTGAGAAGATTTTTTGGCCGATATACAAGTAATGCAAGAAAGGTTCAACTTACCCAAACCAGGTTCGGAGAGTGACTAGAACGTAGGGCCACGCTTGACTCCATATCAGCAGTCGGTCGTGTATGCATAGGGGGTGCAGGACTGCCGGGAGGGGGGGGGAAGTGGAAACCTCCGGTCTCGGCGATACACTCCAGAACAAAGGCAAACCCTGGAGATCTTATTCGTACTCTATCGTCCTTGGGCGATAAGCGGGACAAAACTTTCCTCGCCCTTGTTGTGAAGATTAAATTCCACTGGTTATCTCGTTATGTTTTCAAATACGTTATGGACATGGTGACTGTCTGTGAGTAGGGGTCACGTGATTTGACGGTCACGTGTTCATAGAGAATATACAAGTTAAAAGATGCTACGGATGACCGTTCTTTGAGCTTTAAATAAAACAAGTTAAATAACTTAAACACAATAGTATAATAAGGCATTATAGTGAAAATTGTGTTTATTTTTATTATTTTACATGACCGCAATATGTAAATGGTGGGGGGTTTCCAACCACGGAAAGTTTCGTTGCAGCAAGCGAAATCAGATGGTAACATCATAAAAAATTCTGGTTATAGATTCATTTTTAATTTCCAATTCAAATTTCACATAGAGTGATGTCTATGTTTGCGTGTGTTTGGTTTCATACTATCCTTTAAAAAGGTAGCCTACGCTGTTATATTTTTCACTATAGATTACGTTATATCGTGCCAGGATGCTAAGAAAATGTCGAAAGTGATAGTGATTTTATAAACATCCATTATACTGACATTTATACTATCATATTGATTTAAATTTTTGACATTTTACCCTTTTTGATTTTGAAAAAATACAAAGGTACTAAAATTAAAATTGTGTCTCCTAAAAAAAAAAAAAAAAAAAAAAAAAAAAAAACTCGGCCCTTAACGCTAGCATGTTGCATGCAAACCCCGTTGATCCAGTTTATTCATTATTAGTATAATATTTTTAATGTTATGTTATTTATTTTTTTTTAACTGAATATCCAACTTTCATTTTTTTTAGTTTTTGTTAGATTTTTAAAAAAATAAGTGCACAGTTTGGATTTTATTCCATTTCATAATATACAGACTTAAAGGTTTCAATAGTGACGGTACAGGTGCAATGTCTGTGAAGTATCTGGCCATCACTAAATTTTTACTTATACAATAAAGCATTATTTCTAATAATATGTGACTATTAATGTTTTACAACAACCAGAGCTGAAATTATAGGCCTGAAATTAATATTTTTAAGTTTAGTTTAATAATCGCTCAAAACTTTTAAAATTGTCAAATGCAAAAGTAAAATTATTACTTACTACTGCTTGGAAAATTACTATCTAACAATTAACCCTATAGAAATTTGCAGAAAACACCCTCGCAGTTTAATGTATAAATATTAACCAAACAGTTTACTTAAATAAAAATTCATTACCATAAAATATTCGTGTCCAGTTAAAACTAGCAATATAACCTACGTGAAATCACATAAACGTAGGTACAGTAGGTATTATTCTATGAATGAGCACGTAAAAATGATAAATCACTACACAGCAAAAAGTTCATTTGAGTTGTGATTAATTAACAAAAGTTAATTAATCATGCTAATGCAATCCTCTGTTGCGTAAAACAATTAATTTGCATTGCACTGCAGAAGTGAAAGATGATAAGTCATAATATAGCGTCAGCATATAACCAGTCATAAGGCATTATTTGTCATTATTTATTGTTCCTCTAAAACTTTGAAGGGTTTATTAATTTTATTAAACGATCCTTATTTTATTACTCGTCCAGGTTTACATTTTAGGTGACGTAAATTTAAAACCCTTAATTACAAATTATTAAATAATATTTTCGTCAAATTATATTCATAACATTATATAAGATTGTATTTTGGTCCTCATAATCTTATAATTTTCATCAGTTAGTACACTTAAGTTTCGTCTTCCTTTATTGTAACAAAACCATATCTAGGTTTCTTAAACGTGAGCCTAAATCATTTTACATTTTCATCAAAACATAAGAAATGCATGATTAGGTCAGGTATTATCTATCTAAATAGCATGAGCAACCAGTGTAGTTTATTTAAGTTTTGCAAATTAATTTCCATAGTATAAGTTTCATTTTTGGCCTCATCAATTTCTGCTACAAAATCTCTGTTGGTTAATGGATTTTGTGGCCTCGAGATCGTGTTTCAAGTTCGAGAACATAAAACAATCTAGAGTATGTAATACGTTTTTGACCGAGATGCGAACGATATTTTTTATCACACTACACTATACACTAAGTTATAAACAAATTAAATAGTATCCTAAAAGGCCTAAATAGGCCCCCTTACAAGGGCCGAAAATGGGGTTTTGCCGGCCTCGAGATCGTTTTTACAGTTTGAGACGAATTCGAGAACTTGAAACGATCGAGATCAGGCAAAACATTTTTGGCCGAGTCACGAACGATATTTTACATCAAACTACACAATTCAATAAATTTTAAAAGAGTAAAAAAATATTTTTTCGTTCATAACAAACAATACATAACCTCAACTAACTTAGCGAGATGTACTGCTTGTGTTTCTGGTTGCTAGGCAACCACTTCATATCACCTTATTCCACCGAAACTAATACCAAAACAGTGTGTGACAACTACAGCTGATTCCAAGGGCAAAGCACCATTTTCCCATGTAGCCTATATCATATACATTTGACAGTTGCTATCAGGTGAACTACCAACTACGTCACTGATTTCTTATTTGTTGTTGTTGTCACCTAACCTATTATATTTTAGATTTCATTGCTACTGTTTCGATAACCGGCCCAGACCGCGAAAACAGGTGTTTCGTTGGTCGAAAACAGGTGATATCGATGTAGTGTGATGAAAAAATATTTATATCCGCCCATAACAAACAAAATACAACCTTAAAACCTGGTGAGATGTACTGCTTTCCTTTCAGGTTGCTATAAACAACCACTTTTCATCAGCTAAGCCACCGAAACTAGAATGCCTCAAACACGTGATTTTTGTTGTTGGAAGTGAGGTTCGAAAACATTTGTTATTGGTGTAATAAAATTAAATGGTATATTTCGTCACTATTCCGGAAAATATTCGATATCGATGCAACGATCGAGTTTCAAGTACGAGGATAAGCCGAGTTGGTACTTTAATTTAATCGAGCACCGGTAAAACCACTTTCGGACGAGTTACAAACCATACTTGTCATAATAAAACGTTTGATAAATACCCAGTTTGGATAAAAGTTAATACATTTTTACATATTCAAAACCTCTTTCGTTGTTATTTGTTTTTATTTGGTATTTGAACTGATTTCAGCTGTTTAATATTAATAAAAATTTACGTCGACTAATACCTTTAAAGGTTTGTTATTGTGTCATTTGTTTTAAAAAGCAAAACAATTAGATGTTTGAAAATGGAATAAGTTGCTGTAAGTAGAATAACAGAGCTCGTGGTGTATAATCTTGGAAGTTGTTTGCCGGCCTAGTCCCAAAAACCAGACAGTTTATCCAACGCATCAGGAATCGACGAGTTTCGATCACAGCTGACTGTTCCGAAAAAAAAATCGCAAGGTATGATGAAATTATTTATGCAACAAGTGCGCAAAGTGCCATTTCGCTGCACTGAGAGAAATGTTTACTCTCACGAGTTGAACATTAAATTTTTCCTACGACTGTAAAATATGCATTGCTTAAGTATAAATATTTATTTGTGAAAGCCTATAGTGTGCATTTCCTACAATTTGTTGAAAATTTATTTGATTTTTCAGGTAGAAGATTTAACATTACTGTTTTAGCGGTCACTGCAAGATCGTCAGGGTGAATAAGTCACTTAAATCCCTAACGTCACTTTCATAGTTGATCATTTTGTGCACTTACATACAGTCTCACCTTAAGATGGTTTGTAGGTTATGTTTTTGTCGATTCCATCGAAAACGACAGCAAAGACAACAGGTCAGATGTTTATATTAAGTGTTGCCAACTTAATTCTTGATTGAACAAGGTTTCCTTGCCGGCTAATGCATACATTTTTTGGTGTTCTATTGATTAACCACTGGAGTGCGCAAAGTAAATATAGCGTGTGCAAAGTAAATCTAGTTTAGGCAAAGGAAAATGAATACTGCAATCATCAGTTTTGCAACAACTGTTTTCTCTGACAGACGTAGGAAATAGTTATTTATGCAACAAGTGCGGAAAGTGCCGATTTGTTGCACTCGAGAGAAATGTTTATGCACGAGCCGCAGGCGAGTGCGGAATAATTTCTCTCGAGTGCAGTGAAGGCACTTTTCGCACGAGTTGCATATGAAATTTTTCCTGCCAAATATTTCTTAAATAAGTATAAAAGTTTAATATTTATGTTAAAATACCTACTATGTGAGGTCCCTATCTCAAGATAGTGATGATAGCCTGTATTATGCACTTCCTACATTAGTTAAAAATTCATTGGGTTTTTCATGCTGGAGATTTAACGCCACTGTTTTAGCAGTCTTAGAAAGATCGTCAGGGAATAAGTCACTTAAATCACTAAAGTCACTGTCATATTTGATCATTGCGCACCTAACTTACGTACCGGTAGCTCACCCGTAGCTGGTTTGTACGTTATGTTTATGTTGATTCAATAGAAAACGACTATATGGACAACAATAGATCAGATGTTTATATCCAGTGTTGCCAACTTAATTCCTGACTAATCAACGTTTCCTTGCTGGCTAATGCAAATTGTTTTGTGTTCTTATGTTTAAACACTGGAGTGCGCAAAGTAAATCTAGCGTGCGCAAAGTAAATCTAGCGTGCGCAAAGTAAAATGAATACGGCAATTGCCTGTTTTGCGACGAGTATTGAGTGCGTAAACAACTGTTTTCACGGACAGTCGTAGGAAAAATAAATTAATTGCCGATCACGCACTGTGTATGTTTTGATTTGACTGTAAGGCGGATACAATGTTGACATTGAACTTGATGCCGGTCTGTTATCAGCTGGCCGCGTTATCAGTACAGCTTACAGCACTCGCCTGACGGCGTGGTGTCACTGTCAAAGCCACTCGCTACTGCGAGACTCAAGTGAGACTCGACTGCTGCTGTCAACGGGACACTGACACAGAGATACCAACATTCAGGAAGAAAAACTTAATTTGTTTAAAAAAGCAAATAACGTACTTATTCTTAAAAATGTTACGAAATGCTACGAAATATCAACCCTTTTAGCTTAAACCATGGTTATTTTCTGTTCTTAGTGCATGGCCACATGAACGTTTTTTCATGCGGTAAATACTTCATTTTACTTTCATTAGCTTATTTTCATGCTGCTTCAGTTTATAGTTGAATTTTAACTATACAAGCATCGGCGATAAAACACACTACTTGTGGCATACCCCTTTACATTTAATGCTGCTCATATTTCTTGCGTATTTTCATGCTGCGTTTGTGCGTGGAAAAATCGCTCGTGTGGCCGTAGCCTTAAAGTTTAATTTAACACATTTTTTACAATAATAATTATTTTATTGTCTCTTTATGTCTACGAATGTATTTATGACTTTTGATAACCATAAAAGTAAGGATATAAAATACGGCCTATAGAACAAAAATATGAAAATTCAATATTTTTTGTTTTACTGTTGAATTTAATACTAATTTAAATACAAAAATGATATGTTACGAAAAACTATGATGTTTTCTAGATCTAAAAAAAATATTTTTCTTTCACAGTGATAATGCATTGTTGTCTTTGATAGTACAGGATATTACTTCCAGCTCCCGGCGTGCAATGTAGCCTAATACTTTCGTAAAATAGATGTCCCGATGATATTATACAACAAATATTTCCAAAATTTTAATTAGTTTTTGTAAATAACAAAATTTTTCACTAAATGAGTCTATTTAATGTATTAGCAGATCTTACTAAGTGAATATAAAGAACTATAAAGATTAAGTGTGTATTGGAGAAAACTTTAATTCCTATAAGAAATGCAGTGATAATAACTGGTAGCAATTTAAATTGTATTTGAATAATAATTTGAATGACATCAAAGTGCAATAAAAATTAAGTACCTACAAATATTGGAATGGAGGGTTATCATATGTTTTCTTGAGCGATCAATTATTTTTCATACAAAAAGAATTCGCCTCATTCCAAATACGTCAATAACGTGATACATTTTTTATAAGAGGCATAAATGGTAGAAAAGGTTATTATAAAAACGGATTACGATGCTTCACTCAGAATAAGAACTTTACTATTATTCATGTTAAATAGCCTACAAAGCTGATAAGACAAATTGAATACAGGTTACTTTACCTCCGTCCTTTGTAAGCTTTAATGTTAATCCCACAGGAGTACCGCGGTTTCAGAACTACCTTTCCATCTTCAGGTCAGATTTCAAGACAATTAACAAAAAGTTTCACATGTCTTTCGTCACACAGTTAAAAAAAAATACACTTAAACATTCACACACACGAGAAACACGACACGAACGGACATACATTTTTGCGCACTGTTCAAACCCGTACCGGCCGATGGAACGGCTGTTCTGAAACCTCGGTAGTCCTGTGTGATTAACATTAAAGCTGACAAAGGACGGAGGTAAAGTAACCTGTATTCAAGAAATTTACATTTATTTTGAAACTTTAGTTATTACTCTTAAGTAGTGTATCATACAAAACATAGTTATTCCGTAAACAAAGTAGTGAGAAAATATTTCATGTCTCTTCCAGCAGTCAATTAATTTTTAAAAAATTAGTATTTTCTTGCATTTTTAATGCATCTACAGCCTTGCAACACACACACATATATATATATATATATTGTGACTTATTACTTACATAATAACAGCCGGAGGTGTCAAAAAGAGATTTTTTCACCTGTACGCGTTTCGAACGATTTACCGTTCATTAGGCCTATCAGCAGCGATCTGTTTCTTATAAAATAAGCCCATTATAAAAAACTAACCGCTGCTGATGATGAACGGTAAATCGTTCGAAACGCGTGCAGCGTGAAAAAAACTATTTTTGACACCTCCGGCTGTTATTACGTAAGAGTAATAAGTCACAATATATAATATTTTCTGGTATATCGAATACAGAGTTAGTTGAATTTTTAAATTTAATACTAAAATATGTAACTAAGAATAAACACATTTTTATAAATAGGTTTTTTAGTATATAAAAAACATTGAAATTATTTAAATATAATCTTAGGAATATAATAGAATAATGATGTTGTTTCTACAAAATAATATACAACACGCATCATATATAAAAATATTGAAATACAATAAATATATTAAATAAAAAAAGCTTATCACAACTAAATTTAACTCAACCTAAAGAAGAATTTGGCTGAAAAATTGTTTTTTTATTTTATAGCTATATACAATACCTAAAAAGTTTAGGTTAACTGAGACATCCCGAAAATAATTAACGCTGTACTAGAAATTAGGAACTCTTTTTACTTTTTTATATTTTTTTATAACATAAACCGTTGAAATTAGTTTTTTGGGATATATTCTAATCCTCTACAACTTAGAATTACAATGTGATTTACAATGTTATTTATAGACTCTTTAAATAATATTAAAATTGCTTAAATTCACACTAAACTTGTTATTGAACTTGTGTTTGAATATGACAGATTTTACAAATGTATTTTCCTTAAATGTAATTACCCTTAAAACCATGAAAACACACAGAAAACAAAGTTCTGATAAAAAATAATTGCCTGGCAAGCCTACATAAAAAGGGGTGTTAGAGTATGATATTACCGTGAACTAGACAACTATTAAATTAAAAATATTGCCAACGACATGGTAACAACGAAGAATAAGTAGCCTACTGCAAAGGGCTTTTAGATAGGAAACTTGATAGGATCCTAAAATTAAAGTTAAAAATGTCACCAGTGTTGTGGAGCACCATAAAAAGTTATTGAAAAACCGTTGAAGTATAAAAAGAAACTGTAGTTTTCATTGGGGAACAAAAAGCGAGCCACTACAAAGACTACGTTAATTTAACGCTTTCAAGTTTTCATGCAAAGCTGGTAAAGGTTGTAATAAAATATGTTTAAAAATGTTCATCTTTTAAAAAAAATATGTTTACTTAGTTTATTACTTTATTTTTCGCTCTCTTTAACAACAAAATCACTCATATGAGATCTCTCCCCACTCACACACTAGCGTGTGGGTGGAATATAAACAATTGTTCCATCCCTATGCTATATTTTGTTAACCAGTTTTTATGTTAAGTGTTTTGGATTTAGATACAAAGAGAACCTCACCAATTAGAGTGTGGCACCTGACCATAAAATATCATCACGAATTATTCAAATTTAAATTAATTTGCATATTCATTGGAGCAGAGCCTAAGTAATTACTTCATTTTTTAATACAGGGTGTTTGGAAAATCTTTCCTGAATCTCCGTGTGGTGATTTCTTGAGCTTTTGATTTTATGTTTCTTGAAACAAAATAAACAAAAAATCATAGGAACATATGTTTCAAAAAGGCTTTGTTAAGCCACTAGAGGCCATTTTTTACACTTCTTTTATTTCCTTAATGGATTGTTGTTTAAGGTTAATAACTGGTATGATCCTTAATCACACCAATATTAATTTTCAGGAAAATATTTTTTCTATGTGTATTTTCAAAATCGGTAAATATCATCACATTTTTACAAATACCAAAGAAGGTGAAAAACGCAATTATACAACCACAAATACCAAGTTTATGTAAGAATCTGACAAAAAGTAACGGAGTTATTGTAATTTTTATATTACAATAACCTTAATATGCATGAATCACAAATCAGTGATACAAAATACAAAATCAGTGTTTTTGGAGAAAAGGCAATATTTAAATATTTATTGGCGGATTCTTACGAACTTGGTAGAATTGGTTAGATAATTTCTATTTGTCAACTTTTTTGTCATTTGTAAACATTTTATAACATTTATCGTTTTGGAGATATTTGGGTTTAAAAATTTAACATTTTTGCCATTTTAAAAATACACGCTGGAAGAACGTTGGAAAAATACACGTTTAAAAAATGAACATTGGTGTGATATAATTTCATGCCAAATATAAACTTATAGATTTATTCGTTACTGCAATAAATATTATTAAATATAAAAAAGAAAATGACGACTAGAGGCTTAACGGAGCATTTTAAGACATATGTTGTCGTTATATTTTTGATTTTGTTTATTTTGATCTTATGGATCTATAAACAGAGTTTCGGAAGAAAGTTTACAAATGCCCTGTATTTTTTATTTCAGCTAACCTATTAACAATTAATTGTCTTTTTCATTGTCTCAGTAATTAATTTGACAGTTCACATTCTCCCAAAACCTCCTATTAGGATGGTTGTAATCCCCAGCATAGGTATTTCACTCGGGTCGTACTCTGCAAATTTAAAATGAAAGGTCCACTTCAATGACAGGGAGCAACAAAGGTTCATAATATTTAAGGAAACGTAAGTAAGTAACATTTGAAGGAACAGTCAAAATTAACTTTTTGAGTCTTCAAATATCTTCTTTAATGAGAAAATCTGATTAATAAAAGTACTTTTTAGTCGCTCTATGAACGTTTATGCTGTATAATATGAGTCAATAAATATTTTTCTGAATAGTTTAAACATCAAATCACTAATCATATTCAATTCCAATTAAAAGTAAAAAATAGCGTGAAGGATTTGCGTTAAAAGTTAAATATGTGATGTACTGTTGAAATATATAAAGTATCTTCATAAAGATTGATTAAAAAATGACATGGTAGGAAAATAATTACGCCACTTTTAAATGGAGGTATAAAAAGTCATAAAACTTCCTTTGAGATGTTTAATAGAGTTTCCCTACACTCAACTTTGAGTGGCTCTTTACTGCTGATGCAAATTCCAGGTACTAAGGCTTCAAAAGTATCTCTTTGCATGTAAATCAGAGTATCGCAGTTTAATCTCTGCATATTCTCAATTTACCTTCATCTCCAAGAAATATATTTATAAAATTTCGTCTCCGAGGTAAATGTATTTTTAATTATTCTTAAACAAGACACATTTTTAAGAGAAAAATATATACACTTCAACAATTATTTTTATTACAAAATTAATCAAATTATCAAGTACATTAATCAAATTAATCGCCTTGATGCAATTACAATTATGTAATATGGTTGTATCGGTGAAAATAATCTTCGGACACTATTCCAAAAACTTTAACAGAAGTATATTTATTAGTACCTGGACACCGGATTTTCAGAAAACGTAAACAGATTATTTGTGTACAGTAATAGAGATTATATGTATACAGTAATAGTCCCCAATACGCTGAATGCCTAGCACATAATGGCTCGTTCTCTTCAAAACTACTAACCAAACAGGCTCGTTCGCTTTGCTTTCTGTCTTTCTATACTTTGAAATGTTAAGGGTTTTAACATAAATTTTTCCCATTAATTTCTAAAGCCAAGGGTTGAACCTGGGTTTCAATTTACAGTATCAGCTGATTTTAATACTTTTATCGGTTTTTTACAAAATTTTTATATTGAATTTCATGAACTATTACTTCGTAATTGTCTTTTTAACACGATTCGAAACAGCTAGATTATAATTATAATGCTACATTGTTATTTAAATTACTTTCTCCAGTAACTTTGTAAGCAACAAAATCCAAATTTTACAGGATCTAAGAAAAACTTATAATATAAAAAAAAATTATGTTTTATTTTTGTTATATATGTGTACAAAAGTATAAATTGTCATCGTAAGGAATAACACATCAATATAAATTGTAATAAACAATTAACAAAAAAAGTAGGTTTAAAAAAGCAGTAACGTTGCAAAAGGCAATCTTTTACAATGTTTATGCCGCTTGTTGAAGGAAGTTACGAGTTGCAAGTTTATTTTGCATTAAAACACAGCTCGGTTCTTATACAAACAGTGGGTTATATTGTGTACAATATTAATAAAAATACATAAATCATAAAATTTAAATACATTTAAATACTTTATTGGCGGTTATAACTTTTCTGCATGTATCTCATATGGTGCATATTTTACTGGCCTTGGCTTTTCTTTTCAGTCAGATACCGGTTAGCTGTTCTAAAATTTCTGGCCCACTTAATTATATTTATTGTTCTTTTTTACAGAACGATTGAGCCGAACTACATCCGATCCTGCTATAGAAACTCGCGGCGACGTCGACATGTCCGGGCGCTTGCAACCTTACTGCATGACAAGACTAAAATCTCATTTTTTTCCACGGGATCACAGGGCTGCCAATTTTAGAGATATCATCAATATAATTAAAGAACTTGATCTAGAATGTCATTTTCAACGGGGCTTTGTTTTAATCAATTTATTTAAATGCCCGCTTACAACACTACTGGAGGGAGACATTCATTTATTTACTGGAATATTTTCAAACCATTTACATGGGGTAAAACCCTCGCCAAGTAACTTGACGAATGAATTTGCACTACTATTCAGTTAAAATTATTGGATAATCAGCTGTTCCATAAAAATTAGCATGTAACGTAAACTCGATGTTTTTGGAAAAGTACCCCCTCCACCCCCCTCGTGAATCCCAGCTGTTTTTGGCCATTCGTCAACTTATGTGGCGGGACTTATAGTGTTTTTACAATTATCAGCTGTTTTCTATTAATATTTTGATTTGCTTTTAACCTCAAAATACATGTTTTATTTTTAAACAAACTATTTCAACGAAAACACAAATTTCGACGATATTTTCATCGACCTATCAAATTGCTTTACTTTCTAAGACATTTATTAAATATTTTAAAAAGAATATGTCAGAACAGCGGTTTAACAGTAGGCCTACTTTAACAGCGAAATCTAAATTTTTATGGAAGCTGGTGATTACATTTCCTAAGTTTAGAGAAATCGTTAAGGCCGTTATGGAGACCAATTTGCAAAGTAACCCATGGAGTGTGAAATATTTTAATTCCGGTTAACCATATATCCCTATGTGTATTTTTATCTATACCAAACCTTTGATTTGAACCAAAATGTTTCAATAGATGATGTAATATAAATAAACTAAGTCTGCAAGCATTTTTATCATATTACTTCAGTTTAATATAAATTACTTTAAGAAATTTATTGTTGGTTAGTGATTAGTTAAAGCCATGTTCACAACCATGTTTGAAATCGTTTTATGTATAAAATATATTTAATAGAGGATAAGGCGTCATGTTTAATTAATAACAGTGGGATTTTTTTTCTTTTTTTTATCAGGAAGAGAATTTTGTTATTACTATAAAAACCATTTATTACTCCAAAAATTTTATAAATGGGTGTTTTTTGTTTTTTTACGGAATATAATTTTTTCACACACCTTAGCACAAATTATAAATAGAGCTTATTTCTCCCAGTAAGTTAAATTAAAATTTAATAATGGTAAAATATTCTACACAATCCCAGTCATCTTAAGAAAATTATTATTATTACTATGTAGACAGTCTTTTAAAATTTATTTACGCAAGTGTTACGTACTGATAACTCCCCCCAAGACAATGTGGTTTATTTGTGGTTATTCCAGTAGCTATTTCCACCCTCCCTGACAGACACCACAGGCAGATTCCATAAGAACCCCCCCCCCCATGAGTCACAGTGCGTCGGGAAGGAGGGGGGGGGGCTAATCACGTGACTCGCATGCTTCTGCGGGGAAGTCACGTTGCTTGCATTGCAATGATACGATGTGTAGGATAAAGTGCATCCGTTGAGCAATCTTTGCGTCACTAGGCCAATATAAACAAAAACTTTCTCCCGCCTTGACACAGATACTTGTGTGGTTTTCAAGTTCACTTCCTCATTTGCTTTCCCAAACCCTCTCAAGACATGTAAGTACTATTTTAGATAATATTTTGATGTTTGGATGGTTTTAAATTTTATAAGTTCGGTACGACTTATTGATTGAAGTAATTTACATTGGTTTTACTGTTATTCCAATATTTTATTTGCATTTATTGTTCATCGGTAGTTTTATATGGGTTTAAACTTTAGTAATGATGTAAAAAGGGGCTTGTTTACTTGTGAGGAGCATAAAAAAGTATTTTATTCAAGCAAAGTTAAGTTTTAAAATGAATTTAAATTTAAATGTTTATAAAAATATATATAATAATATTTGCAAAATTATTAATTGTAATACATTCTACTGTGTACTACACTAACTAAATAACATATTTACCGAAATGTTTATCATTTAATAAGAAATGTCCTTTAAAGATTTTTAAATTTATTTACGGTATACAAATAAATATGTTAAAATTTAAAAGCTTAGAAATATGTCCTATTTTTTATACAATAATAATCTTTGTTTTCCAAAACAAATATACATAAGTTTTTTACAATACATAACGATACAATAAACCTTTTTGCATTTAAAATTCATACAGTTTAAATTACAATTTAAACATTAATAATCCAACAAAAGTAAAAAAGCCAGGCTGACAATCATCCTAACACATACATTTATATATACATTTTTCTATTAACATTTTTTTGTTTTGGAAAACAAGCCTCAAAGGCATTGCCTGTTGCGTTTTTACATAAATAAATTTTTACATCAATGATAATGCAATTCATATTTTCTAATGATATACTTATATTTTATGATGCCACTTTTCTGCTCATTCGAATAATAAATAACCACTAATAGTTATTAAACCCACACCGGCTGTATAATGCAGTGCATTAACAACTGCAGTAGTTGCAATGCTGTTTTATTACCTAGTGGCTGTAAACCTAGCCTTGGTGCCCCTTTGCCAATCGTCCAAAATTTTATTAATGCTCTTAAATAAAAAAATCACATAAAACGTAAAATACGAACATTAAATTTGTTTTTATATGTAGTCAAACATATTATATATTTTGCCTTTCTCTAAGGTGATTTTTTATTTTTATTTTAATGACTGAAAAATAAAAAATTGGTTTCATAATTGATAGTAACGATAATTATTTTAAATGAGTTTTATAAGTACAGTAAATATATTTTTTAAACACTCCAAGCTCCTGTTTTAACAGAAACCATTTAATTATGACATTTATATTTTTTGTACCTCCCGTTTGTCAATCGACAAAAAACGTTAAATTAACTCTCAGGTTTTATTAAAACTAGTAAGTTTTAATATCTTGTTTACATCAATATGACTTACTAGTGACTACAAATTTATTATTTTACTGACAGTTTCATAAAAAATAGTTGGACTGGGTAAAAGAAAAATTTAGTTTTGTTTAGTAAAAAAGTAGGTTTTTCTTAATAGGCCATTGCTTAGGTTAATAGAAAATTAAATAGTTAATTTCTTAATCACTGTTAAGATCAAGAAGTATATTTTTTAATTCAAAATCCTAAATTCTGTTCTAGTCTCTTGTTACTATTGCATAACTGGTTCCAAAACAATAAGCATTATTTTGTGGTAATTCACTTAGTCGACCTAGCACTAATATGTCTTTAAAATCCATATCTTTTTGAATGTTGACTTTAAAAAAAATGCATTTTACATATAATAGAAAAATTATACCCACAGTTATTGTTACTGCCTCGCCGAAATACCAGATAATGACATCCTTGTTCAGCTGTGCGGAATAGGTACCTTATAAAGGCACATCAATGAAAACCCAATGATGGTTTTAAGCTTAAATTAATTATTACAATTCGTTTAATATACCTTATTGTAAAATTTATTTTACTGATTATTGTAGGCCTACCATACATGTAAGTGTAGGACTTGTATAAGCAAAACAATTACTTAAATTGAATTATGAATAACGTAATAAAAGTTCAGGGTGGTTTATTTCAAACCTCAATAAAACATGTTATGATCGGAACTATAGAATCACTTTAAATACTCGTATAATTATATCTGAATAATTAAAACATGTAGACAAACCCTTTATTGATAACATGCCATCATTTTTTAGTAATAAAAAGATGTGTTACATAAACAAATAGTTGTAAAACCTCTTCATTTTTACTACGCGCAGAATTGGTGACGACAATTATTGCACTTTGTTAAATGCAAATATTTTGTGGTTGAATATTCCACTGATCAAAGGGCACTGATATTATTGTGATTGTTTCTTTTTTTAGCAAATTTCCCTGTAGTGAATAGGCAATTACGGTAGTAGTCACAAATATAATGTCCGTTAACACGATAACCCTCGAACGGAATCTGCGAATTTGATGAAATTTGGTACAGAGGTGTAGTTCAGCGTTCATTAATTTGAGTTAGAAAACTAGCATGATCGGACCATGGGACCGGGGTTTTATGGAGTTCAAAAAGGGTAAAAAATAGATGTTTGCCATTTTTGGGCCTCAATTTTCTAAAATCTACGATTTTAACTAAAAACATTCAAAAGAGCTTGACAATTTACAAAACAAACCATTTAGTATTTAGAATTTTTAACCTAGCTTAACAGATAACGAACAAAATCCAAAATACGTTATCCGTGTTATTCTTATGGGAAATCAACAAGTCCCTCTATTTCACTTATTAAACTTGATAAAACTTGGTATATGCATTTAATAGATAGAGTGTAAAATATATATGCTTACAACACCCATATGGCGGCAAACCTGGATACTCACCCCATGGGGTTTACGGGGAAAATAATAAATACCAGAAACTGATCCAATTTAACATGTAGGCTACCTGCAATGGGAAGTAATTATTGTCAATTTGCTCACAAAACCCTCGTGGTAACAGACCTTCATCATCTTTCTAATGGTGTATAGGGATGGTAAAAATACTAAATTTTATTGGAAATTCGCTGAGTACGCAGGTCAGCTAGAGGGGGGCCAGTATTTATTTGCGTTTCGGGTGGTTGATTGTTGGTTGTTGTCGACAGCATGGGTCTTTCGTCGACGACACGGGTGATCCGAGGCGGCCGCGCGGTAGAGACTGTCTACTGGCACTACACCAAGGACAAGGTGACGGGCCTGCAGAGGATATTCAAGCACCGACACACGCTCGTCTACCCGAAGAAGATGGTGCCCAAGATGCCCAACGTAGCCGACCAGGCCTTCAGCAAGATCAAGTAGAAGTGGAGCGACAGGTGAGCAAACAATTGTACCAAACTGATGTTGTTTTTGACAAAATATTTATTGTTGGGGGATTTATTTTGGTCATTTCCCATCAATGGTTGGTAAAAAAATTCATGGCGTTTCAGGATCTGCAACTCAAACGACATTATTCAAAAGAAATACCATACCGAGAACATAAAAATATTAGTAAACCACATTTAAACATGGCTATAACACTTTTTAAACAGAATAGTTGAAGCAGACAACAAAATAATAACATTAATTTGTATCCATAGTTCTTTTATTATAACGATTTGAATCCATTTGAATTTTTAACGATTTTTAGAGAACGGTTTAAAACTTGGTCTTGTTCCTATCCAACATCAACCTCGTTAGATACCATCATTAAAGCAAAAGAGTTTTGCTTTAAAATAACTTATGGTCCGGTTCTGGCCTTGTATGTTGCTATATAGTAATTCTCTCACTCGAACACGGGATGAAATTCCACACTAAAAAGTCTTGAGCTCTCTTTAAGAATCAGTAATGGAAAATACAAGTAGCAATACAGTATCTCGAAACAGGTGATTGTACAACGATTGTAATATAATTACTTAATACACTCATTCCACTACACTACTTAGGCATACACTACTTTACCTACAACAAAGTTAAATTGGGTACTGTGGTAAACATGTTGAAAATTAATACGTTGTAGGTGGTCCAACGCCCATCCAAATTTATTTTACCCAATATCATATCAGATAACTGAAACATATTTTCTCAAACAATAGAAAAGAGTTGTTAAAAGCCTCCAAACAACAATGTCTTGATGGTTCAGCCAAATACTACCAGCTGAGCAGCGCGAGTTTGACTCTATGCGCGTCATTGGCATTTTGCAACGTACTTTGACCTAATCGTTGAAATCATACACATATATCACACTCTTTTGAGGTTAGTTAAATGAAACTGAAACATGAATAGTAATGGAACCATTAGCTGAAGTGGGAAGTGGGAATTGCTTAGTTTTTACTACAACACTACTTTTGTCAGATGAATAACTATTATTGATCTAAACCTGTATTTACAATTTTTAATGTGCCTTCTGTATTTTTAAGAACTCATTATGCAACGGGTTTGAATTTGATTTCATGATGGACATCTTTAAGATGTTACTCGTATATCATTGCTTATATCTAGGCAATAAGCATTATTTGTGCTTATTGCAACAATCGAGCAATATAGTTTAGATATTGTTTTACCGTTTACACTTTTATTATGCAATGCATATTTTGGTAACGAAAGGTATACAAAAATAAAGGAACATTAACGTTAAGCAGTATTTTTGAAACATCTGTTAACTGTGAAGAGGTATAGTTGGTTGTTGGTGGAAATTTAATAGCTTTAATACCTAAACACGATAGCAAAAGTAAATTAAATTCAACGAGAAAGGCTCAGTTAACCTGGTACTCGGGGTTATATGGGTTTTCAACGGAGTAAAAGTTTGTTTCGTCATTAAATGTAAATTCAACGTTTTATGCAAACTATTCAAAGACACCATATACTGTACAGTACCATCTTATTATAAAATCACATACTAGAAACTGAATTCATCTAACTAGGCCCCACCACATCAATATGCCGCTCGCGAATTCCTTATACCTTACTAACGAACTTGTTAAATTTGTGTTTTTCAACAGTTACTTGGTTTTCGACTTGTTCCAAGATTGGCGAATTTTTATTAAACTATTTTTACAGTTCTGGTACCTTATTACAGTAATTAATAAAATCTACGTACGTAGCAGCCTGTAGGTATCAAATTGTTTGTATTGTTTATGCCGAACATGTTTCTGGTCAATTATTACCTATCTTCACCGGAAGTTGTATTCAGTTCATTTAAAATAAAGCCCATACATCGATGGTTTTTATACTCTTAAAAAATAAAACACACTTTTTTTAATTTTTTTTGTTTTTTTTCAAACCCACAAAGCTATGCTGAATTTGTATTTAGTATATTTTACACCTTTGATGCTCACTATTGCTGACATCATCTATATTATTTACTTAGGTAGCTTTTGAAATAATGGTTACCTACAATTTCATACAAAAACAATTATTTTGTATCAATGCATTTTTGAACAAGTCCTTTTAAAACTCAGATTTATTTCAAGCAATGTCATTGTTTCACTCTTTTTTTATATCGTATGGCTAATTTAGCCAGCCACCAGGTTTTAAGAATAATAAAATAAATTCTGCTGTTCAGAGCACCTGAGTCAGTATATGTAAAAAGATAAACACTAAAATAAAAATTAGATCTCTCTTTTTTCACTCTGCCTCTTTATTATAGTATATGGAAAACTATTGATTGGATGAATTATGAACAAGTACTTAAAAAAAAAGATTTATTGCAATTAGCGTTAATTTTGTAGCTTTATTTAAAGTTTGGACATATTTTAAAACTATTAATTGATTTCAATACTGAAGTTAAATTAAATTTAGAACGTTAATAAAAAATATACAGTTTCTTAAACACTTAAGAGTGCATGCTGCATTTCTAGTTTTGAAGGGACTTTTACGGCATCCTATTGTGGTAGCGGAGATTGTAAGATTGTAATGTATACTATAGTTCCAATGTGTTTTATTTCTTTGCATTTAGATAAATATTCTTAAATAGTTTTTCCATCAAGTTTGTTGTTTTACTTTTGTGTGCAACTAAGTTTTATTTGTATTGTTCCAGAGAGGGGGGCTTTCATCTCCTGAAAGTCAGGATGTACATTTGCTGGATTGCGAGACTGGCGTATTTTTAACTATGTAAAAATAACGAGAATAGATGTAACTGTAATTATTGTATGTATTTAATTGTGGTATTTAAATTTATTTATTTGTAATATAAGAATTGTTATGGTTTTATACGTATAGATTACAAAATACAAAATAAAATATTAATTTTGTGATTTCAATATAACCTACAATTTTCAGCCGTACCTGTACTTAGTAAAAGTCGTTATTAATTGGGGAAATATTATTATTTCTTCAGTTGTTTGTGATCTTAGTAGATTCCTATTCACTGATTCGCTGTATACTGCGAAAACTCCCTACGTGTCTATAGGGCTCTTCTCCCATGCCTCCTTAGTAACTGCCCTGAGTTATTTAAAACCCCTTAATAGTTGTCGTAGATAAAACTAGAAATTTTCCTATTTCTTTATTTGGCCTGCTTTTACGATTTTTCCTGCATTTTAACAGTGCAAAGTATGTGTATGACAAATTTCAAATCTCTAACTTAAGGCTCCGGTGTACCCCAGCCCGAATGCCGCCTCGCGGCCGCGGCCGTAGCGGTAGGCGAGTTTTATGGATGCAGAGGTTTATGGGAATCGTCTTTTAAAAATAACTAATAAAGATAGAGATTGGCTCTTAATTTTTCATAAAAGGACAAAGACGGATCTTGTCTTCTGTGTTTTTAGAATTTTTAAATAAAATTTCTAAATTCAGTTATAACTGTCTAAAACATCTGTTTTTCTCTGGTGGCATTTTATAGATGAAGAGGTTTACGGCGATCGTGTTTTAAAACTGACCAATTAAGATAGAGATTAGCTCTTAACTTTTTCTAAAAGTAGAGATAATGATCTCGTCGGCTATTTTTTTAGAATTTTTTAATAAAGTATTCTAATTTTAGCTATAACTGACTAAAATCATCTGTTTTTTCTCGATGCAAGTGCAAGAATTTTTTTAGAATTCTGTTATCTTCTGCTAAATGCAGCCTAGAGCTATAACTAAGGTATCATATTAAAGAAGAATAACGGTGCTAAATTTCCTTAGTTACACTTTGGTAATCTCACTTTGGTAGTTTCAAAACTAATGGAAAACTTCAGTAAAAAATCGAGAAAAACATATGATTTTAGACAGTTATAGCTGAAATTAGAAATTTTATTTTAAAATTCCAAAAAGATAGCCAAATAGATTTTTTTCTACTCTTAGAAAAAGTTAACAGCAAATCTCTATCTTAAGTAGTTAGTTTTAAAACACGATCCCCGTAAACCTCTGCATCTATAAAACTCAAAAACGGATGATTTTAGACAGTTATAACTGAAATTAGAAATTTTATTTAAAAAATTTGAAAAGATAGCAGATAATTAAAAATTAAAAAGCTTAAAAAGATAATTTAAAAAAGAGTCAATCTCTATCTTAATTAGTTAATTTTAAAACACGATCCATGTAAACCTCTGCAGCCATCAAAGTCGCCTAGCGCTAGGCCGCGAGGCGGCATTCCTCATTGTTGTTCTGGCTCAGGTAGACCGGACCCTTAAACGGATGCATCAGGAATTTGTACCCCTCAGTAAATCAGTGAGTTGCAAATGGGGGTGTACATATAAGGTAAAAAGTGAAACTACTATAAAAACTCAAATAACATAAATAATTATATTTTTTAGTTGACCTAATAAGCTGATCTTAAGCATATTTTTTATCTCGGAAATAAACAAGTTGATTGGGTTTCGTATTTATTTCATGGGAAATAAATTAAATGAATTTGCATGCATGAAATCATCAAAAATTTGTTTGCTAATACAACACTTTAGAGTGTATTTTTATGAAAACCGATAAGGTATAAAATGTATACTTTTTGTCTTGTGGCTACTAAATATTACAAATACAATAAATTAAACTAAATTTAATTAAGAAAAATCGTGTTCGTTGAATGAAACATATTGAAATGAGGTGCTGCACGAACAATTGACTTAGCGGTTAAAGAATCGCTATGATTTACATTCTTTCACATTAACCCTACTGCGACACAACAAACGACAATTTATCAAACCATTTTGACTAGTTCATAAATTTCTATCCATAAAAATCTAAACATTGAAATTAATATATTGTACTCAAGTACGTCCCAACTGCTCGTTAAAGTTACCAAGGCCACTTGTAATGCGACAACACCAATATGTACCTGATGTTTGAAGTGCATTTTCGATTAATCTAACATCAAAGCAGACTTTGTAATTCAAAGCCACGAGTAGTCTAGTGCCCTTCTGACCTAGCTACTGCAGTAATTTTAACTCTTCAAATAGTTTTGCAATCATGTTAAAAATATCAATGACGATCATGTTTATACGAGATGTACAATACTAACAAGGGTAAGCATATTTTATTTGTCTCCATTGTATAACTGGTATAATAAAACTGTATTGAATATAAAATATTATTATGATCATATTTTTTAACAAATATTATATAAAATATTAATATAAAATAATTAACGACTAAATTTTAAATATACTGTAAATGTGTAAGGTATTCACTCACAGGATCGCTAATTCCTAAAACCTGGGTTAAAGTGATGTATCACTGACAATTTGCAATATATTTAGTGTGAGAAAATAAGAAAAGAATTATCATCGTACTATCCACGAATAACAAAATATAACTTCACGAAGTGTCACGAAAAGTCCAGTTTTTAATTTCCAACAACATTTCCCGCTCCAAGCGATCACGTTTTGGCTTTTGGAATGGTCATACTGAGCAAAAGCTCACAGTTGAAACTCTTCAAGCGTTTACAGGAAAGACTGACTATGAAGCCTCTGGAAACATATCGGTGTTCAACTAACTTTACACAAAAGGTAATTAGGTCAGATGTGTTCTATTCACAGGTCCATTATAGCAATACCGTAGATATTAATACTATTATAACTCAGTAATTGAGGCAAAAAATCAAATAAAGTGTAAATGGTGATGTTTTTCTTTAACATTCAAGCGCATTTGTTTTGCGATATTGACAAGTATTGACATATTGTAGAGGGAAAAGGGAATATTCAAATTGAACTAGTTTTGCATTTTATTTATTTTACATATTTACTTAAAACTGCTGATACAATATACTGGATACACAATCAATTTTATGTTTACAGCTTTATTGTGTATATTGTAAGTAGAAATGGGTTTCTTTTTAGGGGTTGTGCTCTCTAATATTTTACAATAATATTATAAAACATACATCAGTTATTATGGCTTATATTTCTTACTCAATTCAATTCATTTTATTTACCATTAGGTCACCATGGACAATAGGTTTCGTCAAGATAATTACAACTGAATATATTTTGAATTACATAAGAAGTTTTTAATTAGACATATGCTATTTTATTAAAGTTTCAGACTAAAAACTCTTCGATACCGTACTGTAGGAAGCATTCATGATAAGAATTGATTTTACTGAGGATTTAAATCTCTTTAAAGGCAATTTCCTTATGTGGGTTAGCAGCTTATTAAAGAGCCTGACTTGCTCAGAATTATAGCTTTTCAAAGTTTTTTTTTCAATTCTGTTTATTGGCAAGCTAAAGTAAGTACATCTTCTTGTGTTATACACGTAAACAGTGTACCTTATCTTAAAATTTTCCAAATTTTGTTCAATATACAAATGATTATTTAATATGTACGGTCCCTTTAAGTGCCACAACTGATAATTTCATAACTCACAAAAAAAGAATTAACATGAAACGTCGTTATTTATTTCTGCAATTAATCGCAAAGCCGCTTTTGAAGAATAAAACCTCATTAGCGGCTGCACTAATTCCCCATAGTGTAATCCCATATGATGGGCATGGAAAAAGCATGGTATGATATAAGAAGCATTTTCTCTAAAATACAACCCTTAAGCCCAAGAAGAAGATACAATCCTCTTGATAATCTATTTACAATTCCGGCATGATGATCCACCCAAGTTAATTTTTCATCCAATGTTAGACCAAGCAGTTTAACAGGTTTATTTACCACATTGACCTTTTTCTAAGAAAATATCATTTGTTTTGATTTTTCATTATTTAAAGTAAGGTCATGTAACTAATTCCATAAAAACGCAGTCCACTCAACCAGTGGCTCCCCGGATCGGTGTCTTTGGGAATAATAATAATAATAATCTTTATTGTATAAGGCACCATTGATGCATTACAATATAAATACTTATACACATATATAGGCTGCTAATTTACAACTATTTTAAAATATTCATTTGTAAAATACCGTTGTACAAATTACCGGTATCAGATAACTGACACATACTGTCTCCCTATAATATAAAGAGGTGTTAAAACCCTCCAAACATTATAATGTATTGATGGCTCAGTCAGATACACCAGCTGAGCAGCACGAGTTTCACTCTACGAGCAACTGAGCCTTTAACCAACGTAGCCTACTGCGTTTACTCATAAACGAAAAATTGAATTTTCTCCGCAACCACTTGACGTAGAACAATAATTTAAAATACTGGATTAAGGTAAACCCACCAGTAGTGGACAGTATAAGGAGAGGAAGGAGTTTGACAGCCAATGGCCGGTAAATTTGAATACCTACAATGGTTTCAATACATCGAGGTGAAAGCTGATTTAATGTTGTTTGTAAATTATAGTGAATAAATGTAGTTTCCAGCATAAAATAACCTTGTATGAACCGATAAAGTAAAGTAATACACATGTTCCAGCGGTGGACGGTTAAAAAAGAGCATGTACCAGTAGCGGACAGAAAAAAAGTTACCCAAATTTTTCTGTTATTACAGATTTATACAGTTTATAGACCTATATATATATATGTTTTAGCCTTACTAAAATAAAGTAACTCCAACCGCAATTAAAATTCCTTATCAATTTGAATAAGGGTGACCTATTCAATCACAAAGTTCAGTAGGCCACAAATAAAAATTTTGAAAATCTGAATAATTGATTTTTTAAAACAATTTTTGCTCTTCAATTTTTGGACGGGAGATTTCTTGGAGATGCGGGTGGTGTCATTTTATTCAGTATTTTAATTTAAATAAAATAAAAATTTGTTCATAAAATCGTTAGAGGCGTTTTTGAGAAATTTTGTTTATTCATATTTTTTAGGGTTTTTTTGGGTAAACTACCCTTAAAAATTCAAAATTTAAAAAAAAAGAAAAACCTAGAACTACAGCGGGTTCGGATCTACAAACCAAATTTCATCGAAATCGGCCTATTATGGCATTCTTTAACTAATACACACATACACAAGACAAAAATCACTTTAAAAACACTTTTTAAAACTCGGGAATCGCCAAAATGTTTAAATCCAAACAGCTCAAATTCAAAGCTTTAGACGAAAACAATACTCACTCCATATACTATGGTATAGAAGGAGAAAGTAAAATCATCAGATCCATCGTAAGAGTCTTCGTTTTATTTTAATAATCAAAATACTAATTTTATTTTTAAATTTTGAATAATAACAAAATATTTTGTGTTTGGAAAAATTCTTAAAATCACCTAACTATTAATCTATTTAAGTCAAGTTCACTACCAGAATAAAAAGTATCCTAGCAAATGTTAATCGACACAGTAACTGTATGACAAAAACTATTTTTGTGAATGAAACCATATCAATGGACATAGTCCGTTTATTTAGCTTCAAAATAAACAGGACTTGATAAAATTTAACTGTTTATGTTCTTCCTTGAGATCCTTGAGATGATAAAAAATAATATTCTAAACTGTCAAATTTATCACTTGTATCTCATTAAATGAGATACATTAAAGGAGACTTCAGATAAAATTTTTATCTGTAGTATATTTACAATTTAAAAACAGTCGTAGTTTATTTCGTGAACTTTTAAACAACGAAGACGAGGTTACACTGGGAAAGTTCCTTTGGTTGTCCAGTAAGGGATCCAGGTCCATTCAAACGGATAATTAGTTTTACTTGGACAAAGACGTTCGTTTTTATCAAAATGTTTAATTTTCTTTTTTCATTCATGTTTGATACACTTTAAAGAATTTATTTGTCTCATGAAAGATGTGGATTTCGCTTCCTAGCTATTGCTTATTTAAACATATCATCACACCATAACAATAACAATATCAATATAACAGTTCGTTAGAGAAATACAAATTATTAATTGTAAAAAGAAATGTGGTGGACAGCGGCTTAACAAAGCTAAAATTGAAAATTTTACTGGACATTTTAAATTTATTTTTATGTAAGAACGTGAAGATGAATATCCAGAAACTTACTTTTAGTGACAACCTATCTAGTACTCCTATCATTTCAAATTTGCTCAGTATGTTTTAGAATTCGTAACGATAAAATACATAGATATATTTTATCTCTAAATAATCTTCCAGTTATAAAAGGTATTTCCACAACTGAACTCAAAAATGTGTACTATAAATAAAAACGTCAACACATTCCGTTCAGGTTGCAATTGCTTTTTGTCTACGTCAAAAACATGTAAAAAAAATACAAGAATCTAAAATATATTTTTTTGTTGTTGTGTAGGACCTAAATTATATTTATCATGAAGATGTAAATATGTAAATTAGTATTCTCTGGATGTTTCACTTTATTTTTTAACCACAATTATCCTACATTACCTTTAATACCGGAAATCCGGAGGTCCATAGCTACACGGAGTTTTCAAGACATGTTGCTGAAGTAACTTATCTCGCCTTAAGTCTATAATGTCCTTAAGTTTTTTACTACCGATCTTTCCTCAAGAGTGTAAAAAATTAATGTTCCTAATTATGTGTTCGTCACTAAAATATTGATTCCATCAGAATAACATGATCACTCGGGCGGTGTTGGGCGGAGCCGTTTGGAGGTTTGAAGGATATCGTAAATTTTTCTGGAGTTTTTTCGTCAAGAGCTTTCAATCAAGTATATTGTGATTGTTTGGGTTCTAACTTCTGGGAATGTTTAAACAACTTGTTTTATATTCTACACTGAAAACCCAAATTTCATTTATTAATATTTACTTTGCTACTTTACTCTAGTAAAATTAGCTTAAAAATGACTGCAACCGGAAGTAATTGCAAACTAATAAATTTGGAACGATTCATATATAAAATTACCTGAGTAATATAATGGTAAAAATACATAAATATTAAAATAATCGACAGAACTAATGAAAATATAACATAGTTACTTACGCCGTTTGCTAAAAATCAGACGTTTCGTTCACAGGTTTACTGGCTTCATGGAATTTACATACATATTTATGTATGTATCTTAATACATATTTATGTATGTATCTTAATAATTGTAATTATGTTTATATAAAGATGTTAATGAATGGGTTTTTTTTAATATGGGGATTTTGTAGTAAAAAGTTAACACGGTTAAAGGCTTATATCTAACCTTCGTTACCACCGTAATATAGTATTTTCAATTAAAGAAATTCGCTTAAAATCCCACAGTTGAAAGTAGTTTTAAAGAGCAATATCACCTCTATTACATATAACAACTAATACATATTATATATCAAAAGGTGCAGAATTTAATTTTTTTTTTTTTCATTTTACTTCCTTAAATTGTTTAGCTTCCTTCAATGGTTCAAAATATATTCAACAAAAACTTATAAAGCTACATCTGCCATTTTAAAAAAATTGGCCATAGCAGGCAAAATCAGCTTCCCAGAGTGGTAGACTTTTCACCATCTTTTTTCAGGTAATTTTACATAATATTTGGCAAAGTATATTAGTTTACAATTACTTCAGGGTTGCACCATAATTTGACTAGACTACTTAGTTATGTTTTAAGACTATGCTATATCAGATGATACAGTAATAAACCTAATTTTATAAAATCGACTAAGTTAACAAGTAAAACAGAAAAGTTTTATGCAAAAAGTAAAAAAAATTAACGACAATTCTGTATACTGTACTGTCTTCAAAGACTATTAAGACGTGAATGGAAACATTGAGAACCAAATTGATAATAAAGAAAGCCTTTGTCCGAGTAAAACTAATTATACGGCTGAATGAGGCTGGATCACTTCGTGGACCACCATGGAAACTTTTGGTGAGTATTTTTATTTATTTATTTATTTATTTTCTATTTTTGTTAGTAAATATCAACCAATATTATTTTAAGAACCAAGGTAAGTTACACAAGAAATCAATCTCACGGATTACTATATTTGTTTATTATTTAAAGAAAGGGTGAAAAGTCTTGATTTGTCTTCATATTTTGCTTACTTTATAATTTTATAAGAGAGTATGTCGAGCAAAATATTGCACATACATGGTTTTTGTTAAAGAAATATTTTTCGTCACTGTTAAGAAAATTCCTCCCTATGATACAACTAATCATGTTCTTTTTAGCCCTGGACAGAAAAAATTATATATCCTATCACAGTTATTAAACCCAACTAGAATTAATTTCATACAGCTTATATTATTAAATTGCAATTACTTCTTGCTTTTGGGTTTAATTTGGTATGAATATATAAGGGATATAATCATGAAGACATGTATATACCATTTTTAAATCCAGGCTAAGTGTTAATTTCAACAGACCCACTGTACAAAAGTGAATTCCACTTGTCCATGGTGCTGGAGCCAGGTGTTGCCATTCCGCCACTTGGCATACTGATGACCTCACTACACGCTGTGTGCATCTGGCCACTGGTAGCATACTTGACTCAGAGAAACAAATTACATGATTAGAGGGTAAAATTATTCAACTCATCAAAATATTCATTTTTCTAAGTATTTAAAAGTAAAATTCTGTTACAATATTAGATAGAAAAAGATTTTTATTAAGATACGAATTAATATTATTTAAAGTTAGTCGATATATTATTGAAAAAGGAAAAAAAATATACAGCATATATTTTACGAAGATGGTATTATTACTTTAAATAGCATGATAATGAGAAATAGTGCTCTTTTCTATTTTTGTTTCTCAAAATAATACATGTCTATCTATTAATAGGCAAGCATGTTTTCCTCCTTTTTACTCAGCTTCTGAACATCCTATGAGAAACCCGTGCATACTGTTAGAAAGGTATTGGCCTATAGATGAGCTGAATCGAATTTAAACTCACATCGGCCCATGGGGCTTTTAAGTTTCACAGGCTTTTAAAGTCTGTTTAGTCTGCTTTAATCGTCCTACAGGCTATTAAAGTTTCAATATTTTGAATCACTACACAGCTGTTGTAAAAACAAATTCCAGCAAATCTGGAAGAACAGATGTTTCAGTAACAAAATATTTTCTAAACTAATTTGAATCCAGATCCATTGAAATTTTGGCTGAATTTCTATCATGAGGCGATTTTTAGTTTTAATAAAGACACCAACAACACTAATGAGGATTCTGAAATTTTTTAATCACTTGTTTTTCTCACTTCTTAAAAATATTATATGATTTTGTCATTATTAAAATATAAAAGGAGAGTTTGTAGCATCTAGGTGTATAAACACATGTGAATAAAACTCTTGGAAACAATTTGTCATACATATTTAAAAATATTATAAAATATTAGTCATCAATGTTACTTCAGATATGTGTTGTAATGGAATAATGTGCAGAATCTTGTACCAAATAAATGAATGGTACTATTAAATATCCTCGTAGCAGAACTGCATATATAAATGCGTACTCAACAAATTTCCAAAGGAATTTGATATTTTGTATTTCCCCTGTAAAAACTATAGGAATGAGTATGTAGGTTTACTGCCATGGGATGTTGTTAAAAATTATATCAGCCTTATGAAGCCATATACATTTTCATCAATATCTGTCCATAAATAAAGGAGTTTGCTTATTCTCCATATGATTAACATGGGAAAAGGGTATGCAGGTTGCTGCCATGATGATTACAAAACCAAGATTTTTTACCATAAATGGATGCAGTTCAACCGAATGAAGCTAAATACCAAGTTTTATCTGAACGTATTGGTTTAGATGAATACTATATTAACTAAATATTATTTAGTGAAATATTAACACGTCTTATTCACCATTAAGTTAACATTGGAGCCCCGAAACACAATGTACTGTCTTTAGACTTTTTAATATCTCGTTAACTAACGGAGATAGACCAAAGCTTTAATATACTAAATTGTGTGCTTTTGAGAGAATTACAGTGGTAAAAAGCTATATTTGTAAAACTTACATATGAATAACTCAAAGAACCAATTGATTTTTTTAATACAAAACCATCCCTTCCGATAAGTCGATAGATGCTTTTTAGAAACTCGTCTCCAATAAAGTAGGAAACTATAAAATAAAGTAACATATATTCTCTAATATTAGTTGTTCTAATCTTTAAACCATTTCATCGAATGGAATGAGATAAATTTAATAAATATAAATAAACTATTTTTAAAATCATGTTTTGAGATTTAAGTGATATTTATTTTTAGCCTTTTTTAAATTTGTTAGGTCCTTGAAGAGGTGAACTTTGAGTTGATTCATAAAACTTTTCTTTGGCAATCGTGCACTCTTTACATAAGGTAATATGAAATCCCTCAAGCCTTGTAGTGTCATTGGGTAACTAGGCTCGCTAAGGGAGGTCGGTCTGTGTAAGAACACCTTTATCAAAAGTTAGAGCTTGAATTATGTTATATACAGGGGAATTGGCTTATCGTATTAAGTTTAGAAACTGAAAACCATCCATTTTTCAATTCTTTTTTCTACACTAACTATTAAGTTCGTAATATTCAAAATCTGCATGAGTAAAATATTTGTGAAGAATTTGAAAAAAAAACTTGAAATAATTCTTGGTTTGTTTTTGTTCTTAATTAATATGAAATTTAATTAATAAATCTATTATAAACGGTACTTTACCTTAAAAATTTAAAAGCACATAAAAAACTGTTTTAGAGAGTTTACATTGGTTTTTGTAAAAAGATTTTTTTTCAAAAAAAAAATTAAAAAACTAGTAGTACATTGTAAAAGACGAAAAGGACAGTAAAGGTATAAAAAAAATTATCTCAATGAACAAATTGCCTTACATTAAACCAGTAGGCAGATTTTGGTTTAGTGTGCTTTTACTACCTTATTACAAAAAATGATTGATTCACAACTTTTCTATATTTTGAAATTCTGATGGCAGTGTCAGAAAAATTATTACAATTTTATCCAATTATAGTGTAGTCATTTTAAATCAAAATTTCTCCATTACCTAAAAAAAACTCTTATAAGTGTGAAAGTTTGTATGTATATTGATATTTACATCCGGAATAACATATCAAAAGTCCTCGAAAAATAAACTTGTGCTATGGCCGCCATCTTGGAAAATGGCGCCAAAAAACCAGTTTTTCTCCGATTTCTCAAAAACTATTCATCCTATGAAACAAAATCAAATGTAAAAAATGTTCGCCAGAAAAAGAGCTACAACTTTTGTCCTTAGCAATATTTCGATATACTTAACTGTTTAGCCATAAAATGCAATATTTAGAAAATAAATTTGAAAATTCATTAAAAAAACCTGATTTGTTATTAACAATGTTTGAATAAATTATTTTAACATTTAGTTTACTATTTTTGTTTAAAACTTGGAATGTTCATTGCTTTTACCTTTCCATTTATATATTTTTGTGAATTTTTTAATGTTACGCTGCTGATTGTTTTGTTGATATAATCCCATACTGAGTTCATTATGGTACAAGGATGGGATTTGGTACTATGTATGTTTTATTTACTGGAATAACATAACAAAAGCCCTCGCAAAAACATTTATCTTAGTAGACAGATATCTTAGTAAATGGATATTGAATTTTACCTTAGATTATTAAGACATTAAAAATAAATAAGTTAATATGTTAATATTGCATGTATAAAAAAACAAACCACTTTAATACAATTAATTTTTTTTATTCAAATTATTATTATTGTTTACTGTTACATAATTGTTTCAACCTCATTCATCGTCAGACTGAAGTTCTCCTCTGGGGACCAACATAAATATCAAAACGAAAAAATCAATAAAACCAACCATGGATACTAAATACGGTAGGAGATTATTATGCTAATCCATCAACGACATTTAAAAATATCACAGAAAATATAAGTGGAAAGGTAAAAGTTATGTTACTGGTATGAAACTGTTCAGAACATTTCAATTTTTTTATAAAAATAATAAAACAAATGATAAAATAATTTATTTAAACACTTCAAATGGCAATTAATGTTTTTTTAACGATTTTCACATATATTTTCTAAATATTGCATTTTATGGCTAAACGGTTAAGTATATCGAAATATTGCTAAGGACAAAAGTTGTAGCTCTTTTTCTGGCGAACATCTTTTACATTTAATGTTTTTTATAGGATGAATAGTTTTTGAGTAATTGGAGAAAAACTGGTTTTTGGGAGCCATTTTCCAAAATGGCGGCCATAGCACAAGTTTATTTTTCGAGGACTTTTAGTATGTTATTCCAGAGGTAAAATTCAGTAAAAGTACCAAGTTTTACACTTATAAGAGTTTTTTTAGGTAATTTCCCTAATATGACTGGACTATTACCCCAACATGCAAATACTCGTAAGCTTTTCTGAGTTCATGTTTCTGTTATAAAAACATGTACAATGACGAAAAGGGAAACTTAAGCTCAGAGTTCATTATTATTAGCTTAGTATTGTAAAGGATCATTGTGTTGGTTTACGCCAAATCATTCTAAATTTTTCAGACAGAACGTTCTCTTGTAATCTTCCTATATTACAGGCTTTACTCCGCTCTCCTGTTTTTCTTTCTTGAAAACTTTATGCATATTTAATCGTGATAACCAACGTTAGCGCTTGGTTCTGTTTGTATTAAAACATATGCGAAAAAATTACATTTGTCTAAATTTAAATTTCTTACATTTTAAATATGAAGACTTTATTATTATAATTTTAATGATTTAATTTTTTTACATTTTGTATTTTGCACGCCATCGTGAATATGCCTGGCGTCATATGTGCAACAATGCGCGAACTGATGCTTATTTGTTCGTCGCGATGAGTACCTATTGTCATGGGTATGGGACAGCTGTGATGAACACATATTGCTAGCTACTTCTATTTCATGCACATTCCTCTTATTAAATAATTCGCTATTTTTATTACAATTATTTACTTTACTTCTATTAAGAATAATATTGCAAACCTTCCCATGAATAACATTTTCCCAAATAAAATTTACACTAAAGACTTAACATCACTTTGTAACAATTGTACAAAGCCACACTCACTTAGCATTTGGTTTTCTTAAGTTATACTTGTTTGGGACCACACTTTCGTTCAATATATCTGCCAAACTACCCTTCTCAGATACCTTAAATATGTTGGGATAGCAAGTTAAAATTTCCTGTGCCTCGGTTACCCTACAGAGATGACGTATAGTATTGTCCCAGGGCCATATTGCTTCACGGTTGGTGCTTCATGGTTGGTGCTTCACGGTTGGTGTTTCGTGGTTGATGTTTCACCAAACCCCGCAAACACGGGTTTCGTGTATCCCCCAAGGAATGATCGTGGCGGTTCCGCATTTTTTTTTCATATTCGTTCATGATTTTAAAGAGGGAAAAATTTTACTTGAAATACTATTATCGTAACGTTAATGTAGCGTAAAAATGTGATATTATGATTTTACATGATATTGAAAACAAAGTTAAGGTCTTAGAAATATTTTAATACATATCGTAGATCGATTTTTAATTCAGGTCAAGTAGATGATTTTCTTAGAAGAACTTTAACCACAAAGTTCGTGTAATGGAGTACGTAGCCTATTTTTTCAACGATTATGAACATCTAAAATAATAAAACTGGTAGCTAATTTCGAGGGAAAATGCCTTTCTCCCAGAAGTCCGAATTCAATTCTCTTAGAATACTTCGAGGGCAAGTTAGATGTTAGTCCAGGCTACAAAATTAGATGTTAGTACTCGTTTTGTGACCTGAGAACTTTAACATTGGCCCAAGGGGTGTGCTAACTTGAACTTAATCTAAAGTAGCTATGCATAATATGTTAGATTAGTTTCAAGAATAAATTTTCAATTCCAAAAAAGAGCAATAAATGTAATTAGAAACTAGTTGGTTGAACAATAATATGATATAATCTATATACAAAATATAAAGAAGGAAATTTAAATTGTAAAACTTGTATAGGCTGAAGTAATTTTTGAATAATCAGCTTATTTGAGAGGGCCTTAGGGTTTTTCCTGCTGATAGCAAGAGATGTGTAAAAAAATATATATCGTATGGCTCATTTAGCCAGCCATCATGGTTTAAGAATAAGAAAATAAATTCTGCGGTGCAGAGTACCTGAGTCAGTATAAGTAAAAAATCTAAACACTACAATAAAAACTAGATCTTTCTTTATACAGTAGAGCTAAATCCAGGGCGCTAAGCCATTGCAGCCCAGCTTCACTTGAGCAGGTGGTCAATCCTTCGGGGAAGGCTCTCAGTGGGCACTCTGCGACTCTGTGTTCCATAGTTTGATACTCTGCTCCGCAGTCGCATGACTGGTATTGTGTCATCCCCCATTTTGTACTTCCAATAATTACATCTTCCTACTCCAGTGCGGAAACCCTTCAGTATAGTCCACTGCTTCCTAGGAAGATTCATACCACCTACCGCTACGGTCGGGTCAGCTATCAAGAAGTGGTTCCGACCTTGAAAAGCGTCCCAGGAGGAAGTCCAGTTTGTTTGGATGGTGAAGTCCGTGTCCATCAACTGGGAGGCTGTTCGTAGAGGTGGTTTTCGGGACCTCAATGCAAAAATATACATTTTAATTTAACTAGACATTCTGGGGTAGGTAATCATGGATGGGCAGCTGTGGAGCAGATAAGATCTTTGTGTATTCCCTAATGAGTGCATCGCTTCGTCTTAATTCAGGACGAGCGATATTACACAGCACCGGGAGCCAGGGTACAGGGGTTGCCATGAGTGTACCACTAATGGCTCTCATGGTCCTGTTTAGCTGGACGTCGATCTCTCTGCACACTATTTAACTACACGGGAGCACAGTACTCAGCAGTTGAATATATCAATGACAGAGCAGTGGTTCGCAGAACTTGTGCGTTAGCTCCCCATGTGGAGCCAGCAAGGTGATGGGCAATG
Organism: Neoaliturus tenellus; assembly: GCA_030545055.2. NCBI lineage: Eukaryota > Metazoa > Arthropoda > Insecta > Hemiptera > Cicadellidae > Neoaliturus > Neoaliturus tenellus. The sequence goes on along the minus strand of CM061534.1, from coordinate 48,421,730 downwards.
TTAGTCCTGGTTCTCACCTTAGCTGCCGTTTTTGTTGGTGGCTTTTAAACGTGAGAGACCGATCTAAAGTGACTCCCAGATACTGTGAGTGGTCATTATGATTCTGCTCAACACCGTTGAATACGATTTTAAGTTTTTGGTTGGCCAGTCTATTATTCAAGTAGAAGCAAACAGCCTCAGTTTATGTTGGGTTTCGATTTACCTTCCAGGCTTCAAAGTATTCACCGAGGGTCGTGACGTCATTTGTTAGTGTTTCCTCAGCTTGTCGAAAATGCTAGTGTTGATATGCCAATGAAATATCATCTCCATATATAAACTTTAAGGACCGAGTCACAGGAATGTCGGCAGTATACACATTAAAGAGCAGTGGGGTGAGCACTGACCCTTGTGGCAGGCAGGCCATCCTTTAGTTGCCTAAAAGTACTTCTGCTTCTGCGTCCCAGATATACTTTTATCATCATATTGGAGAGCATTGAGTTGAGGAGACGCAACAAGAAAGGGCAAGGAATAAGGTCGTAAAATTTAACTAGGAGGCCTTTTCACCAGACAGTGCCATATGCTGCAGTCAGATCTAAAAAAGCAACAGAGGTTTTCAGTCTTCGCTCAAACCCATCCTCATTGAAAGAAGTCAGAGCCAGAACTTGGTCACAACAGTTGCGACCAGGCCTAAATCCAGCTTGTTCGACAGGGATGCTGGCATTGAGAATAGGGAGATTTCTGTTATAAATCAACCTCTCAAGCACCTTATAACAAACACTTAAAAGAGCTATAGGACAATAAATTTCAGGCCCTTTTTGGATCTTTTCCGGGCTTCAGGATAGCTATGATTTTGGATTTTCTAAATATCCCAGGCATGTCGCCGGTTTTCAGAGTGGTGTTAAAAACATCAAGAAGCCACTGTCTAGCCTTGTTACCCGAGTGTTTTATAAACTCCGGGAAAATGTCATCCAAGCCTACTTCTTTGCCAATTGGCATCGCATCAATCGTCACTTCCAGCTCGTCGTATCGTCGTAAGTAAAGGGTCTAGAGACTTCCAAGGGTGCTTGCCGACTCTCCTTTATTTCATTAAGCTTGAAATTAATTTTTTTTTGTCTTCAGACGTACGCACAGGTTTTGAAAGTACGGAGAGGCGTTTTGCATTTTCACGAGGGCTACTAGGCCGTGAGGCATCGTGTTTTTCACTTGATTTACCAGTGGAGAGTTTCCTGAGCAGAGACCAAGCTTTCCGACTACTTTGGGTGAAGTTCAGGTTCTCGAGAGATAAAATAACTACTTACAATAAAAGTAGATCAAGGTAATATTGTTTTATTTGTTTATAAAAATAAATATCCTTTCTTTCGTCTACTTTCTAAAACAAATAGTATTTAAATCATTAAAACGTCCAACAATATTACAAACAAATAATTTGGATATTGATTTTAGCGTATTCTCAATAAGAAGTTTAACAAAATAATAGGATCAGTTATTTGAAGGAGAGTTAATAAAGAGTGTTTTTAGTACTGGCTTATCTGAAAAATTCAATGTTAAAATATTTTTAAGAGCGTTGTAGTTTTATTCATCCTCTAAAGAATAGTGATTAGATTTTTTCAGCAATTTTGTTTTTCTTCAATAACTTATCAGCTATTTTATAAGTAAAAATAATTAAGAAACGAACAGACACATCTGTAATACTTTTACAACATGAACAAATAAATGACTAAAAGAATAAATCGCTGGAGTTTGAACGGTTTATCACTATATCCTAAGTGTCGTTATAAAAAAATCCAAAAAGTATCTAAAGACTTGTTTGAACAATATCTCATTTTGAAAATAAATTTAATTTTTGAAATATAATAGTTTATATTACCGTTTAAAAGTGCATTTTAATTTAAAATGTACAATTTCAATTAATTTAAAAACAGAATATTCAACACATATTTATGTTGTATATGGTAATGTTTGTCTGTAGGTTAGTTAAATTACTAAACGTATACCTTTATGTTTGGATCCAATCCTAATCCACTGAAAAAGGTACGGTAAGACTATAAATGAGTTTTGAAAAGCTTAACGTCTCACCACAAAGCTCTTGGAATTGTGGCTGTGCCTTTAAATGCAATTTTCTGATCTCCTCAGTAAAATGTTTTCCTCACTAAAGCTCCTTTATATTGTTCAAGAATTTTAAGTTGTATGCATTTAAATTAATATGTTTCTTCAATATGAGCTTACTATGCTTGACAGCTTAGTTTTAAAATAACGGATATATGGATCAAATATCTATAAACACACACTTACACTAAGGAAGTGTATGTGATATCTTAATTAAAAGGCAGTATTACAAATCATTATTCAATTAAATAAACTAGCCTTCATTCTTGTTTTTATATCGAGTCATTGCACAGTGTATATTTTTCAAGATCCTCCTATATTTAATTTTTGTTTGATTAGTAGTTCTAGCTTAGTTTATTTTCTTATTAATTTACAATTGTTAGTATTTTCCGAGAACTTTATTTTTCTTGAACCTTACCTTTAATTAATCAAAATTATCACACCATGGAACAGAAGTAGTCTACCTCATTCTTCAGTATACATTATATTGCATATCCTTAGATACTTTATTATTTTCTTGGGCGATCAATATCAATATCAATACCAATGCAATCCAGAAAAGTTTTTCTAACATGATAATGGTTAATTTCCTTACTTAAACAGTTGGTTTTTTTGTTAAATAGAAATTATTTAGTTCTAGTTATTTTGACGGTAGATCTCGCGGATAATCATTCTGTGACTTTTCATTATTAATTTACCATTATCTTAACCACATATGTTGTATAAATAATTTTAATGGACACAGAGGAATTCTTAGCTTACACTTTATAAAATGGAATTAAAGTTCTGTAACGAATACAGAATTCTTTGTTACACCCTGAAGCTACATTTAAGAAAGATTGTTAAATAACAAATCATCAACTTGTTGCATAACTCCATTGATCAGTTCCCCTGTGCTCGACTGAGCTATAAAACTGCCAGTTTCCTATTCCCCAACCAAAAGCACTGTCACCATCCGTCACTCTGAATTGCCCCTTTACTTCCCCAACCCGTTACATAAGTTACGAAGCTTCATGCACTTCTAATGTTAACCAATTGGTTGATCTTTATCTTACTAAGAAATGAATTGAATAAATAACTTATACCACACATTTCAATGCCAAAGAACTCGGATTTATAATGTGTAGAATGATTAAAATCTTTAGTAGCAAATTTTTTAAATATGTATAATTTGAAACTTCTGAATGTTTGTCTGAAATGGTTGTAAACTTAAAAAAGGCATTTTAGTTTTGTAAATAATCAGTGAAACTAAAAATATGGACAGGATTATCATACATATTATTTTTCATACAGGATTATTGTTTTGTAATACATGTACTGTATTTCCACAGTGGCATTGTGGTAAGACCAACAAACTTTGATTGGCGAATATTTAAACCGCCTCAAACTGTATCGGAGTTTTTAGGTAAATTTGTATGTTTTTTATATATATCAACATAACTCTTTTTTCTCTATAACCAAATCTTTACATCCTTGACGCCTGGTTAACAACATGGATTACGTGTAAAAGGATAAAATATGTAGTTTGTGTTTTTTGAACAATCTAGAATCTAGACTACAAGGCTTAGGCATCGTGTAAAAGGAAAACGATATGGAACCGCTAACTCAATTTTAAAGATGTTGATTTAAAGGACAACTCTAAAACGCATACGTCTATAAAATGCATAGGCCTACAATTTTTGTAGAATTTTGGCCAATTGTAACAACTTTTACACCCACGAAGGAAGTAGAAGCTACACATTAATGTTATCAAATTATATTTCTAGTCAAAGTTGCCAACTTAGTATATTGCTGAAAAAAGTGTTTTATGGTCATAGCCTAATGTCACTTGCAAAATGCACTGTAGAAAATAACATTTATGTATAATAATAATGTATAAGATAGGAATAACTTTACCCGTTTTTCCAAAAAAAATTTAAAATGGATCAAGTTATTCCTATCCATAAGAACAAAAGTGTAAGCTTTAGACCGCTTACATTAGCAAGTGTAGTATCTAAAATATTGAAAAAAGTGTAAGGCTCTAGCTAGAAAAGTTTTTATTGAATCAAAATATTTTGTATGAGAATCAATTCGGTTTTAGAAGGGACAAAAATCTCAACGATTATTTGTTTTTGCTTACAAAAAATATTCACTTGGTAATCGGACGTGATAAAAAGCCTCTGCTAGTTTTTATCGATCTTGCCCAAGCGTGCTTTGAAAAACAAAGCACATGCCAGTATCCATGAGAGCCGATCACGATCCTAAAGACCTGCCGCTTCGTCTACACACATTAGGTGATGTGAATGGGTGCGTGTCGTGTGAATATGTGGAAAGGGTGACAGAATACAAGTACCTTGGGGTCATTTCGACAACCGTTTAAAGTGGACCAACCATATTGATTACATAAGAAATAAACTTCGTAAATTTATTTTTATTTTTCGTTATTTAAATAATGGCTTAACTGATGATCTAATTAAAACAGTGTAGGACGCATACGTACAGTCTGTTTTGCAGTATGGTATTTTAGCTTGGGGAGGGGGCTTTCAAAGTATTATATCGCAACTAGAAACACTTCAAATATCTATAATTAAATCCGTATTGAATAAAAACCGTCGATATGCCACTGAATTACTTTTTGAAGAGTTCAAAGTTTTTAATGTTTTACAATTATATGCACGGACACTAATTTTGTACATATTGAAAAATCGGCATAGCCTCTTTCAGCAAATCACTCACAATTACCCCAGCAGATCGGCAACAAACTTGGGAATTATTGTCCCGAGATTGACCAAAACCATTACCACGACCGCATCATTTTATATTGCAAACGTCCTGTTTTCACAACTTCCGTCACATTTAAAAAATCCTCAGCCTTGTAGTTTAGATTGTTTAAAAAACGAAATAAATAAATGGTTGGTATTTGTTGGGTGGGATGGAATCAGGCAGTTTTTAAGTTCTCCATACCTGCAATAGCCAAGATTCATTGTTGGAAGGAAGGTATTTATGTAATGTGTGCGACTGTTTTCGAACAAATGTGTTTGGGTGTAGTGTGTGTGCGTGCGGGCTTGCGTGTGAATGTGGATGTAAGAGTAAGAGAGAGATAGAGAGATAGCGATTGAGAAAGAGCGTGAGAGAGAGGGAGTATGTGTGTGTGTGCATCTGCCCTGCCGGTGCGTGCGTGTGTGTGTGAATGTGACGTGACCAGGTCTCAGACAGTGCAAAATATATCACTAAACTTTCTACTTATGTGTATGTATCGTTATTTCATCCGTTTCAAAACAATACCATTATCTTCTTTAAAAATAAATATTTTTCTTTTGCTCTTTTAATTACAGCTTTTTTATATATAATTTTATGTACTATACTATAAAAAGTATACTTTAATATTTTTCAAATAATAATAAGGACAGACAGTTGGACTCTTCCCCCACCCACAGGCATTGGCCCATGTGGGGGAATATTTTTCAGTGCATATATGTTATAATACGTTTTGTTCAAAAAATTGTTTTTACTGAATAAAGTATTTCATTTCATCAGTTTACTCACTGTCACAAAGGTACTTCTTTTCATGAGAATATGTTAATGTGCAAGTTTTCAGCCTTTATGTTAGAAACCCTAATGGTTTTTAGATCCACAAAATTGTCTAAGATTAAGAAGAGTATGTATCTCCGGTTAAGCTATAGGTACAGCGAACTTGGTCTCACTTTGTTTCAAAAATACTATCAAACTGTAGTTTCTGCTGTTCAGAATGTGGAAATATTGTTTAAACTTTTAAGGTTTAGAATCATACAGGATTATTTTTTGTAATATCTGTATTTCTACAGTGGCATTGTAGTAAGACCAACATACTTTGGTTGGCGAAAATTTAAACCGCTTCAAACTGTAACGGAGTTTTTAGGTCAATTTGTATGTAGGTTTTTTATTAGTCATTAGTGTTAGTCACATAAATTATAATGCAATTATGAAGAACGGCTGACTTCCTCAGGGTTATATTTAATTCAAATTATTGTATAGTTAACGAGACGCTTGTCTTAAATCTCATTTGATTCTTTTTCACATCATTCTTGAATTTATAAAATATTTTTTACTAAACATTTGAAACCTATTAATGTATGTTATTAACATTATATTAACATATTATAAACCATAGAAATTATTAACACGCATTTATAGAAAAACTTTCCATTAAAATATCCATAAATATATTATTCTAATTATTGTTAACAACAATGTATATTTGATCCGCTGTTAATTATCACAGAATTAGCGAACAAAACAGTACAGAGTTTTAATGGTTCCTTTGGATTATCATGTAACAAAAAACTGAATACAATCCCTCCCCAAACACGTTCTACATTGCTTTTATATAAACCCAGCAAACAAATATGGAAACCCGTCCATGTAAAACCCTTCAAATGATTTATGTATTCTTTCATATCATTCGTTCATACCAAAACACAAATAACAGGGAATTTTTGACTTGATTTTTTTTACTGTAAAACTATTTTTGTGTTTGTGGTCCACTTCACTGTGATAACACCCAACTTTCCTGTAAAATTTCAAGGTAGATGATAATAAAAGCATTTGATGAATATACATTATACTAAATCTAAACTCAGGAAAATGATTTTTTCAATCAGTTCCTAATTCTAAGTAGCCTAATTCTAAATTTAAAAGACCTTAAAATAATTTATTACACTTTTGTTCAATATTATTTGCAGTATGGGTTAATTGCTTGGGGTGGTAGCTCTCAATCTCTAATCTATCTAAGGTATTGCCTTAGCCATTAAATGTTATTCAAAGATCAATTATTAAAGCAGAATTTAAACAAACAAAACGTCAAAAGGAATTTCACAGAGTTTTACAGAGTCTGGATCATTATCAATTCGACAGATGTATATTAAGAATCTATCAATATTTTGTTACGTAAAAAAATTAATAGTGGCTCCTATGATGCTCACTTATCGTACTCGTAGTGCGGGGGGCGTGGGCCTGCAAGTTCCCTGAGTTGTAAAATCTATTAACTTGACAAATTCATTAAATGAAGTAATCTTTTATTACTTCAATAAAAATCTGTTACCTACAGGTTCCACTCACCGTCTACAAGAGGATGTTATCGGCCTGGCTGGCGGAGATAGGCCCGGTTACCGCTGAGTCGCTTATCGGTCCAGAATATACTACGTGACCTTGACTTTGACTTAAAATTCTACTAAAATAGCAACTGATAAATTATTTTGAAAATTCTATTTTGACATGTGTTGTTAATTATTTACCAGCTTGGTGTGGTTTTAATTTAAATTTTATTTTTAGTTTTTATTTTCTATTTATGTAAAAAATTAACGGCCTACATACTGACGCAGCTATGGATTTGATCTCGCCCCACGCACAGGTCTTCAACCTATATGAAGTTTTTTAATTATTATATTTTTATTGCTGCATTTTGTATTAATATATGAATAAGGAATTGTTTGATTTGATTTTATGAAAAACGACATATGCCACTTAAATAAAAAATAATCACTGTCCATTATTATGTTTAACTGTTGGCCTTAATTTATTCTCAGAAGTTTTTTTTTTCAATATTTAAATACAGACGTTGACTCATTAGCTACATACACATTATATCAATAACCGACAATTTTCTATTTTTGACAGAGTCAGATATTTGAATTAGGTACATGTGAAGTTGTTTTTGAAAGCAAAAGCAACATCTCAAGCTCATTTGAAAAAAAGTGTTTACTAATGAAATCAAACTCTCAAGTACTGCATTTGGTATTATGTAATATAAAGGCGGATATTACTCCGACGATCTATTGTTCCCTAATGTGTGGAGTAGCATATAAGATCAAAACATCCTACCTATTGTACTCAGTTTGCAACTTCCAACCTATTTTTCATTTTACTCATACCTTGAAATCTTAAAAATTTCGCCGAAAATAAAGATAGCACTGGAGAAGTGTCCAGTATTGCAGTAAGTAAAGAGGCCTCGCTTTTTAATAAGTGCTTTGTTTCTATGATCAATTAATATAATTATTTAGTGTTAGAGAACCTATCAGCTACAGTTTTTAACTCTTACACTTACCGACAATTATTCATCATTTGACTTTGATGGATTCTAATTACATTCAAGATTTATAAAGATCTTAAGTAACCGTAGCCTTTTAATGACCTAACCCACGGTCATTAATAACATAACAATTAGAGTCAAAATTAGCCATGCCTACGTGTTGAACCAATATTAACTCGTTTTCAAGATGTATTTAGTTATAATTACATAATTAATATTTCCCAGTCATCTAACGATTTATAATACCTTAAACAGTTTTTAGGATACAACTTTACTCCCCTACGTTGTCCCAACTTTTGAGTTTTTATGCTCAATCAACACTTATATTACCATTGCCAAAATATTTAAATCTTAATTGATAAAACAATGCATTACCCTCCAAATATCCAAAGTTTTGTGACATTTAGTGTGTTGGGATTACAAAACATTTAATTATTTAAAATAATTGTATTTCATAGTTATAAACATGAAATTGTTCGCAGATCGTCAATCGCCAGTTTTACTATAAAAAAGAGGTGGTGTGGGTTTATTTATGCCTTGAAAACTACTATATTTTACAATAGATTTATTACATTTCTTTACAGAGAATAATGGTTTACATTGAATTAACAATGGAGCAATTTTATGATAATAAAGACGCTACTGTTTAACGAAAGCAGAATCTCTAAACAATAGAGGTAACATAATAGAGCAGACCGCATCCCCAGGCCTCAACGAGCACTCAAGTATACATTTATAATCGTGAGGTAAGGCGCTACACTGATTTAGATTACGTGTTAACCTTAAACTTGTTTTATGCTCTAACTTAGAATACCACAATAATGTATAAGAGGATTATGCAAATATGCTGATTAGGAATTTAAAATATTTCAAACAAAAACTATTAGAAATACAAGTCCTTTTTAAGACATTTTTACGTCGCTCTTCCAAAGAAATCAATTTTTTAATTTGCCGTTATCTTAAATTTAATTTTTGTAATAATAACCTGTCATTGAATAAATTGTAGAAGCTATCTACAAGCTCCTAACATCGATATATTTAAAACACAAAGTTTAAAAAAACGGAAACTTCGTCTGTGACTTCTACTGGACCGATTTACATGCGGGTTGTACCAAAATAAACGTTTTCGGTTCTATATTAGCAGGTTTTATTTGTATTTAAAAAATATTCACTTTAAATCGGTCAAAAATTAAAAATAAACTTTTCTTATGAAGATTTAACATGGGGAAAAAAGCCAACATTTCCAATCCTTTGGACAGTTCGTCTGAGACTTCCACTCGACCAATTTACACGCAGTTTGTACCAAATAAAACGTAAACCTTTGTATATTAGCAGATTTTATTTACTTTAACGTTATCTTACTTCCTTAAATTAAAAATATCGACATTTTCAAACATTTACAATTTATTTATTTTACACGCTTTCAATCAGCTGTATGTAAACACACGAGGTATTTAGTCTAAATACAGTGGATGAATAAAAGCTCATGAAGGATTTGGTTTATTATGGCCAGTACGTTAAAACGTTTACAATTATTATGATGTAATGTCATTATTTATGAAAAGAAAGTTGCATCATATAATAAACGTTATCTTACTCCCTTAAATTAAAAACGTCGACATTTTCAAACCTTAACAACTTATTTATTTTACACGATTTCAATCAGCTGATTGTAAACACACGAGGTATTTTGTCTAAATACAGAGTGGATGAACAAAAGTTCATGAAGGATTTGGTTTATTATGGTCAGTACCTAAAAACGTTTACTATTATTATGATGTATCATCCTTTAAATGGAAAGAAAGTTGCTTAATTATGTAAAATAGCTGATTGCTATAAAATTAAGACTAAATTGTAAAGGTTTAGTTTAAATAAATTGCTCACATTTGTATTAAAAGAAACGGATGTATCGGAATTTTGTGCAAACAATATTGTCGTTTGCAACGTTGAAATGTTTTACATTTACGTCGCCTAACGACAGTATTTGTGGCGCAGTCGGTAGCGTGACTTACTACAAATCTGACGGCCCGGGATCCAGACCGATCTTCTCAAATATACTTTTTGAAATGTGTCCAATAACGGCATCACTAATAAATGTTTTACTGATGGTACCGATATTTATTTTAAGCAAAATAGATACATTAAAATATTTATAGGCCTGTTTAAACTCTCAAAAAATTTATACATATTTATTACATTGAAAAAATTAATAAATACAACTTGATAGTTTAGGTTTGCTTATTTCTTATGTTTTGATTAGGCTACTAAGGTTTAGGCCTAAGTAAACAATGGATTTGTTATGTTTGTAAAATACTAAAGAGTGTCTAAGGTGTTACATAGTAAGGGTGCAGCATTATTGTTTTTAAGGAATATGCCTATAGGTCTACTTTAACAGACACTCCAACTAAAATTATGTAATTTTCTTTGAAATAAATTTTTATTCTTTAAATTTGGATAGTTATTGAAACTTGCACACTACAGCATAAATATTGCGATATGAAAGTGGTTATAAATGGTTTCTCTACGTTCTATCCTACCCTAATACCAATATTTGTTAAAGCCAGCCATCATAAGTTACAACACTGTAGGCCTTTCCTAATTCTTGAAAAAAACTGTTAAGAACAATTTATCCAATAGGCCTACAAGTGGATATTGGTCTACTTATTTCTGATGTTGTTGAACCTAATAGAACGGTTTCCTTAGGCTAATTATGTTTGCGCCTACCTAAACAATCAAATTGACATGTTTATAAAATACTAAAGAGTAAAGGCCTATAAGTACAAGGATACAACATTATTGGTTTTAAGGAATAGGCCTACTTTTCCGACGCTAAAACTTTCCAACTAAAATCGTAGTATTTTCTGTAAAATATATTATTGTTCTTGGTATGGCAGTTCAAAGAAGTACATTTTATAAGACTACCTTACATGTTTGCACTATTATAGCGTTTCAGTTATAACTAATGAAGCTATATCCGTCGAGTATCGACGGGCAACAACTAGTTACAATAAATATTGGAATTTTAATGTGAAGGTGAATTGAATATTTTCAATTGTTGCAATTTTGTAAAAGTATATTGGAATGCTACAGTCAGCTAGTTTTATATACGTATATCAATCAGAAAGATTCTATAATTATTCATTAGTTTTTTATTGACTTTCACATTATTACACTCGATTATCAAACATTTCTCCATTGTTTAAAACTCCATTGTTTAAAACATTTCTCCATTGTTTTACTGTTTCTCCATTGTTGAAGTGTGGTGTTCAACTTGATTTTAAAGTTTTTTTATTGCGATAGAAAAATGTTTTTACTAAAAGATACAGGATTTTATTGTTTGGAACAGTATGTAGCTTGTTGCTCAGCAAATTTTTAATCAGTTTTGTATTTTTTTTCTATATTTCATCAAGCGTAATATCATTCCATATATTTAATTTATTCTTCCACTTCATTTTAATAACTGTTTCAAGATTAAATAGATTGAATTTAAAGTTGGAACAATATTATTTATTTCAATATAGAAATAAAAAATTGTGAAAAAATTAGACCATTTTATTTATTGTTTAAACTTACAAACTAAAATGAACTATTTAAATAGCAGTATTTAGAGAAAGAATTGTCCATCAATCTCTTTTAATTTGCTCTCTTTATAAAGTAGCAAAACAAATTGATCATTGTTATTAATTACTCACAATGAGTTTCACATTACTATGACACATGGTGTATGATTCATTTATCTAGATCTAATTATTGGGCAACACAATGGAAGCTCAACGTGTTTGAACTGCATCCCATAAATACTGCTAAGAATATTTCATTAGCATTGCTTGCACAGCCGATGTTCTCGTGTTTGGATAGCAAATCAACATTTACCTTACCATTTCCAATTACTTACATTGCATTTTGTAAACCCCAAATACATAAATATTTATTTTAAATCCCAACATAAACAACGATTATCATAACATGTTTTACACCAATGTTTTATAATCTTACATTTTATAAATGAAACAGTCATAGATAATAAATAAAAAAGAAAGATATATATTTACATTAGCTGACATACCCGTGCTTCGCAACGGTACTCAAATTACAATGCCAACCTGAGGAATTATTTGCCCTTCAGGTGAGCTCGTTCGCTACGCTCACTCGCCTCGAGTCTATAATATTCTCTAGTTTTTATACCAATCCTCCCTCAATACTTTAAATGAGGACAGCTAGTTATAAATTAATATTCCTAAATGTAATCATGTGTTCATCAGTGAACTGTCGCTTCCTTAAGAATAACATGTAAGTTTTTTAATATTTTGGGTTTTTCACATTAAGATTAAATGGTCTAATGGCCTTTTAATCGATTATATGGTTGTAGGGCTTTTTCTTCTTGCTTAAACAACTTGTGTTACTTCCGACATTCCAAACTGAAATTCCATTTATTAATATATATCGGTTTTTATATCTTAGTTAAACTATACTAGCATACATTACAGCTCCATCACCAATTTTATTTCTTATTATATTCCAATTAAACGATCCTATCTTTGTCCTTATCTTATCTTATCCTTATCCATAAATACGAAAAAATTGGACGTGCAATGCCATTATGTGGTAATGACTTCTACAGGAATAGTTTAAATTCATCTGGTCAGGATCTGTTTGAATTAATCTGTTCAGGATCTGTTTGAAGTCATCTGTTCAGGATCTGTTTAGATTCATCTGTTCAGGATATGATTGAAGTCATCTGTTCAGGATCTGTTTGAATTCATCTGTTCATGATGTGTTTGACTTCCTCTGTTTAGAATCTGTTTGAATCCATCTGTTTATTCTGATTAGAGATCGTTTGAAGTAATTGAGCAGTGACTGATCTTTTGTGAAAGAACGGTTATGGTAGTACAAATATTGTGATATTCCGATACTAGTGTTGGATCTGGGATGGGAACAAAGGGCATTGTAGACAACAGGTAAGGCAAAGTAGGTCAGCTACAAGTTTGAATTTCTATCACTCTAGGATGGATATTTAAACCAATGCACCATTTTATTAGTCTCTCTTTTTTCTTTTTTTTTCTTAAAAGGTTGGTGGACCTGTTTTTGCCTTACTTTGCCCCATCCACATAGACTATTGATCTGTGCGTGGATCGTATTAGACAAAGTAACATTACAATACAAGGTTACAATACAAGGTGGTACTGATAAAAGTCACTGGCAGAACGCGGATTCGAAAGCACGACATTGCTGCCATTGGTCCCGAGGTCCGGCTCGCCAACCAATACGCCACCGACTCACCCAAGAAATCCAGTAACCCATTATTTTTTCTGTACTTAATATTATGAAAGAATTAATATTATTTATTTAGTATTTTGTATTTACTTCGAAAACAGTGATAACTAATTAGTCTGATTTCCTAATTTCAGTATAATCAACAAAAACTCTGAACTCGTTACAACGCAGTCAGATACTAATAAAAATTGCATTACTATAATAAATTATGAAACATTATAATTAAATGTCTGTTTTCTTTATAAAATTATGTTCAAAATTCAAATTTAATCAAAAATAAATGTAATGTAAAATAATCTGTGCCTTAAATTGTTATGAGAAGTTTGCATACAAAATTGATAAATATATTTTCCATTTATGCCTCATCATGGTTACAAGTAGTAAATTAATTGTGCACGTTCACTGCCATAGACGTTTTTATGTTAAAATTAGTATATTTGTTTGGATTTGGTATTGGTTGATATGGTTTACAGACAACAGTAACTCATATTGTGTGGCCGGTCCGAAATCCGTCCTCTAACCGTACGATTTATTATTACAAATATTCATGAATTATTTATTTACCTTGCAATTAAATTTATTTAAATATAAACAACCTAAAAGGTTATCAATAAACATTAACTACATTAAAAAAAATAATGTTTTAAAAATATACGAAAAACTAAGCAATCTAGTGGATACATCGAAGATGGTTGGGCTAAGCAAGTTAGAGGCTGAAGAATGAGGGGTATTCTCTAAGTTAATTTCCAGACAACAATGCAGGTAAACTCCAAGGAAAAGACCAAGACCAATATCTCTTATACAGGGTGTCCCGGAACTCTCTGGAACCCTTTTGTATATTTGTTCCTTACATCGAAACAAGAAAAAAACATCATACAAATAGGAGTCTAAAATCCGTCGTTTAGCCGCTAGCCGCCATTTTGTTTTTTTTCACGTAATAATTTTTATTTCCGTAACGGATGGTTGTATTCAGTTCATATCTGGTATGAATCTTTATCATACT